>JALGBA010000036.1:0-370000 GCA_023970755.1 Azemiops feae
AGACAGCATCTGCTTTTCCCGTGTACCAATTAATTATTGATGCAACTGAAACTGCAAGAACACTTTTCTTCTTTTACTATAAGGAAGAAAAAGGGTTGAACATTTTTGCCAATCAGAGAGGAATTATATCATCCTGACCTTGGAAGGTGTGTTTGCGTGTGTGTATTGTATTGTATAATGCACGTGCATGCGCAGATACATACACACAACATATTTTGTTCTTTTCTTCTCATCACTATCTCTGCCAAGCAGGACACTGCTGTGAAATTGTCACTCTTATCTCCGATTTCTATTTTCAATCTGTGCTTTATTAGTGCTTTAAAAAAACAGCACAATTCTCTATTTACTGTTCCATATAACAGCTTTCTTCCCAGTGCCTTTTTTACAGTGAAATCTTCTGCTGTATGAAAGAGCACTTCTAAATATATGAGGTTTATTTGTTGCTGCTTATAATCCAGTTCATAAGGAGTTTTTGTTTCTCTCTCAGGTTACTTGGAATGAAATGTTACTCATTGATCTAATGTGATATCTTTATTGTGGGAAAATCATACCCCATATTTAGCATTCTCCAAATATTTCATTTTCAAAAGAACACATGTATATATTTTATACCTTTGTAAATAGAACAAAGTTTGCAATCACCTACTTCGCCATTGGCGATTAATCTAAAAATATCAAATAATTCACTGCCCCATGCTATTCACATATCACTTGCTACCATCTGTGCTTCTCAGCAGCAGCAAATGATGGGTAATTAACTCAGTGCTTTTGTCTTTCTTCCTCCAAATGTCTGACACATATATGGATTTGGTTCTCGCTTATATCGCTTTCCTTCTCTCCTCCCAATTTCTTTCCCTCTCTTCATATATACCAGAGAAGAAAATAGTGGACCAGACTGGAGGGGGAAAAAAAGGAAAAGTACACACACACAAAAAAAGCAGCAATACGTTGCAAAGGAAAGAAGAGAACCACCCCCTGTCCCCAACCTCCACCAAATGCTAAATCTAAGAAGGCGAGTATCTCGCCTGACCTTTTGCTCTCCTTAATATCAAAAGAAAAAAAGGAGTTGACAGTGGACAATGGCTGCTTCGAATGCAGAGGCTACCTCCTCTAAAGCTTTGAGGTCAAGGTCAAGATGCAACCATGAAGAAAAGGATTTGCAAGCTTTTCTGTCAGCTGAAGCATGAAGGGGAAGCATGAAAGTGGGGCCATATTCAGGGAAAGTAGCAACCCTGGATACAAACTAGTGATCTTTCAAATTATATATTCTTTGCTAAGGTGGTGGAGCACCTTAGCGCAGGACAAATGTCTGGATATGCAATCTTGTTGTTCTAAGGAAGGGAAAAAGAACAGATATCCAGTGTCATGTTTTCAGCATGTGCAGGACTTTGAAAATATCCCTTTGGTAGATTTAATGTGGCACATTTATATACAGGAGGAGGGTGCAAATGGGGGACAGAAAAACCTGGTGTAAAAAGAATGTTCATTCTCAAAATCTGCTAGCAAAATATGTTTCACATTTCAGGGGTGTTGATAGTCTTAAACAAACTGTAATTACATTAAAAATACAATTGAAAAGCCCCACAGCACAGGGATAAATACAAGAAGTGGCCAGAAATAGATCAATGACTTTGGAAGCTTATTGGATTATCTTGGACCAGGTGTTATTTCTTGATTTTAACCAACTCAGAAGGTTGTTATTAGAAAAGAGATGGAGGAGGAGATGCTACACTGAGTTTATTAGAGGAAGAGCACAGTAATAAACACTGGGTGCATTGTTTTGTATAGGTTCTGGTAGGAAAAGAGCATGTCCTAAATATGTGGTATGGGTTGCTAATACTATTTCCTGCTGCAATTTTTACCAGACTGGTACTCTTTAGATGTACTATGTATGCAACTCCAAGAATTCTTCTTGAATACATATATGCTTCCATGGAATTCTGGAATTTAGCGTTCAGTACATCTAGAAGGTACTTGTTAGGGGAAGATTGATCTATTACAATAAAATAATAATCATAATCATAATCCTAGATACAATAAATAAAGCTTTGGTGAAGCTTCACATCAATTACCAATTTATAACAAAGCATGAAGATTTGGTTTGTTGCTTTCAGAAAATCCACATAGTGAGAGATTATTTCTTCACCTTCCTCTTCTCAGCAACTGGTTTCAATGGTATCTTACTCTGAATAAATAAATTATATTTAAATATTAAGATAGTAGCTACATCCATGTTCCATGAAACTTATGGTTTATCAGAACTGTGTGCAACTATTTGAATGATGGTGCAGTAAATATGAATATTGCCATTATATCTTCACTGTGGGTATATGTATAGCTTTATCAATTATATTTACAACATATACCTTTGAAATTATCACACATGTGTAAAACTCAGAAATTTATCCACATTTTATTAGAATTTGTGAGTTTCTTGCTTTAAATGAAAACTAAGCAGATTTCTCCATTACTCTATGCTTCTTCCCAATTCTGATATTAGAACAAGGGCAAGAGAGGAATCAATACATTTAACCCCAACCCACATCAGCTATAGGAATTGTGACTATCATGTGAAGAAGATGGATTCCAGAACCAAGTTGCTTTTAATTTATTTTCAACTACCCTACTTTCTGAAAGCTGCTGCAAAACAATGCTTTAGTGCAAAAACTTACTATACATGGATCTTGATTTTGCACTAAAAGTAGCAAACAAAAATATGCATATTTGCCAAAAATCTATGTTTATTTTTGTACTTGTAAAAATATGGTTTAAAAAACAAAGTTTATGTCTTCTGTCATATATGTTTAATTTGTATATTTATTATTGTACTTTTAATTATAACATACACTCTCACTCTTTCTTGTTAGATGCAGTTTTCTAATTCCAGCATGAAAATACAAAACAAGAGCTTCTGTAGTCTACATCCCACACACATTTGCAGTATTTTCCATCCCACACACATTTGCAGTATTTTCCATTGCAATTATCCACATTTGTTTCTCCAAAGCCATTTCAAACTGCAGTGCAGGCTTCTCTTCTGCATAGGCATACTGTTTGGCGTGCATTCAACTTTCCTGAATTGGATAGGATCTTCTTCTTCTTCTTGTGCCATATCCATTATCGGACGTTGGTGATCATGTTGGCGATCCTGTTTTTATCGGCAGCCGCACGAAAAATGCTGCTGAGTTTTGTCCAAACCAGTCCCTTAGATTTTGAAGCCATGATGTTCTTCTTCTGCCTGGACCTCATTTGCCTTCAATCTTTCCCTGGAGGATTAAATGGAGTATGCCATATTTTTCTGGGTGTCGCATCACATGTCCAAAATATTCTAACTTTCGTTTTTTAATTGTTTTGATGATTTCCCTTGGCTTTCCCAGGTGGCTTATCACCTCCTCATTTCTGATCTTGTCAACCCAGCTTATACGTAACAGCCGCCTGTAAATTCACATTTCAAATGCTTCTAGTCTCTTCAGGTGGCCTTCTGTCAGAGACCAACTCTCTACTCCATAGAAAAAATATAACATCTGACAAGCCTGATTTTCAATCTTAGGCTTATGTCGTGACTGCAGAAGACCTTTTTCATTTTGAAGAATGCTTTTTGAGCTTTCTCTATCCTTGTCTTTACTTCAGTGGTCATGTCCCAGCTTTCATATAAATTAGAACCGAGGTAGGATGCAGGATTTTATCCTATTGTCTTGCATTTTCAGTAATACCAAGGTCCCTGGGTTGCATGAACTCAGATGATAAAAATAGAGAAACTCCATTATTGTAGAGAAAAAGAGTCAGCTATCCGTCACCAAACTATCTATGTGACTTCTTGACTCCCTCCAAGTTCTGTATTCCCTTTTCAATCAAATACATTTCTTGTTCAATACAATGACTTGATTCTGTCATTTAGTAAATGAATGAATGAATGTAAACTACCACTTTCTGCAATCTTTTAGTGAAAATCATTCTGATACTGATAATCTGGCATCCTTCCCTCTCCCTCTGCCTCTCCCCTCCCCCTCCCTCTCCCACTTCCCTTTCCTTCCCTCCCTTCTTCTCTTCCCTCTCCTCTCTTCCCTCCCCTCTCCCTTCCCATCCCCCCTTTCCCCTCTCTCTCTCTTCCTGTCAACAATTGATAAGTAATAAAAGTCGGTTTGTACAAATTGCACTTTTAATGGAAAATAGATGTATTGCAGTGAATCGGGCAATCAAATGCAGCTTCTCACAGCCAGGAGACAAACTGCAAGACTGAGAGCAATAATTCCCTCAGAGAAACCAACGCACTGTGCTTTTCACTGAGTCAGTACTTGGCAATTTGATGACCTAGTATCTTTTCATTGAAAGAAAGAAAGGAGAGCCCAGAAAATTAATGGATGCTAAAATAGGCATGGAGTACCTGGCAGGTTTTGCTCATTGACTGCAATAGGTAAACCCTAGAATGACAACAGTTTGATGGAACAGGAAAATATTAAAATTATTATTGTAATGAATGGAACACACACATACACACAATTTAGTTACGTAGATTAGGAGATAAACAGAGTTATAGCAAGCTTTTTTCATGCGTGTAGATTTTAAAAAGGGTGCAAATTACCTCTTTCCTCACAACCTTGCTGCTCTCTGTGTAGCAACATTGTAAGAAAAACTATAGCCTGAGATAAAAGGAAAACGGATCCTTCTCCTCTTCTCTCTTCACTCTTTCTTCCTCCTTTGCCTTCCTTTCTGCAGACTGTTTCTTGATTGGCAGCAGTTCTTTCACTGCATTCAACAAAAACTCAACTGGCTATTTTAAAACCATCATCCTGAAGGAATGAGCAAAATACGGGATCTCTGATAGCTCTCTTGAACCTTCTCAAGGACATCAGGAGGGAGAGACAGCTACTCTAGTGGATGGAATGCTCCAGGTGACACATTAGGAAGATATTGTTGGTAGGTTGTTTCCAATTCATTAGCTGTCCCCTCTGCCACTCAAGAGTGTTTTCTTCATTTCATTTAATGGTCAGATTGGAGGTAATTGATCTGCCTATTTATTGGAAGGCACCCAGCAGATCATCAATTTCAAGTCCCTGGAAATCAAATAGTTAAGGGTTGGGATGGATTGCTGCCTTTAAAATGTGGTTTTTAAGGAGAATCTTGAGAATTTCTTGGAGTCACAAAAGAATAAATCTTGAAGTCCTAGAGATAGCACAAAAGAAAAGAAATTGCATAAAAAAGAAGAAAATCTGAGCTATTTAAGTTCTAATGTAGAAGTAATTCTATACAAAGGGCCCTGCTTGCACCTGACATTACTAGAAAGAGCAGTGGAGGAAAAAGAAGCAGGAGCCAACAAAGAAACACTTGGAATTGCAATATATATATATATATATACATACATATATATATTGGACTGCTCCAAATCATGAAGAATGTGCAAGAACATCACAGAGGCAGATATAGTGAAGACTAATGGTAATCAGTCTCCTGAAAGGAGGAGACACTTGAACTGAACTGAACTGAACTCTGGGCAAACTTAATTTATTGGATTAGTTACATCTATTTATGGGATTCTTGGTGGCTTCTGAGATTGGTTATTTTCTTGCAGATGTTCCATTATCCAAGTAGGTGAAGTCATCATCCTCATACTAATGATGTTACCTAGTTGAGTAATGAAAAGTTTGTAAGCATACAACAGAGCTCAGAGAGCATCAAGAACTCCACAATTCAACCCTGAACTAAATATACTGTCTTCTACTACATTTATTTGTTAGATTTATATCTCATTTTTTCTAGGAATAAAAAGCAGCATATATAGTTATTTCACCTCCATTTTTTACAACTTGAAATAGTAAGTTGGACTGAGAGAAGAAGAATGATTTACACAGTCACTCAGCGGTTAACCTGAACCCCAGTTGTAGCCCAATCTCTAAACCATTAGACTGTGTTGGCTCTTTCCCAATCATGTAAAAATTTCTTAGTCACTTGAAACTGCTGGACACACACACACACACAGAGAGAGAGAGAGAGAGAGAGAGAGAGAGAGAGAGAATTTGAATTAGGATTCCAGCATGGCCTACAATAAACATGATGTAGAGAACTGATAAAACAAACCTTCAGTGAGAAAACTCATCAGTGTATAGCTTTGCACTGCATAAGAAAAATGATAAAGGAATTATAAATAGAATACTTTTCATGCATAGCGATTTTTCTTCATGCTTTTACAGATGTGTAAAATCAAGATGAAGAAGAAGAAGAAGAAGAAATAACCCACTGCCTTTTCTTTGCTACTGTTCATACGCTGATGCTTTGCTTGTATTGATGACTGAGATCATTTATTCCATCAACCTCACATGTGATGCAGATGGGAGACTGATATACAGTATATACTGTATATATATATGATGCCAGCAAGCAGAGAATAGAAATGATCAATGAAAAATGTGCAAGGAGTGATAGAGAGCAAATAAAAGAAAGCAAATATAATATTCCCTTTCCCCCCATCTCTGAGCAGTCTGCTATACAAATTCAGGACAGCCTCCTTAAAGGAAGAGAAAAAAATCAAGTCATTCAAGATTACCCTACTTACAAATGAGTAACAGATTACCTTCCTTGACAATGAAATACAATAGCACCACTGATCTGAAACTGAATTCTTCTCTTGGCATGCTTTAATTTTATTTTGAGACCTTTTCTGAGCTAGTGACGAGTTGATTAAAGAGGAATTGTCTCTCCCACCCCTTTCTTTCTTTCTCTCTCTCTCACACACACAGACTTGATTGCAAGCATGAGAAATGGGGAATAAATTTTTTGTAGGCAATCTTTTCCGAGCTTCAAATTGCCAGGCTACTTGTGTTTAGTTCATTTGCCCACATTGTTAATATTTTAAAATAGCCGATTCCAGAAAGAACAAGGTTGATGGCGTGTATGCATGCATGGATATTTCATGTACCCACAGAGTTTTTGATGTTTATTCACATATTATTGCCAACATCAGTTTCTTGGGAATCAATGAAAGGTACAAATTACAGTGGCCAATGCAAAGAATACTATGAAAAGCAATAAATCTATTATCATTACCACCACTAATACCATCATCATTACCACCACATCTGGAGCCCACACTTTAAAGAAATGAAATCGCAAAGGTCTTTCAGACAACCAAGCTTCTGGAAAATCATAAAAATGAGAAGCACTCTTATATTTATTCCAGAGGAGAAGAACCCTCATAGAGAATGGCTGCTCTCAGGCCTCTCATCTTACCTCTTGGTAATTGGGCATTCCCTATTCATGTTCACTGGACAGGTGAACATCTGGGATAGGTAGCCTCATACCTATCCCATACCTATACAAGTCACAGAGGACTTGTAAGTCCATCATTGAACTCAGAAGCACCCCAGTAGTTACCTCCTGATACATAATTGCTACTACACCTTTACTTATCTTGCAGTTCCACTGAAATGTGGCTAGACAAATTTCAGTGAAAGGTAGTTTCTGCTCCTCACCCAACCAAATCTGCCCTGTCACCCACAGTTTCATCATGACCAAAGTTAAATTGGTTGTTTGTCAAATGCATCAGCTTAAGCTTGAGTCACCTATCTTGGCTCATGAAATGATATTGGGGAATCTGAAATAGAGATGAGCAAATAATTTCTGAACTATATTTTTTAGAATGGTTCACCATCCATTTACTCTACCATACTGTTTTCATGCCTTCCAGAAGGTGAGGAAAGTGGGGGCCCACCTCACCACTGGGGTAGAGTGTTCCACAGGGTGAGGGCAACGGCAGAGAAAGGTCTCTTCCTGGACCCCAACAGACAGAATTCTTTGGCTGACAGGGTTTTCAATATACCTTTCCTGCCTGACCATGAGGTGCAGGCTGATGAAATGGAACTTCCTTCTCTTGTGCCTCCTTCCATCATCTACTCCTTTCTTTTCCTCCAATTTCCTACTTTGCTTTCACTTAAACCTTCCCAACGTATTGTCTCACTTCAAGGGGGGGAGGTCCCACCTCCTCAGCTCCCTCATCAATAATAGAGTAAGATGGCTCTTTCCTATTCTTTTCTTTTGACTGATCTTAGCCTACCATGCTTACTATCAATTCAAAATTCTGCAGTCTATTTTAAGCAACACAGAATCAAACTCTCCTCAGCCATATTCACAGTTTTCTATACAACTTGCTACTTCAATATTATCCACAATTTAATGCCCACAAAATATAATTCCAGTTGAAGAACCTCCTGTATCCTTTCAGCACATCATTCAGATAATTCCTTTTTACCTCTCATCTCCTTTTCCTCCTTGTCTTGTCTTTCTTTCCTTCATCTCTTTTCCTTCCTTCTTCCTTCTTCCCGGTTCTTGCCAATCCACATGCTTTGGCAACCACTTTAGCTTTCACCACTGTTTCTTGACACATTTTCTACTATACCTGCTGAGTGAGTTACATGTAACAATTCATGCACTGATTTTCAGTTATAATACTTATGCCAATGCAGCCATCCCCCAGTCCACTTGAATTCCAGCTTTCAGGCCAATTCAGCTTTCCAGGTTGTGGCATTGGGCCCTCAGTCTCCCAGTAAAACATGGGCTTTATGAAAGTTGTCCAGTAAAACCTGCAGTGTAAGGACAGCAAGCCCTCTACACTTTTTTCTTTAAATATCAGTTCTTTAGATAAATTCCTTTCCAGATTCAATTTCGTCCACAAACTCTTCTCTTCCTTCCTTTCTCCTTCTAGTACACAGTTCTCCTGAATTCCATTAATTCAATGACTGATAACAATCAGACCAGATCTATTAAAACTCCCAATCTTACTTTTATGTTCCACTAAAATAATTTATATAAAATATCACAAGTTAACATATAATTGTAAACACATAAATTATGTTTTAAAATGCAAAGGAAGACATTCATGTATAAAAAATTATTGATTTTATTTCCCAGGGAAGATATAGATAAAGCAAAAGAGTCCATGTGTATTTAAAATCCCAGTTTTACATAACATTTAATTACTAGAGATTTGTATTGCTTGCTCAATCTGGTAACACTAATTATTTTCTCCAGTTAGCTCATGTTTAACTATCACTTTTAAAATTTAATTTTACATCTAAGTAGGAATATATTCAGCATTCTAAATAAATATTTATAACAATGATATCCTACACAATAAAATAAAAAATACAATTCTGTTGGCTTTCACAACAATTGTGGTTTTTTTGACACCTGCAAATATCCACAAATTCATAGATTCCTGTCCACTGACTCTTTCCTGAATGAACTCTATCTATGAATGAGATTTTATATGCCTGGAAGCTTCCCAGCTCATATATTCCTTGTTGGCAAAGAATCTCATAGAATAAGTGAGTAGACCCACCCCATGCCCTATGGTCTGCCAGATGCTTTATATTTGCCTCTGATTTCACAATTATGGTCCAATAGCAAAACCCAGTGATTAACTTACATTAACTGAGTCCTAAAACCTAGGTCTCCTGCTTAAGGCTATGTCACTTGTATACTAGGAAGAAGATAAAAACAACATCATGGAGACTTGGAAAGAAAAAAAATAAGTCTACAAAAAGAAAAAAAAAGATGAAACGAATTAAGTGGCCTACTGGATTGTTATATATATTTATCTAAGTGACAATATCTCCAAAGGATGTCATTTTTTATTATACAATGCAATGTATAATAAATGTATTCTTCTATATAGCTTTCCAGGCCCCCACATTTTAAATGAAATGCCAAGGGAATTTCTCTCTTTGGGCCATTTTCAAAGTATATTCTACTATCTTGCAACAATAAAAATTAAGCTAAAAATTTGAAAGTCAGAAGGAATTAAAAAAAAAGTAAACAAATTTTTAAGAAATTGGAGAATAGATTTCATCCTGTTATCGCTAAAAGAATGCAAATGACTAGCAAATGACCAGCAAGGAGTATAAATCCTTCCATTCCTCACCATCCAGTCAGAGCTGAAGAAGGTTCTTGGATGCGAAGCGAAATGTCTTCAAAGAAAAACAAGAAAGTCCAGTTGCCTCCTGAAAAAGTACCTTTGGGATAACTATGACCTGGAAGACTAAGAATTTCCATAGACATTTCATCCTTTTATTATTAGGAGTCATATCGACTAGGCCTCTGATTCAATTTCAGTTGGAGATTCAAAATTTAAAATGGCATGATTCAGTCTAAGTTTATGATCTGAGGGCTAACAAATTAGGTTCAATCTATGTAAAGATTTGAACATCGATTAAAAAACTTTGACCATAGACCACAATGGGAAAGCACCATAATGTTTGCAGCTATCTGGTCAGCGCAAAATGAGAATAAAGTAGTACAGCTGATGTTTTCCAGTGCAATTCATTCTGAAAAATTTCCCACACATCTCTCTTAAGGAAAATACAGTGTGGATGAAGACCACAAATTACCAAGGCACTGGGGGTGTGGTGACCTAGGCACAAGTATACAAATAATGAAGTGAACTGTTATGATATGTTTTGGTGATTTTAACAAAATCTTGGTAAAACTTTTCAACTATGCAGATACTTCAGGAAGCCTTTAATTTGTCCACACAAAACTTGTGTATTACTCTAACTTATAAATAATAACTTTCAAAAACTATTTTAAATATACAGTAAGTATATTTTTATTTATCCAGAAATTCTAAGCTTAATATAATCTGAAAAATGACACTTGACTTGTGGGTAGTGATATTTTACTATCTCTGAGCATTTTAAGGATTTAGGATGGTTGTCATATCTGGCTGACAAGAACTAGCTGACTTGAGTGAAATACCAACTTTGACAGAACTCATTAGCAGAACCTGACTTTCTTCTGAACAGAGTTCCCAAGAATGACTATTGACCACATAGGTTGCTGTAACTTTGCTGCCTCTGGTTAATACATTTATGGGAAAGTAAGAGTTAGCTTAAATGGTTGGTGGCATGGTTGTGCTGGAAAAGACTAAAAGAGAAATTTATTATTCCATAAGCTCACAGTATAGAAAAATTAAAAGAGACTTGGGAAATGAATGTTGCCTCCAATACTGTTAGCTTTGCTACCCCAAGAGAACTTAAATAGGAAAACAGTTTAATAAGGTGATAAAACTCCTTAGCTGGCAATTCAAGTCAGTATCAGCTGGGCTTTTTTTGTCATAGAATGCAAGTTAAGAGTTAGCTTAACGGAGTTCCGGCACCTTTTTTTGATGGATTTTCCAGAGTTGCCTTGAACAAAATCCTAGTCTTTTAGATACACTAAAAATTGAAGGTTTGTTTTTTTTAACTACAAAGGTAAACCTTGTAGGGTAGGCAAGGTGGGTTGTATGACATGTGTGAGTTCCAGCACTTTATTTTTTACAAAAAAAGCACTGAGTATCAGAGACCCTATAATATATTACTCCAGTTGGCCCCCAGAATTCCCCATAGGTAAAAGCAAAATTTCAAAATTGTATATTTACACAATCAGTAGCAGCACTCAGCAATACAAAGCATTTTAAACCATCTGACTGACTAGATGCACTGCTTTGAAGCAGGTCACTACTTTGATTCTCAAATCTGCTTTGATGGGGTGATTACCATACCATTAAATTTTATTGTTGCATTGGCTTTGCCTATCACTCCGGTGCACTGCTGTGAAGTGATTGTGTGAAACAGTGAATAAATTAATAAATAAATAAATAATATTTTGTCAAATTGGAGAAGTCCTTTTATTTACTGGTCCAGCTTCTATTCTCTTCCCCCCCATATATTTTATTGATTTTTTAAAACATAAATCACTTAATAGTTGGTAAACAGTGTGTTTGCTGGGTTTACATTTGTAAAGAAAAATCATTAACAATTGGTTTCTATAATCCATAATCCACATAGTACATTTAATTGATTTCCCCTTTTCCCCAAAATGTCTTCTTTGCAAACCTTGAAATAATACAGTTCTTATTATTTTGATAAATAACAGTTACAACATATATGATTCCCCCCCCCAATATTCCTAGAAATAATGATCACATCAATATAATATTTCTTTTCTATCTAATCATTCTGGTTGCCTCATCTTATATCCTGTTACAGTCCTTATTTAGATTTGTTTCTCCCATAAAGTTCAAAGTATTCTTGCTGGTTAAGATTTTCTCAACAGTTAATTACATTTAAAGATTTAAATCCATTTTTCCCATATAAACCATCTCAACACTTTTACATTTCTTAAAGAATAGGTAAAAACAGTAAAGAAAGGAAAAGAGAGCAAGAGTAAAGAAACAAAAAGTAAAATACTACTTAAAATATATATTCCTCCTAAGTTAATATATATTCATTCCCAAAATTTCTTATTCTTTTTAACCATAATTAAAAATATATTTAATCTTTAAATATTCCATTTAATGTGCCTAGTCATCTAATCCTTTAACTCTTATTCAAAACATTTTTTTCTTTTTTATACATTATAATTTCCCTAAATTCAGACACATTTAATTATCTAAAACATTTCCTTCATCTAAGCCATTTCAGCAGTATTATATTACTTATATCAAGAAATAAAATAAAAAGGGGGGGAAAAGCATACAGTATTATTTAAGGAATTCATCTCTCTTAGAATGACATATGTATTCAGAATCTTTTCTATTTCTTTAACCATATTCAAACAAATGTTTCTTTTTTAAATATTCTCTCTGGTAGACCCCATCATCTATTTTCTTAATTTTCACTTTGATCTTTTTCCTTTGACCAGTATCTTTCTTGATCAATGTGTTTTGCTGAATCAAAAACTTTTTCCATATATTCATGACTGTTGCTGTAGGTATAAAAAGTAAATCGAATAAAGTATCTTTATGTGAGGCTTTTGCCTTTCCATGTTTCTTGAAAATGTTTTTCTCTTTCTCCTTCTTTGCTTCTCTTATCACTTCCTTTCTCTCTGATGTTTTCAACATCTCTACATTCCATTTTATCCAGTCTGTTTTTTGTCCTCAGATTTATTTTGTAGTCTTAAGGGATGAGTTGTTTTTTCCATTTCTTGTAATTTTCCCCCCCACTAGGATTAAATCATGTTTTCTTGCTTTGTTAAGTTCCATCTTTGAGTCTCTATTTTCAACCTTATGTCCACTTATTTGTTTTGTCTGCTCCTTCTCTGTTGTTGCTTCCTGAAAGTTTTTTTTGTTGTAAAGTTAACTTAGAGATAGATTGATTTGTATTTTCAAAGTTATTTTGGATTTCTTTGTGATTTGAATTCAGTGTTATTTGAATTAATTGCAGTATACTATATATCTCCTCCTGAGAGGTATTTATGTTTTCTTGGTGTGTTCTGTCTACATGTCTCTGATCCATGATGGCCAAAAATTGGAGTTTTCCTTCTTATCTGCAAATAGCTTTAGAGTCCAAGTTAAATAGATATTTGTAATCCAAAGAATTCAAACAAGATTTTTTTCTAAAGTTTATAATTCTCTCTTTGTCTGCAGCCCAGCTGTTCTTTATTATTAAAGCTTTGAAGGTCACAAACACAGATTAGCTTTTCCCAGGTTTTGGCAAGTTCTCTATGGAAATCATAGCCGTCATAATCTTCATCCACTGCTAGGTGTCAGCATCTATTTAGTTTTCAATATGAACAATGGTCTTTAAAATGAGAGTCTTAACCATTCAACAATCTTAAACTTGTCCAAAGTTAAATTTTGCTTTCAAGTTTATACATTTATTTCACTACCATATATTTTGATTCACCATAGAAATTTTATTTCACCGCTTCTGTTAGTATAAGGATGGGGCGGAAGTCCCCCTCCTTCACTTTTGGAGGTATTTTGCGTCTTGGGGATCTTTTCCAGGAAATTAAGTGTAGAATAGAAAAGGGAAAATTAGATTCCTCACCCAGTTTCAAGCACACTGCTTACTGTAGTGCTGGTTAGTTCTTTTGGACTCCGGTTGCAACTAGCTTGGGCTGATTGATGAAATACAGCCTTTCTCCTATCGGGTTAGAAGGCTTTCCCCAAGACGAATGGAACGACCGCCATCATTCCAGAGTTGCCGGGGCACCCTTCTTTCTTTGCCACCTCTCCGGGGCGACTTGGACTCATTAGGGTCTCCAGGCAGGACGAAAGTTGGCCGCGGGGGTACGGCAGTCCGCAAGCCTGTGATCAGTCGCTACCATGCAGGACCGGAAGTCTTCCCAGCTTCTATTCTCTCTCTGTCTCTCTTTCCCTCCCTCCCTCCTTCTCTTCCTTTTCCCTAAGCATAGTTATAATCCATCACTAAGGTTAGCAGGTAGGCAGAAGACTAAATGCTTCTATTTTTTCTTGCATCATTCTCAGGAAAAATTGTATGAAATTTGACATTATAACCTGCACATAGAAATGTTTGCTGCAGAATAACTGTATCATTTGGTCACTGTGGTAGTTAGACAGAAAAAGAGGATAGGATTTGCTCTTGTCCTATTGTTTTGCATACTTTACCTTTCATCTGAAGAGGCAAACGTTGCCCTTATTAAATGAAAGGAACAGACAGTGCCTTGCATGTTTGCCAACATAAGCAAGATCAAATGATTGCTCATTAGGAAGACGCCCAATTATTTCTCCTTTTTTTACCAATTAGGAAAATAATGTCAGCTTTATGATTCCTTTGCAAAGGTTTATGACCTATTATCAGGCACCTGCACAAAGACACTGCTGATCAAAAACCAGGACTTTATTTTAACACTGGAGTCATGGAACTGGAGGATCTCTGATAATTTTTATGAAGACTTCTTTGCTCCTGTCTCATTTCTCTAACTGGGGAACAAATGAAATATGCAATTTTAAAACAAAGTCATATTTTTTTCTTCAGATTTCACTGATAAAGTTTTATTTAGCAGTTAGAATGTGGCCACTCTTGGTTATTTAAATCTTGGAAGAACTCCTAAAATTAATATGAAGTTAAATCATACGTCTACTTTATTTCACTCCTTAGAAGCATGAAGGCAAAGCAGTTTCACAAACATGTTTGCTCAAAGGATCATTAAAACAATGTCGGGTTTTTTTGTTTTTGTTTTAATTTTGGAGATGTTGAAGAACGATGCAGCTGATGTTTTTCCTTTCTGTTACATTCTATCACTCAGAAAACTTTCTAGTTACAGGTATCCTTGACTTACAAACAGTCGCTTAGTGACTGTTCAGTGTTATGGTAGATTTCGCCTGGGGTCTTAGAACCCAGTTCTGAAGTTCTAAAAGCCACCATCTTCCACAGTTACATGACCACATGTCAGGAGCTCGGCAACCAGCATTTGTGGCTTTCCGCAGAATCCCATTATTGCTGAAACCTGGCATTTACTTCCAGATTTTGGCAAAACCGGACCATAGCAAATAATTGGTTCACTTAACAACTGCCCATTTGCTTAACGCTGTAACAAAAAGGTTGTAAAATTGGATAGTTGACCTGTTTGATGACTGTCATACTTACGACCATAATGAACAGGTTCCATATAGTCATAAATCGAGAGTTATCTGTAGCCAAAGTTTCCAGTCTGAAAAAAAAAGCCTATGGAATATTTATCTTATAACATGTTCCCCTGGGACTTAATGAGAAGCCTGGGAGATTCCATACTGTTTGAGAGATGATGGGAAAGCAGGACATTCATGTACATCCCATAATTATCTTATATATAAATAATTGTAAAGGCAGTGTCGGCCACCCATGGGAAATATACTGGAATTCTCTCTTTTTTAGAATAAAAATGTTGTCGTAATAACTGAAAGAAAACTTTAAAAACAATGCAAGGTGGTAATCAAAGCCTCAAGTTTGTGAATTAACAGAAAGATCTTAAGTGAAAATCAAAGTTAAAGGTGGTGATATCTGACTAAAGGAAAATAGAAAACAAGCCCATGTATATTCTACAACAGGAACCCAATATCCAGAAAAGCAAGTTGATTTCAACATTCAAAGTAGATGGTTAGATATAGTTATACAATATAACAAGAGCAGTAACAATCCCACAGCCATATACTGACAGGCAAATAACACGAACACTAACTAAATATTACGTCCTCCATCATGCTAAAGGACTAGAAAGAAACCTAGAGTTACAAGACATCTATAATGCTGCACTTCAGCATCCCACAGCTGTTCTACCACATGGCATCTACTTCTGACTTATGAGGTCCGCAAGATGCTGAAAGCACGGAATGTGGCTTTTAAATCTGGTGACATGCTGGCACTTAGAACAGCCAGAGCAAATCTGAAAAGTGCCATAAAAGGTGCAAAGCAAGCCCATTGCCAGAAAATTCAGAACTTTTTCCAGGACCCAAAAAAAACCAGGTGAATATGGCAAGGGATCCAGGCCATTACGGATTACAAGGTGGCTCCATCGAGATGCAAGGATGACACAGACTTCCTAAACAAACTGAATGCATTTTTTGGTAGATTTGAGGCATCAAATAGCACTCCTGCTAGGAAAGCTGTGCCCCATCCTGATGAGCAAGTGCCAAGCTTTGATGTCACCTCTGTCCGGAAAACACTGCAGACAGTTAACATTCAGAAAGCAGCAGGCCCAGATAACATCCCTGGACGTGTCCTCAGGGAATGCGCAGAGGAACTGGCTTGTGTTCTCACAGATATTTTCAACCTCTCATTGCAGCAGGCAGTGGTCCCATCGTGTTTTAAGACGGCCATCATCTTGCCAGTGCCAAAAAAGTCCACAATTACAGGCCTCAATGATTACCGTCCGGTTGCACTGACAACCACCATCATGAAATGCTTTGAGAAGCTGATAAAGGACACTATTGTATCTAGCCTCCCACCAGCATTTGACCTGCATCAGTTTGTCTACCGACCAAATCGCTCTACGGAGGATGCTATTTCTTCCGTTCTCCATCTGAGCCTGAAGCACTTAGAGGAAAGAAATACTCATGTGCGTTTGCTGTTTGTCGACTTCAATTCGGCATTTAACACAATCATTCCCCAGCATCTAGTAGACAAACTGGGCCTTTTAGGCTTAAACACTCCTTTGTGCAACTGGATTCTTGATTTTCTTATCAACAGGCCCCAATATGTGCGAGTTGGAACAAATACCTCTAATACCATTTTCTTGAGCACAGGTTCTCCTCAGGGCTGCGTCTTAAGTCCGTTGCTGTTCACCCTGTTGACCCATGACTGTTGTGCTAGGTTTGCCACCAACCATATTGTGAAGTTCGCACACGATACAACAGTAGTGGGCCTTATTCAGGATGACAAGGTGGAAGCTTACTGCAAGGAGGTTGAGGGGTTGGTGAACTGGTGTAAGGAAAACAGCCTAGTTTTAAATACCGGAAAAACCAAAGAGATCATTGTTGATTTCAGAAAAGGCAGGCACAGCCACACTTCTCTGTGCATTAATGATTCACCGGTGGAGATGGTTACCAGCATCAAATTCCTGGGTGTGCAGCTAACGAGTAGGCTGACTTGGTCGCTCAACAGTGAGAAATTGGTGAAGCGGGCACAGCAGCGCCTGCATTTTCTGCGCCGCATGAGAAAAGCACATCTTCCTTCCCCTGTCCTGACCACTTTCTACAGGGGGACAATTGAGAGCATCCTGTCATACAGCATCACAGTCTGGTTTGGAGGCATCACTGCTTCAGACAGGAAGACGGTGCAGAGAGTGGTGAGAATGGCCGAAAAGATCATTGGCAGTTCCCTCCCTCCCATCCAGGACATAGCACAGAAGCATTGCTTGAGCAGGGTCCGTAAGATTATCTGGGGCACTACACATCCTCTTCATGACCTGTTTTCCTTGTTACCTTCTGGGAGGAGGCTTCGTGGTATCCGTAGCAGAACATCCAGATTCAGCCATAGTTTCATTCCATACAGCATTAACCTTGCGAACTCTCAAGCTTCCTCCTTCCATTATATATTCAAGATGGACAGTATTTAATATTTATTTGCTACGTATATATAGGGATGTGGGTCTATACATATGTTGTTCATAGTATGTTTAGGTGTGTGTCATGTATGTGTTTCACTTTGAGAGCGGGCAACTAAATTTCATTTTTGATGTGTGCCGTTGTGCCCACAGTATAAAAATGACAATAAAGGTTATCTTATCTTATCTTATCTTATCTTATCTTATCTTATCTTATCTTATCTTACCTTACCTTACCTTACCTTACCTTACCTTACCTTACCTTACCTTACCTTACCTTACCTTATCTTATCTTACCTTACCTTACCTTACCTTATCTTATCTTATCTTATCTTATCTTATCTTATCTTATCTTATCTTATCTTATCTTATCTTATCTTATCTTATCTTATCTTATCTTATCTTATCTTATCTTATCTTATCTTATCTTCACTAAAATACTCACTTCCCTTTATCTTGTCCTGATCCCCTTTGGATAGTTTATCTTTAGAGCTGCATTGGTCCAGAAATGTGTAGAAACATATATTTCCTTCTACAGCATATATATTTATTATATAATATATTAATGTCTTTGGACCTGAAATACTGCTTTGGAAAAAAATGAGTTGGTTTAGTGGGGAAACTAGAAGGAGGAAGGAGTATTATGCCTGTTTGTTGCCTTATTTATTTACTTTATTTATAAAGTAATAAAGGGATAAAAATCCATCCATCCATCCATCCAACCAACCAACCAACCAATTAACCAACCAACTGCCCTATTAAAAGAATGCTGTCTGGTTCAGCTGTGCCTACAGGATTTTGTTGCTTTTGATCAGGGGTCTTCAAACTTGGGGCCCTTTTATGACTTATAGACTTCAATTCCCAGAATTCCTCAGGCTGAGAAATTCTGGGAGTTGAAGTCCACAAGTCATAAAAAGGCCAAGTTTGAAGACCCCTGCTTTTGATCAACAGAAGAATTATTGCAAGGTTACAATGCAAGCTCTGCCTCTTTTAGGGGGGCAACATTGCAATGCATGTAGAAAAGAGGCAGAGCTTCCATCATAGTGCTGCAACATTGTTTTGACCAAATTGACTCTTTATTCCTGGCACACCATGGGTACTGCTCTCCCTTTCTCTGTTTGCTACCCTCTGAAAAGGCATCCACAGCACTACATTTCTTATTTTACATCAAATCAGAAAAGATCTGATTCTAGGTGGATCACTTTCAAAATGATACCTCCCAGATAGGCTTACCTACCACTGTCAAATCTGAAAATAAGTTAAAAGCATGTGCTAAATGGCTTGTGACTAATGTATCGCCTTTTAAATAACCGAGTTTACCTCCATTTGAATGAACAGTATTACCTGTCAAATGGAACTACAGTGTTCACTTTCATTGCACTTGGGGTAAAACCCATTACTTTTCCTACAATGCTTTTACATGGATTCTCTTAGCTGTTCCACCAGCATCTCCAGTACCAGAGCCTGTGAAGTTTGTACACAATTAGACTGGGTTTGTTCTATATAGGTTTATGATATCGTTAACTACTTGTGGCTATGAAGCATCACCACTAAAGCATCACCTCCACTTATCTTTTAGGGAAAGCCTAAAAGATAAGAAAGAAAATACAGTATAAGGATATGACATTACATCCCTTGCAACCAGAAAGGTTGTCTTTACTAACTATATCTAATATATCTAATATTATGCATATCATAATACAATATAATAAAAGCCCCATATTTGAACAATTGTTCCAAATATTTTTATATAATTTTCCTTAATAAATAAAAATGAAACTACGAATGTAACCTACTTTATTATTTCATAGGCAGTTTTTCTGGATACTGTGTAAAAAAGTGTGAAAGTGTTGAACTGCAAACAACGGGGTAGTTGTGACTGTATTCAGTATTCTGTTAACTTTCTGATTCTCAACATAGTGGAAGAGAGCACAGTATGGGTCCTTAGAGATAGGCTTAAATAACTCAGGCTTTTCTATCACTATGCTATTTCCTAAATTAAGCTTGTTTTTATGATTTCTTTTTAAACAGAAGCACTAGCCTGAAGAATACTTTCTGATAAAAAAGTTTTATTCTTAATTTTCTCTCTCCAGGCAATCTTTCTGCTTTATAAAGTTGTCTGTTTTCAGCAGTAATATATTCTGTTTTTTGTAAATCATTTGCCCGGTTTCCCATGCTGGTCTGCTCCCTTTGGAAGGCTTACAGCTAGATGATCAGTAGCTTTGATTCATTTCCTATGGATCAGTTGATCAATGACCACCATTTGGGGAAATCAGAGTGCTTGCTTATTTTTATAAATGGAACAAAAAAGACAGATGTAGATGCTGCCATGGTGAACTTATTTATGCTTTGGTTTATGGTTGTTTTTGTTAATTTGTATATGTGTGTGTGTGTGTGTGGGGGGGTACTATTAAAAGTTTGATTTCTATGAAGCAGTAACAAAAGGATGCAAGTTGGTACAGCAGGCCAAAATTATTTTTTATAAAGACAAGGGCCCTCCATGTAACTGACAACATTTAGTTAATTCAGACTGTCATTTTCTCTTCAGTGGCTTTGGGAACTGCTACGTTGAGCCTTCATAGTCTAACACAAATAACCACTAGTGCATGGTGCAGCAATAAGAAGCACTTGGTAGATGTAGAAAAGTTGTCATTCCCTGTGCAAGCAAGGTCACTTTAAGGACACTGCAGCACAATATAAATAGCATGACAATCTCTCTTCAGCCAGGATGATATCATGCTGGCAAAATGATGGTACATAAAAGGATCTATTTCAGAAGACTATAAAGGAATGTGGTGTAATTTTATTTTAAGCACTGCACTATTTTGCAAAAGCTATCAATAGCAAGATTTAAGTAACATTTAAGTAACAGAAAAGGATCTCTGCCTACATTAGTTTGTTGGAATAAAGCTGAGTATAAATTATCTCATAAATGATATTCACATATCAAGTAGAGGCTGTTCTGTTTGGACAGTGGTTGTATTCTATCCTTTTAGTTCTATTTTGAGTCTCTCTTCAAATCTATACTGCAAGTTAAAAGCAAGAGACTGCAGCATAGTGGTTTACTGGGTTGAAGTGCTATTGAGGGTGCTTCTACATAGCCATTCTTTTCATTGTCCTACAGCTCAAACTGACCAGTGATCATCTGCAGCTTCAAAATGCTGAGACAAAGCTCTGACAGCAAAGCTTCAAAGGGGAGGGAGGAGCCAAAACTTGAAAT
This sequence comes from Azemiops feae, assembly GCA_023970755.1. Classification (NCBI taxonomy): domain Eukaryota; kingdom Metazoa; phylum Chordata; class Lepidosauria; order Squamata; family Viperidae; genus Azemiops; species Azemiops feae. Next base: position 21,017 of record JALGBA010000036.1, read on the forward strand.
TAAGGGAATTTCTCTCTCAGTGAAAGACTTGTCCTCAAGCTCTTAAGAGCTTCAGCACACCAAGCCAAAGGATTAGATTTATTGTGTTTTCTTTTATACTTACTTATCCATCAATAAACTCTTTTGGCTTTTGGATACAGCTGAGTTGTGAGATGGAACAGTCGGAGACTGCTTTTGAACTAACCCAAGGTCCTGTGTGGAAATGTTCTGAAATAAAGCATTAAACTAAGACCACAGCAATAATGAAGCAGCAGAACATTATGCACGACCTAGTCAGGTAAAGAATTGTATTTAATATACGTAATATATTAAATTATTTAATATAAATTTGCATGATTTATTTTTCCAAAAGTTATGGAATGTAAGGCCCATTTTCTTCCAATCCATAAAATATGTTGCAGAATGATTTAAGTTAATGCCATATTTCCTCTTTTTCTTTCATGTAGTGCTTAAAATGCTATAGGGGTATTTGAAGTAACAGAGTCAACATTATAGTAAGTTAGTATATTATAACAAACAATATTACAGCAAACACTAAGCTGAACATAAACTAGTACCACTGATACCAATAGGACCACTTAGCCACATGGCTAACTTGTGCCATTGATTTCAATAGATCTATTCTAACATCCTGTAGCAAATTCTATGATCCCATATGCTGATAAATTTAAACTGTCCATTTCCATGAGTTTATGGCACATTTGGTTCAGGAAAAGGGCAACATTTCATTGAATTTTATTAAAATGGAGTCTAAAATCAAATTCTCATAAGTTGCTGGTCAGATTGCTATGAATGAATGAATGAATGAATGAATGAATGAATGAATATTATATGTCTTCATGAAACCCATACCAGCGTTCACTTTTTGCCAGTTTCAAGAGTATTATTAAGTAATATGGATAACCTTTTGTCTAACTGCTGAACCAAATATAACATTATGTGTAATGGTTTCAAATCAGCAAATCAACAGAATTTGCACATAATGGACAATTTCACTTAAAGACTATAAGATTTATGTAAGTTATTCTTCTTCTTCTTCTTCTTCTTCTCTTCATTTAGGATAGTGTGCAGACTCAGAAAGTTTTTAGAGCAACCAATAGCCTTCAGAACTTGCCACTAAATAGTAAGAATAGCTACTGAGACTAACACTTCATTTATTTATATGATTTTATATTGCCATCCATTTGCAATTTTGATTCTTGGAAATTAATGCAGTTAATTACTAATAGAGAGTCAGTTTGGTGTAGTAATTAAAGCTTCAAGTTAGAAAGTGGAAGACTGTGAGTTCTATACCTGCCTCAGGCACAAAGCCACTTGGGTGATTTTGGGCCAGTCACTCTCTCTCAGCCCTAGGAAGCGGGCAATTACAAAACATTTCTGAAATGACTTGTCCTGGCAGATTCCAGGAATCAAAATGACTTGAAGGCATTAAATAAGATGTTAATTAATTTTATCAAAAATAGTCAAAATGCTCCCCCCCCCCGTCTATAACCTATTTTATAAAATATAACTTTTGCAGGTCATTTACAGATCAAGTGTGGCATTCAACACCGAAAACTTGCAGACTTTAGCATAATGACACCAGAAGTAGAGATCAATTCCCCCCCACACACACACAAAAAGTTTTTCAATGTACAGACTATGAATTTTATTAAATCTCTTTGATACAAGTTGCAAAAAGAGATTGTGCAAAATGTTTATCCTCAGTGTTTGTCCGCATCTTGTTCTCATGAATGTATTTTTGCATGCATTGTACCAGAGAGTGCACTTTTACTCATATTACTTGTAATAATGAGCACCTTGTGGGTGCTAAATCACTGGAGACTTTTAAGAAGAGACTGGACAGTTGCTTGTGTGGAATGGTGTAGGGCAGACATGTCAAACTCGCAACATCACGTGACATCGCACAACGTATCAGGATAGTTTTGCCATTGCTGGCAATGGGGTGGGTGCGGCTTCCGCGTGACGCGTCCGGCCCGTGGGCCGGCAGTTTAACACCCCTGGTGTAGGGTCTCCTGCTTGAGCAGGGGGTTGGACTAGAAGACCTTCAGAGTCACTTCCAACTCTGTTATTCTGTTATTCTGTATATGAACTTTGGGACATTTTTCTCATGGACACAAACTGTATCACAGTACATATCAAAATATGAATTTCAGCATAAATGCATATTTCAGGTTTTGTATTTTGGGCAATAAATAATTCATTTATCCTTCTGATGGACCAAATTTCTTATCCATCCCAAATTATTATGGATCCAAATCTATAAATTAGTGTATGAACTCTATTGAATATACCTCAAAATGTTACCAAAGCCAATAGAAGTTTTTAAAAGTAATAAAATTACAACCTCTTTCCTGTCTAATTATTTTGGTACCATATCTTTTGCTATTCAGACACCAATAGATACCTGTTAATGCATTTAGATATAGTAAAAATGTACGCATTCATTTGAAATTAGTAGGAACTTGGATTACACTTTAATTACTGTTGGAAAACCTATGTGAATAATTGGATTCAACATAATTCAATCCCATTTCTAAATCAACTGGAGTTGCCTTGCTTGCATCCAAGTAAACACAACTCTGTATGGAGAAAAGTTTCCCAAGACCAGTTTTCAAAATTCATTATCTATAGTTTACATATATATCACCATGTTTTTATGAGGATTTTTCATAATCTTTTAAAGTTTGTTGGGAAGTTACTTTTTAAAGTAGACTTACTGACAGTGTTTATAACTACACAATTAAATATGAAGCTAAGATATGACTCATTGAATAGATTTAGACAAGTGACTAGTTTCTCCTAAGGCATTATTCTATTAATAGCCATTTATTAACTGTTCAAATATTATCTGGAACTTGCTAAATTTAAATAAGGATAACATTTTTACTTAATCTGAAAATTATTACCATAATCAGTGATAAAAATAGTATCAACAGCAGGGGGCAGCACTGTGCAAAATGTGGCATTTGGGGTTTGTAGTATTTGAATAGGATACCATAGGGAAATTTCAGGCCTATTGACAAGACTGGGAAGTTTGAAAACCATTCCAGAAAGAAGAGCAAAATCATTCTCTATATTGTTGTCATGGTGAATATCTTTAATATAATGTACGTATAGGAATTTGAGGGAATCTTTGTCACAGTTGCTATTTTTTGATTCTGCTGTTCAACATAGCACAAATATCCAGAAAATTTCAATACATAAAAACATAGGTAACCTTAAACATCTATGAATTTCAGTCTTGGCACTGAGTACAATTACTGAAAATAATGACAATTTCTTATACGAAGAAACTATCATTTTGACTACCAGGTCACATCAAGAAAGCGAATTTGTGGGATCTCATGCAGAAACAGTTTTTAAAAATATGACATTATGCTTCAGTTCAAATTGTCTAAGGAATTTAAAAAAGGATTGCTTCCTGCTTATTTTATTTCAAAAATATTTCATCTGTAGATACTTTTACACAGTATAAGGTGCAGTGATGGGCAGAAGATAAAACCTGAGATTTTCTCCATACACAAATATGTTTGGTTTATAGACAACTCTGAAACTCAATAACCTGCCTAATCATTTTGCCAATACAGCTTTAAATTGGACTGTTTCCCCTAGGAAGTAAATAAATAAAAGCTACACTTGGAATTTAAGTCCTTGCCACTCTAGCGCTTGGTGACTCAAGTATTGTGTCAAAGGGCAAGTTTGATTCAAGGATGGCCTCAGATACCTGCTATCTGAGGTGAAGGACAAATTAAATTGTTCCTGTGTCATGAACTGAAATTGACTGGATTGTCTATTGAATCATATTTTACCACTCACAATACAGCATTCTCCTTTCTTGAAATAGAGTTACAACCTATTAGGGAACTGCAAATCATTTTAATGCAGTGTTTCTAAACCTCAGCAACTTTCAGATATGTGAACCTCAACTCCCAGAATTTCCCAAACAGCATGCTGGCTGAGGAATTCTGGGAGTTGACATTCATAGAGTTGAAAGTTGCCAACGTTGAGAAACATTGGTTTAGGGGTATTCACAGCTCTGTCCTCCTTTATCGTAGCATTCTTCCTTATCTTAAGTTGACTCACAAACACCAATTATTTTTTGTTCTGGTGATATTGGTGATAATATTTATTTGTTTATTAAATTTCTCACTTCCCATTTCACCTAAGTAACTCTAGATGGTTTACAACAACATAATAAAACAACATAAAAACATGACTAAAAGCAAATTAAAAAGAGAATTAAGAAAAAGTTATGAGCACCATGATCTAACTATTACTACTAACCTGACTTAATGTCATATATATATATTGTGGTTCTACCTTTTTGTGTGGTCCAGAAACAGCAGCTAACACAAAATGCAATTGGCAAATATGTTGTATGGTGCATCTAACTGAATATATATATTATAACTGTTAAATAGATTGACTAGTTTCAATTTCTGATGGTTATCTATAAGGTCCTAAACAAGTTGGGACAAATATACTCAAGGTAATTTTTTTCCAATGTAATTTTGTTTGAACACTATCATCAACCTCACAATTCAAATTCATGTCACACTCTTTTGTCCTCACATCAGGAGACAGAATACTGTTAAAAAAAGTCAAGATGGCAGTTGTGATCTACTCCTTTTTCTGTGTTTTTTGTGCAAGCAATATATGTAAAAAAAAAGTGTGGGCTTGTGGGGGATAATCACATTTTATCCTTACATACATGATCACTGTGAGGGAGTCTGAAATGTATAGGAGAAGAAGCAAGGAAATTTCCTGATGACTTCCCCTGAAGGAGAAAAAGACAGATTACAAAAACTAGCTCCCTTTTCCTTGGTGTGAAAGGCTTATGTTATAAGATGCTAGTATCAGGAAAGGATAGCTTGGGCTAAGGCAGCCCATAGTAAGGTCATCTCATGTTCTTATCAGATGCTACATGACCAGCTGTAAAGGTCATGCTATAATTTACATTGCCTTTGTGAGTCTTATTAAACATTTCCAAGGCATATAACCTGTAACCTTGCTGAAACCTGGCCTTTTTGCATTCTTTTGGCTGGGAGCCCAATGGTTACTACTGTTGTGCACGACCATAAAATACATTTTGTTACACTTGCAGTATCTCCAACTGCTTTTATTCCTTATTTAAGTGGGCATTTTTCCCACAATAGGTTACAATTATGTGGTTACAGTCATCATCTTCAATTTTTTGATGCCTCTGTTAAAATACTCTTGGCCACATCAATTGGATATTTACTTGGTATCTGCAATGGAAAGTATTTTTCATGTTCCCTCTGGGAAATAAAACATCTGCCAATTCTACTGCAGCTGAAAATATTTTTATTTATTTTGGCATTTGGGAATTATAAGGGCGCTATGCTTACTGATTAGTGATTTAGGCTTACTGATTGAATAGGGTAATTATTTTATATAGCTTGTTTTATTTTATCCTACCTTGTAAAATGTAATATATATTATATTTTTCTTTTAAAGTGTATATTGGTTATACACTTTAGGACAAATGATACATAAATATTTTCAGTGACAACCAAGGAAGATGATTGTTGCATTGGGTATAGCAGAAGGTGTGCATTTGCCTTTTTCAGTTAACATGTGGAAAAATCTGACAGAGTGGTTGAATGGAATGTGTGAGATTATGATGCTGGAGTGTGCTTCAACTGAGAGCTGGAGGCTCATCCTGCACTTGTGGCAGACCACGCACATTGTTTTGTATTGGAAGGATGGAAGATTAAGAATTGGACTGTGCCATGTTCCAGCAGAAAAGGACATACTGCAGTTATAAGGAGCTATGGTGGTTGGAGCAGGCTCTAGAGCTGGCATGTCAAACTGCCGGTCCGCAGGTTGGATGCGTCACGCCGAAACCACACTCATCCCATTGCAAGCAATAGGGAAAAAGTCACGATATGTCGCACGATGTCATGTGACGTCGCTAGTTTGACACGCCTGCTCTAGAGGAAGTACAAAGGTGCCCAATCCATCCAAGCCCTGTGGCTGGCTGAGTATTGATCTCCCACATTTGCAACCCAAGTTTTCCTTTCCTAAATCATATTGGTGAAATTTCTTATCCATTGTCTGCTGGATTCAACTGTGGGACAACCTATTAGCCAACCTGCAAGACCATCAAGACCTTGGGTTTGCTTGCATTAAGGGTTGATGATTAGGTATTATAGTGCAATATTGTGTCAGCTCCTACACTTGGGACACTAGTGAAAGAAGCAAGAAAAACATGGAAAAGGTGGTTATTTGGATTAGGAAGCTTAGAGCAGTCAGATCTAACTGCTTGTATTGTAGCAGCTGACTGTACTGCTGGTAACATACTAAAGGGCACAGCTAATTGACCTGTAGGTTATATTTATTTATTAAATTAATATACCACTCATGTTCGCTGTTTGAATATGTAGTTTATTATTGAGTAAATCAATAAGTTTTAATCAGATTATAATGATATATGTAATAGAATGGCAATGGCATCATCCTTTCTTGCCTACTTTAGGCCAGGACAAGATAACCCTGCAAACCTGTATAATGTTTGCATCATTGATGGCAATGCTATCTCCAAGCAGACCATCACAAATATCAAATCGAAATCAAATTATATCTGCTGGTTGCATGCGAGTGTATGATTTTTAAAGTTTGAAAGTTTGTACCTTTTTTTTAAATTGAAGTTACCAATAAGCTCTGCATACAATGACATTATATTGGCATGTTGTTTGAGTTTTTATACTTCTTTCTTTCCTTTTTACTAAAAACAAGGACAGACAAAAGCTACTGGCTTATTTTCATCGTAACCTTGCAACAAACCATCAGATAACAATGACCTTAGTAAATGTCCTTCAGGTCAATTTTACTGATATCAAGAAGTTTCTTTTCCACATGACTATTTTTTCCCTTCAAATTGGACCCATGTCTCCTTGCATTCTCTCAAGCTGATGAGAATGATTAGACAGAAATGTTCCTAATGTGATAAATAAGCAGGCTTTCCAAGGAGATGAAGCTATATGATTGATCTGGACAAAAAGAAAATTAAAAGAAAAAAAAGAAAAAATATATACCTATGCCAATATTCTCTGCCCATGTTCTTCATTAGGCCTTGCAAATTGTGAATTTGGATTAGATTTCGAGATTTATGTACTTGTGTTTTCATGCCTTCAAATTAGTTTTATCTTACATTGGCAACTATTGACATATGTTTTCTATTAAACTTTACACTGATTTTTGTGATAAATGTTAAAATATGGGCTAATAATAGTTCTGCATTAATTTCTTATTAAATCTCACAAGTACAAAATTTGTTTATAGTTTGTGTATAGCATATATGCATTCAGCTCTCTATCCCATATAAAACAAAAAAAATCTAACAACATTTAATGTAAGATTACTTTTGTTGTTAACATGCCCACATTAATATATATAAGTCTAATATAATTGCCTAAGCTCCAGCTTACAGATACTGCTTTTATCTTTGCATATCCCAGGCTCCTAATGTGAATAAAATAATAACCACAATGAGTTTCAAAACAAATATTTCTTATTTATTTGACAAAGTAGTTTGAAGCTTGGGTAAGGCATGGTGACACACAGAGATGATAATGATGATGATTTTATTTTTATCCTGCCTTTTTATATGATTAAAATATGTTTGAAATGTGTACGCCCATGGTTTGAACTATAAAGTTCCTTAGTTTATAAATTCAGTAATCTTATACTATGACAACCACAAACAGCACGAGTAATAATATTTAACAAATGACGATGTTGAGCAATGATTATTTGGGTAAAAATAACTATTTTGGGTAAAAATGAAATTCTCATCTGTAAATATAACCTTAGTATATTTTCTAGGTTAGTAATAAAACTTAGTTTTTGGTTTGTTTCTTAGTAAACACAACTGAACAATCCAAATGTGATCATTAATATTTTGTTTATATGATTGAAAGAATTATAAATGTATTGTCATACTTTATGGAGCTTTGAGTACTATGTAAGAGTGAGGTTCAGTAATATTGGAAACATCTCACAATATGTACATTAGGGAAACAAACAAATAAATATTACATTCTCACTAACACTAATGCATACAACAGTAGTCCAAACCTTTTCAATTTCATTGCCATTCTATTACATATATCATTATAATTTATTTATCAAATTTATATAGCCGCTCATCTCCTAAATATGCCTCTAGGCAGCTTAAAATAAAAACAGAACAAATGAAAATCTAAAAACCATTAAACAATGAAAACAAATATCACTCACAGCATAGTGTCTTGAAGATCTTACATACAATGTAGCCATTTCATGGTCTTCCAACTTCCATGTGTTCGCCAAGTATGCTGGCAAACCAGGTTTTAAGGGATTTCTGGAAATCAGTAGGACTGATCTCGTCTTGGATGGGTGCCATGACAGAGAAGGCTCATCTCCTGGTTCACATCTGATGGAACTTCTTAGCAGATGGAACCCATAACACACCTCATGCTGGACCTGTAAATAATGGTGTGCAGAGTTCTAAACACTTAGAATGCATCATCTTAAGAATCTTCACAGGAATCATATAATCCAGAATTACTATTCCCATTTTATAAATAGGAGTTTGAAACTTACAAAGTACAGCTTGCCTAAGACCATGTTGATTGATTCATGGCAATTGTTAGATTCATAACAGTGGTTTACATTCCATTGCTTTAGCCATTATGCCTGGTCACCATTAGAAGTGTTTCAAGACCAGCTGGAATTTCAGTATGATGTCAGAATGATTTCAATTTGAAACTCCTCTTGTATGTCTCATTATCTGCATTGGTACAAATATACTTTTGCTCCTAGGGAAGTGGTTTCTAGAAAAGACATCCATTTCCCTGTGTGATACAGAAGCTAGCATCTACTTAATGAACCATGAGAGAATCTGAATGGAGCTGATGACTGCATTGGAAGATCCATGTATTAATTTATAGTGTTTGCATTTTAATGACAATTTAGACAAAATGGTGTTTCAGCTGTACTGCTCTATTATTTTTGGAATGTTCTTCCTTGCATTTGTACTATAAGCATACTGTATTATAATACAGTTTCCAGCATAATAATGTAGGCAGTATAATATTTTAAAAAGTATTTTATCATTTTTTTTAGACTCAACTCTTCCATGAAAATACACATTTATTTTTACATGATTTTCTGTAATATAAGCTATATTAAATCATAGTGAAATATTGTAAATAGTAAACTAAATATTACTATATTAATTTATATTATATAATTATATGAGAGCCATACATATGTGTATGTGTAAATATATACACAACCATATATATTTGTTTTCTGAGGTTTTCACGGGTGTTTGTATGTAGGCCTTTGGTAATTCGGGTTTTCTCCCGTGTAAAATTGAAAGTGTCTTGGCGACGTTTCGACGAAGTCTCATTCGTCATCTTCAGGCTGGTGTCTCTTCGGCCTCGTGCTTCTAGAAGCACGAGGCCGAAGAGACACCAGCCTGAAGATGACGAATGAGACTTCGTCGAAACGTCGCCAAGACACTTTCAATTTTACACGGGAGAAAACCCGAATTACCAAAGGCCTACAACCATATATATATATATATGTGTGTGTGTGTATGTGTGTCCGTCCATGAATCTCTTCTTGTTGTTGCTATATTAAATTCCATTTTGACCGATTATGCCATTTTGCTTCTCCTGACCTCTGCAGCAGTTGATTTTCAGCCCTAGCTATGGCATCATTTTTATCACATCCAGGTATTTAAATGAATTTCTGAAATAATGCTTTGGCAGAGTTTTCTATGGATGCTGAGCTCCACAAAACATGTATTGTATTAACAAACAGTATTTAAAACTGAAGTTAACTTATCATATTCTGTTGTGAAACATCAATGGAGACTGCCAGAATCTACCAACTAAATCAAAGAATAGAAATGATTGCATGGACTGTAGTTGCTGTATCACAACTGCATGTGCATTGGGATTGAGCTTGCAAACTTCAAGAGATTCACTTAATTTCACCTTGATTCCATCCTCCAACTACATGTAAGTTTCAAGGCCACAGTGTTGGTTCCATCTTGTTATGCAGTTGAGAAACTGTAGCCATCAAAAAATAGGTTAAGGTACAGGTTTTGTTTTATAGCACTGCGTGGAAAAACAGTTGCTGCTCATAACAGCTCTGTGGTTGGTTGATTTAAAACAGGAGGATAGCTTTGAATGATACCCAGACTGTTCACCAAGGAGGATATTCTGTCTTTAAGCCTTTCTGACTGACTGTGTTTAATCATGCTGAGCAGACCAAATTAGGCTGCAGTATTCTCATGTTGCAGAAATATTTAGAGTTGGCTGTCTCTTCCCTCCTTGCACTGTACATCGGTTTTCTGAAATAAAACAGGAAAACATGGTGCTTAGATTTAAACACATTGTTTAATTACTAGTTTATATTAAAACAAAACAAACAAACCAAAAAACCAATGTTTTTATAATCTTCTCATATTTTGGAAAGGGACAATATTTAGGAAATTATAGCTTTTCTAAAAATAAATGGATGAACCAAATGAGGGGCACAAGGCACTAAAGCATGAAAATCAGAATAACACCCTAAAGTCTCAATGGTTGCACCCCCCCCCATTCTGTGGTCTTTGAATGCAAAACACCAAATTTTGCTTCAGAATAAACTAAGTAACAATCTAATACTTTTGAAGTAGTGTAGGTCATTAATACAATTTATGTAATTGACATTACTGATGCGATTTGTATTTTTTCATGATTATTTATTTACATCATTTGTATCAGTTTACATCAATTAGCATAACTATGTAATTGTGCAAATGATGTAAATTACATCTGTGGGAAAAAAAATCTTCATCAGGGTCCAGTCCAAGCTGGGAATAAGCAAAATGGAGACTGCTTTAGAAAGAAGGTTGGAGTTTATTGAAGAGCAAAACCAGACAGAAGCGTGGCTCTGGGAAAGCTGACCACATGTAGTAGGGAATGGTGGGTTTTTATACCTTTTTGAGCTTTTGTTTGGAGTTGTTCCTGTGGCATGAACTTTGACCTGAGTCTGAGTGTGCCTTTCTGGTATTCTGCTGGTGGGGAGTTAATCCTATTATGTCCTAAAGGTCATATACTGCTTCCCTGGGGGTGTGGCTGATGACTATGTCCTATATTGGATTTTTTGGTGTGAGGGATTGTTGATTCTAGGGATCTTTGTCTTTCTAATCCCATCAGCTCTAAGCTTCCAGGTGCCAGTCTTTCTGAAAGGATTATGATATCTGCATTTCTACAGAGCTGGTTTCTGCTTAGCAGAGGGAGACTTGGGGCTATTAAGAAAAACTGGGCATGTTTTTCTGCCTTTTTAAGATCCTTTGAGGAAATATAATATTCTGCCCTTTTAATATTTCCTTCTCTGGGGGGGGGGCTGACTTTCCACACATCAATGATTAAATCCAGCTTTAACAGACATTTCACTTTAACAGATATCTCTTTTCCCCATTTGATCTATTAAACCAAGACTTCATTATTATAGAATAAATAAGAGGCATATGATAGAAAGTGACATGGTGGCCATTTCTACTGTCTCAGTTCACATTTTTGTTAAGCAACAGTAACTCAAATCAGAGCAAATGCAGTTAATATATAAAATGGCATCATCATCATCATTATGGAGGCAAGTCACTTAGTGCAGGGTCTTCAACCCCCAGTCCACGCCCTGATACTGGGCCATGGCCCACTGAGAACCAGGCCGTGCAAGTGGCAGGCGAGCGCATGGGCAAAGGTCTATTTGCACCACCACCGCAAGTCCGCAGAGCTGGAAAGGTTGGTGACCACTGCCTTAGTACTTTCTTGGGATGACCATTGTAGCAGGAGAGGATACTATATGATATGATGAGCGTCTTGGATATAAGAAAGAAAGCTGAAATGTGGTTGGCAATTCAGCCTGAAGGTGCATACGCAGTGCATACGCAGTTGCACAAAATGAAAAAAAAATTACATAGGAAAACAGGGTTGCGAAACATGCTGTAATATTGTCTCTCTCTCTCTAAAGTAATGCCTCATAGGACAAGAAACTTGCAAATTTAGATTTAAAATAGCAAATGTTTCTCACATCCTAGTGAAAAGTATTATAATAGAGTATGTTTGGACTAAAACAAGTTCCTTTGTAGGAATGGAAAATGCCTTTAAATGCTAACAGCCATACTTTCTAGTTTACCTTTTGAGCTCAAAATATATTTTCCTTTCTTGCCACATTTTGTAAACAGTAGTGGAAATTACAAGTAACTTTTAGGTAAAATAAAATATTAGGTTGAAAATGAACACCTGCAGAGTTGGTGGTGCAAAAAACAAATTATTTTTTCTTCCCCAAATCCTTGTCTTCATGTTTTCTATTTTAGGATGGAAAGAAAGAAAACCTGACAAATATTTATCTTTACTACTTGTAAGGAATGATCATAACACAAAGTATTTATCCAACAGTTCTGAGTTGTAACCGCTCCAATGGATTTCACATGTCTTCTTAAATTTCACTATGTTTAGTTTTCTGTTGTTTTCAAAATTGTTTCCCCCCCCCCCTTTGAAGGTATGTTCTTTAGAATCAAGATGTAGAATATCCAAGAAATTAAATTACAAAGTGGCAATGAACTTAATTCACTGTCAGTTAATAGTGGGTGCATCACCAGTATATTAAGTTCTGCATAACCGCAGTGGCATAGGACCCCATTCACTGAAGCTTAATGCGGGCAAGAAAGTGTGTTAAATCAAATAATATGAATAATTCATGATACCATGTTTTATAGTCTGAGAGATAAACAGGAAAAAAAGCAAACAAAATCCTAAATACAAAGAAGTTTCCTTTTCAGGATTTTGTTTGTTTGTAAAAAAAGTTCATCTCTGTTTGGTAGAGCAGATTATGGAATGTATATTCAAGCCAGGAAAACAGCACCACAACCCATCCCTGCCCCCAACCCTGCACAATGATTCTTTCCCCTGACAGAATTTCTCAGTACCATAAAACAAACTATCCTGTAAAGGCTTTGGTTGTTTGTAGTGTTTTTGAACTTTCTGCTGTCTTTTTATTGTTGTTAAAATTGGCCTTTCTCAACCCTTTGCAACCAATTAGAAAAGCAAATAAATTATCCACTTTATCTTCCTGCCAACAGAACTTGCATCTGCATTTACTTACAGGGAACAAGCAGGGTAATGGGTCTGCAGCCTTCTAGTGAATCTTCCTCAGCCTGCCTGCCATTTACATAAAATCCTGGGAAATGGTGGGTAGTTGCTGAGTGTAATATAGCATGAGTTGGATTTGCTCTTTGTGGGTGTCAAGGCTTTTCTCCTTAAATGCCCTTTTGCATCATGAAAACATTAGTTGTAGTAAACAGATTTTAAAAAAGCATTCTGGTCTTATATGAAGTTACATTGTCAGTTTTCTAATGGCTTCAGATGAGACAACAGTAGCTTTCCCTCTTCACTGTCTCAATTGCTTGGACATTGCTCGGTTTCTACTGCTTTGAAACGGTGAGGGCAAACAGAGTTCATTATTCTGCTGTATTCCAAGCTGAAATAATTATAAGCCTAGGCCATCTGTGCCTGTCTTTTACAACACTTTCCTGAGGACAAATTAAGGGCACTTGCTTGAGGTCAAAACGCACTCCTGCTGTGATGTCCCCATCTTCCACTTGCAGGAAAATGCAGAATATAACAATGCATTTCAAAGGCCTTAACAAAATTATAATTGATTCTAAGCTACAGTTACAGGGTCTGTGCTCAATTTAACACATTTACATGCCCATAATCAAATATCAGCACTACAAGATACTTGCATAGTGAGAGATAGAGATAACTTTAAGTCATGTACAGTGTTGAATAAGCACATTCTGACCACATCAGTGGATATTTCCATTGGTCTCCTCTTCTGTCCATACTGCCTACCCAAGTTTATCTTTGAAGAATCTTCAAAGATGATCTTGCCCTTTCCAAAGTAGTTATGAAAATAAACAGAGAACTTTCTCTCCTCTCCTCTCTTATTTGTCGCTCATCTTGGTCCTCTAATATCTACCTGTCCTGTTGCTTACTTTGAGTATATCAATTAAAGAATGACAGTAGGATGAAGAAAACGGGCCTTATTTAGTGCAGCACCAGCCTCTGGCACAACACATCCCTTCTTGCCTGCATTCAGTCTTACAGTAAGATATTTTGGCTGGACTTTTTTGAGTCATATGAAAAAGTTATGCTGTTTTCTCAGATGACTGTTGTCTTTTTATGTAATGTTTTTTAATTTTGTGCAGCCACTGCAAGTTGTTCTAGATTTAGGTGGTTTGGTAATCTATAAATAAATATATAAATTTATGGGATTTGTGCAGCCAGTTGTTAATTTGCAATATTTTTCTTCCATTTCCGGTCTTCTATAGTCCTGTCTTGTCCCAATCCATGCATGCACACAAGGAATTTTAATACTGTATTAAGGCACTGCAAGCCCCTAATGTTATTCCTCCAACTCACTGGAAAAGTGAGGTCTTGATTTGTCAGAGTCCACACAGCCAAGACACGATGTCAAAGGGCAAATACAAAGTCCAAGTTCAAGGCACACGTTTGCAAATCCACACATGAAGTCCAAGCACAAGTCCAGAGTTCCAACACAATATTCAAAGCCAAGTCCAGAATACAGTCATGAAATCCAAGGTCCAACGTGTGCTTTGCTCTACATGTTGGGCTAAATAGGTGCCAGCCAGTGCAACTCTTTAGAAGGGGTGAGGCTGCTTCCTCACAAGTAGCCTCACTGACCTTTGTTGCACCTTTCTCCACTTGGCTCTATTTGACCTGGGATCCAGTGGGGATATGGCAATTCCTCCTTGTCTCTGCTGACTGACTTTAGCTGTGCCTCTTATCCACCCCATACCTCTGACTGGTTCTCTCTACTTCCCGGCTGCAGTCGCATTTCTCCTTTTGTCTCTTCAGCCAGGTGTTCATATGGTTGTTCATTTGCCGGCCCTTCCAATGTTCCTGGCTCTCCCACTCTTGCCCATCCACTCTTGGCATGGAGTCTCCTGTGTCCTCCAAGTCTTCTCCATAGCGTGCTCCAAAGTCCCCAGAGCCGGCTCTTCCTCACCTTCCAAGTTGACATCCAGGGAAGCCATTACAAGTCCTAGCTAAAGAATGACACTTGAGGCCCCAAAATTTTGAGCCTTCTTATCAGATATTTTTTAAAAATTGTGAAAGTTGTAGCTCTTCTTTGCAGCATGATTTGTTCCCATGTGGACTACCAGGGAGAGATAATTGTCAGTAGATTTGATAAGTTTGGAAGTTGTTCTGTTACGTGGATTTTTTTTGCCCCTGGCAGACAGAATCATGAATCAATGGGTTTAGTTGACAGACATTTGTTCTGATTATTGTAGATGTGAATCATCAAGTACTATGATACTCTTTATTTTTTTCTTGCAGGGCAGAGTATATCCCCTTATGCCTTTTGAGGAGCTACCATCCTATCTCTTGTTCTGTTCTCCTGTTCTATAGGATCACATTTTTCTATTCCTCCAAGCTCAGAAACTGCTTCTTTTGTGAGGGTCTAAAAGATGATTCCAAATTCAGCTGTAAAGAATTGCTTTTTGTTGTCAATTTAGGCCATGAGCTTTGATTATGTTTCCATGAGAGTGCTGTAATGCATCTCTTCTTTGATCAGTGTTCCTCTCTCATCAACTAAAGAATGGCATTTATTACTTCAGTTCTTTGACATTTTCTTCAAGAACTTCTACAAGCTTGCACCTGATGCAAATATACTGAGGTGCTCTCTGGCAGAGACAGAAACATGTCTCTAGCATTATACATTAAGTGTGCAAAATCGTTCATTTTGTTTCAGAGGTATTACTAAGAAAAGACTTTATTTTTCTTTCCTTTCTAAGCTCTCAAGATAGTCAAGGATACATCATGGACTTAAGAGTTCCAACTTGAATTCACCTATCAAATTCCTTTACTCACTTTTTTTTGGCCATTGAGCCCAGTCGTCCTTTACAGCTGCTTTATATTCCTCTTATTGCCTCTGCTTAATCAGCAGCAAGATACTCCATGTAATACTTATTGCCATTTAGCTCTTGCCTTTTCGAATAACTTGCTATTGAGGTCAATAGTTAAAGTTCATTGAATAAGTTTAGACATCATACTAAATGCTTGTTTAGCTAAGCTTTATTGAATAAATTGTAGTTAGCTTAATTTATACACTACTTTAAGTTAACATTGGTCTTTGAGGGCTTAGGGCTAATACCTCAGCCTGCCAATCTTTAACAAGTATTAAGAGGATGTTTTTAAATACACCATTGCCATTTAAGCAGAAAGTAGAGAGCATCCTGTCTTATCCAGGTTGCCATGTTACTTTGGTAACTAATTGGAGCCATTTATCCTATTTGAATTATTTTAACCAACTATTTTTCTAACATTTCTATCCATCTTCCTGGAGAGGATATACACAGCAGGTAAGCTACAAGTTAATTATCAAGCTTACCTGGCCATTGAAAACAAGCACATGGGTATTAGTTCACGAAGCTGAAACAAATATTTTGGCATATTTCACTTCCCCAACCTTCACAGCAGAAATCAGACAGAGTTCTTTCCCTTTATATTTCTATAGCAGGAGTAGATTTCCATATCGGGAATGCTTTAATGTGTTTAAATGTTTAATATTAAAATATTTAACATATTAGATATAATGATTTTAATTTCATCTTTTATATAAAAGAATGGTTATTTCGTAAGTTTCTAAAATAGGAAGGATTGAAACATCCATTGGTTAGATGTAATAGGGCTAAATGTAAATTGTAATAAACTGTGAAGTCTTATTAATGGAAGAATCTGATAACCTAATTATTCAGAGTCCATTATTCAATCCCAGTATCTGACTTTTAATATAAAATACTGAAGCACATAGCCCATAGAAGTTAAATATATATTCTATTTCTTTCAAGAAGATAAAACCCTATCCCAAAATTTCCAAGAATGAAAAAATAAAGTAACAGACTGTTTTGGAGATGTGCCCACCTATCCTAAAAAACAGTGGATAGAATCCTAGCAGTGATTTGCAAGCCTATCTAGAAGCCTAGAATTATAATGATTCTTTAGAACGTGAGATATTCCGGGCCTACTTTAATTTTTACCCACCTTTATTCCCTGCTAGTAGTAGCCCAAACATGCAGAAAATGAACAAGGTTAGGGGCTCACTAGTACCTACATTCTCTCCAGTATAGTGCTTAACATTTCTTTAAATCAGGCGCTGAAAACCTGGTGCATGTCAGTACATTTGTACTTTAGTTACTATCATTCTTAGCTGGCGTGACAAATGGAAAGTTATTGAAAGGGTTGAGGTCCAATGCCTGGAGGAGGAAGGTACCGGACTGCCTAATTCAGCATGAGATAACTATCACTCTCTGATTTGGGACATAAAGATGAATGTGCAACGGGCCTTTAATGAAGAAAAGATGACCTTTTCATCCAGCCCCTTTCCAGAACTATTCTAGCTACAGTCTATGTAATTAATATTATAGTGTTTTATTACCTTTATAACAATGTTTCTCAACCTGGACACTAGTACTAGACAAATTTAAGATGGGTGGGTTGGCTTTTCTGGTTGGGGAATTCTGGGAGTTGAAGTCCACCCATCTTAAAGTAGCCCAGGTTGAGAAACACTGCTTTTTAAAATTAATATAATGATTTTTTTACATTTCTCTTATTAATTCAAAAAAGTTCTAATTCTAGTATGTTGTGATGGATCCCGGTAATATGGAGAAAATAATAATATTTGTTATTTAATAGCATATACAGTGATCTCTTTGAAAGAAGCAAAACTTTGGAGTGAAGGACCTTATGGGAGACATATATTTCTCAAAAACAATTTCTTAAGAGTAATTAATAAAACAGTATGAACAGGGTCAATACTACTTTTAATTAAGGAGATTGCTTAATTTCATTTGTCCAAATACATTTTTTCCTAAATATTTACTATCATTGTAAGTAGTAGTGGGAAGAGAGAGAACGCTTGCTAAAAGAATAACAACAAATAGCAATATTGAAGCCAGTGACAAGTGAATGAAAAGCAATGCCTCCTATGCTGTGTCACCAGTGGATGGCAATACTGAAATCCTAAAAGCTCTTGTGCATTCTTTAGCATCTGTTCTTCAGTTCAGCTGGTGGAAAGTTGCTGTGGCAAAAAGGTTGAGTTGCTAATATTTCTGAAATAAAAGCTTGCATTGAGTACTTGCTGTGTGATTGAATTCTGAATGCCAAAGCAGTTTCTCCAGTTGATATTCACTGTCAAATTCAGGTTGTTTATAGTGTTGGTTGTGTTGACATGAGTACTGTGCATCTCTAGGCCAAAAAATATAAAATGGTGAACAAAAGAGTGATTTGTGTGATCAAGAATAAAGTAGATGAGCTATGACATTAGTTTCACCACCTGCTATCAGTCCAGATTTGGGGCCACGCAATTTTCTATTTTTACCAAATTGAATATCTTCATGGACATTTATTTGTCTCAAATAAAGAAGGAGAAAGAACTGTCATGACCTGGTTGAAGAGACAAAATGTAGAGTTTTTTGGTGAGGGCTTTAAGAAACTAGTCTGTCATTGGCAGAAGTGTATAATGAATATTGATGATTATGTGGAGAAATGCAGGTAATAAACAAGCTCATTTCAAGGATAATTTTCAGGTATTAAAATATCTCTTCTTAAACTGAGATTATGAGACTGAATGCATTACTTTCATTCATCCCTCATGCCTGTCTACTTTGATAAGTCTTATCTGTTATCCAAACTGCTTATTTATGTTTCTGAATAAAATAAAACTAAGCAACAATAAACATATGAGCTCTTGTTCTGTCCCCATGAAAATCCCATTTTCATGCATCCTCAGTGACATAGTGGATGTTCCAAAAATAGAAAATAAGAACAAAAATGAAGAAATGTTAGTAGTTGTTCATATATTTAGTGATATTCCAAAGATAATCAGTAAATGTGGACCTTAATTTCATAATAATAACTGTAAATGCTAATAATAAATGTAATTTCAGATGTTCTCTACACAGGAAACATTTCTCATGTTTCCTTTAAAAAAAAAAGAACATTCAGAATCAAACTGAGACAACAAAGTACCTTTAAATGTATAATTTGTGGTTGCCTATGCTTTGTATTTCCAATAATCACTTCTGTTCAATCTTGTTTTGGTACACCTGCATGCAATATACAATGTTATGTACTGATATTGAACACCAACCAATACACAGTCCCAAAAAGAAAATCCTATTATCATTTCTCAGAAATCCTCTTTACTTCTCAGTTTATCAGTCAATTAATATCTGATGAGAAGAGGTGGAAGAAGCCCCAGTCACAACTGATACCAATTCAAAACTAGTTTTTAAGAGCCTGGGTAATGTGATAGTGGAGAACTAGAAGAAATCCAGGTTCACATTTAGTTTCAATCATGGAAAGTCATTGGGTAAACTGTGAAGCATAACTATCTCTTAGCCAGATCTTCTGCATCATAAGACTGTTTAAGACAATTCTTGTTAAGGGAAACATGATTGTTGTGGTGGTAAAAAATTGGATGTAGGAGTGCTATGTTTGTCACTTTAAATTCCTGTGGGAAAAACAGGATAAAAATAGCAAATAATGAATAAGTGTTATTATTGCAACATCTATATAACTATCCACAAGTGTTTTATACTGGGAAATACACAGGAAATTCTAATTCTTAAGGACCTAATTGAAATACAGAAGATTAATTCATAATTATGCTGACTGAACTCTGAAAAACTTACAGTAGTATTGAATTTTTGCATAGAAATAAAACCATTTGTGTAGTACTTAAAGAATTAGAATGCAATTGAACCTATGGGATTTCCATTTTATTGTTGGCAAATAAATGGCCTGAAAGGACCTGATGGTGACAAAGAAAAAACAACAACAATGACAACTGCTGATTTCTAAGGTAAGGAAGTCTACTATGAATATGCTGCAAAATTTATTTTGGGAGCAAAGAGACTTTGATAAAAACTTTGGAGTGTCCAACTATCTTATATGGCATTGTGTAATTTTCTCAAGTGTTTATAGCTTGGTAGTACCTGAGGACTGAAGAAAGCAAGGTACTTGATAGTAGAAGCAAGCATGTCCTACCGTAAAAGAAAAAGTGAAGCCATGGCATGCCCCTGTTGCCTAATGCGGTGGACAATGTTCACTTGCATTGCACAAGAAGAAGTCCTGGGTCTGAGAATGTAAAAGAAATTTACATGATCTGTGGAAGAAAATATTTGTAAGTCCCATTATAATAATCAGCATAGAAGCTGTATCACTCAACAGAGTCCATTTTCTTATCATACAGTATTTCAGGAGATTTCATATATGCAACTCCATTTCTTTCCACCATGCAAATATAAAACTTAGCTGCAGTGTTACATCAGCCTAATAATTTTGCATTGTAGACGTATACACATATTTTAATGTGCCCTTTATTATCCCTTGATGGATGGAGTCCATAATTTAAAATCATTTAGTACAAAGTTATGTAGTAGTGACATCCAGGCAATTAAAAATTCCAGAAATTTACAGTAATAATTTACTCTCACACAAAATTATTTCTAGATATTAATTTTATTGATTCATTGTATTGCTTTTATAATTTCTATCATATAAATTTCAAAAAGTAGCTCAGAATTGGACAAAAGTTGGCGGCTGAAAAATCTTGCAAAAGGTAGCTTAGAGATAAAGAGGCCAAGTGCTTTCATCAGGGGGTGGGGTAATTGAGATGTCCAGTGTTGCATGTGGCAGAACCTTTTCTAATCACATTCCAAATTTTGCCAGGACATATTTTGAAAATCAGTGCTGCAGTTACCTTTTTGAAAAAGCAAATACATGAAAAATGCAAAACAGTAAGTTCTCCAACACAGTTTTCAAAATGATCAGAAACACAGCTGACTTATGCGGATGCTGCCTCATCTACTTCCTATTGTTTCATACTTTATAGGCCTTGACAATATACCTTATTCTTTCTTGCTTTTTTGTTGTTTTAATCTTTCCTTTAGTTTATACAGTGCTTTTCTCAAGCTATAGTCACTGACTCCATTTTCTGGATACATGTATACTTGTACATACAATGTCCAGCACTGGAACCATGTTCTAAGCTCTTGGATGGAAACACCATTACACAGCAATCTTCCCATGCTCTACTGAATATGTGAAGGTTCAAAGTAAAAATAAGGCTAATAAAATCAAATCAAGGTCTGACTCTGCATTTATAGGAAGAGTTCCAGCTACATTGTATAGATTGTATATTCAGTTTGACTCTCATACGTTCAAGAAACAAGTGAAGATCGCTTTTATTGACCCCATAAAAGTCTTTCATTGGAAAATATGATTAAGAAGAAATAGTCCCCATAGCCCATCTGAGTTCCTTTGTTTACATTCCTAGCTACATTTAAATGCCATAATCTAACACAGCACATTATTCCATAGTATGGCAATATTCATTGTCAAACATATAATTTAACATTGGATCTTATGGGTAACATCAAACTATTTTTTAAGCTCAGCTGCTAGAAACACTGAACAACACAATTACTGGGCAAAACTGAGCACAAAATAAAGCATCCTTAAGACCACTGATTTCAATGGCTCTAAACATGACTCAGTGTGAGATAGACTGTGAAATCATAATAATTGGAGATGGCAGACTTCTGAACAAAGAAGCACATGATGAGAATAAGAGATGGAAATCTGGAGAGATTTGTAAACTACAGGAAGCTGGAGGACAAAGGAAGATCATATCCAGTTCCTAAAATACCCAAAGAAAATAACCATTTTTTAAAAAAAATCTAAGTCTAATAATGTTTCTAAATTATAAAGATATGTGCATTCTAAATTATTTTGCACTCACATTTTCTCATGTATTCTTTTTCATTGTTTATTTTATTGCTCTATTATTTTACTTCTGTTTACACTCCTTATATTTTCTTCCTTTTTATTATTGTAAACTGCCTAGAGTAGCCCCATGGTAAGTTAGGCAAGAAATAAATTTAACAAGTAAATGATACTAATTTATGAGGCCTTATATTATTGATTTAAATTAAATTTGTAATATGAAAAGATATATATGGTTTTAGAATGCATATATACCTAAGTATATGTAATAGAAATATTTTGGGAGTATACAAATCAGCCAAGATTCAATTCAAATTTGTGACTAAAATTTGTGATTTGCCGTTTGAATTGTTGAATTGAGTTGATCTAAAGATTACTATACTGAGAATCTGGTGGATATAGTGATTGAAGATTCCAGGTTAAAAACCAGGAGCCAGTGAATTCTAGTTCTGTTTTAGGCATAAAAACATCTTGGTTATTGGGTCAGTCAGCCTTTGGAAGAAGACACTGGCAAACCCCTTCGGCAAATATTGACAACAAATATCTTCAGGAATAAGTTTAATTTGAAGACACACACATCCACAAACACAAAAAAGACCTTTTGCTTCTATAAAACATGAATAATTTCATCCAATCTTCAGAACAAAAGAATTACATTCATTCAAAAGTTTGAAGAGGCAATTTGTTATATGAAATTATGTATTTTCTATTTTTCCCCTTGTAGTGTGCATTCAAAACCAAAAGTGTCACTAATATACATGACACAAATGCAGACATATTAAAAGTATAACATATTTGTGTCTTTTTGCACTCTCATGCATAGCTATAAAGCCTAAGGGCCAAAGTGATCCTGAGGGATTTTAACAGCTGTAAAATGCATAAAATGTAGTTGTTTTTCTGCTGTACCATTTTAAAATCCTGTTGAGAAGACTATATTACTTGATGAGTATTGATTTGATACCAAACTTCTATTATTTTACTATTTATGAAAATTGTAAATTGGTATGGTTATTATTTCTTTTATTTTTAAAACTAAAGCGTTACGCAATTAAATAATTGCATAAAATGGAGTTTATAACATCCGGTCAAATCTAGTTTCACTGACTATATATATATATATATATATATATTCACTTTATGAATTAGCCCCAATTTACTAGTTTTATTTGTGTCAACATATTTTTGAATACTATTAGCATAGTAATCAGACCTGTTCTCGAGTTCCTGAATGATGTGTTAACTTCTGAAGTAAATAGACATGCAGTGTGAAGAGTGAGCTGTCACTTTGGAAGCAGATTCCTCATCTAAATTAAAAAGCAGTTCTAACTGAAAACTGCAATATTGGCAGGATTAGGAGAAAATAAAAGCACTTTTCTTTCAAGCAAATGTTCATAATTTTTAACCGAGGGAGAAGTAGAAAACCTGAAGCAACGTAAGAACAAAGTCATGCTGTTACATTTTGTAAATGTGTAATTTCAAAATGGCTTCTTGCTTTGCTGTGAAGAACATTGTATACATTGACAAGGTTGTATAAATCAATGATAATGGAAGTGTACATGTGTATTGATTGCTTTGCTCACACCTATTCATGTGCCTATTATAATTTTGACCACATGGCATGGATGAATGCATATTACTATGTTCTGTAGGAGTTTTATAAATAGCTACTTTAAATTATTGATTTTTCTGTCAAAAGTATTCTGAAAAAAGCCAGTTCATAGACACATTTAAAGGTGCTTTAATCTAAGAGAGAACCACCTTAATGCAATCTGTTTTAATTTATTGGATTAAAAATAATTCTAATCTTTCCTCTTTAAGGGTTAAAATTGAATCCTGTCTATAGCTCATTTCTATAGTAACCACAAGACTGAGACTTTTTTAATGGGCACCTAATAATTAGAAAGTGCTAGAAGGTATAACAATATAATGAATCAAAACTGATAGACTTGTGGGTTTCCATAGAAACATGTATAATTATGATAATCGGTCCCTGGCGTACCCTCAAAATCGTATACATTCAGTTAAACGCAATAAACATTAGGCACTATTTAGTGAGCTGTGATGCAAATTAACAGTGTGAGATACAGGGAGCCTATGAATAAAATTGCTCTACAGTTTATCTCAAACTAATTTCCCAGATTGCTTTAATAGGTATACTGTGTGGATGGGAAGAGCAGAAAACTGTTTTGTTACTGGTAACAACAATAATATTTCAAAAAAGTGGGCTGAATTATGGTTAATTTACTTCAGCACATTATTACATGTAGGATCACAGATTGCCCACTGAGAAAATAACATAGGGGGGTGTCAAATTATTTTTTAAAATGAATATATTTGTGTTTCTTCTTTTCAAACAAAAATATTTCTACTTCACAATAAAAGAAATGGTGAAGTTTTTTGCTCTTTGGTTTATTTATTATTGCTTAATGAAATTACTGGCTTGGCCTATGGTTGTAGAACCTTTTCTGCAAAATGGGAGTATTATAATTCAATAAAAATAAAAAGGATCTTGTAGTATTTTATAGTACCTTTGTAGTGTAGTATAGTATTTGTAGTATATTGTACACACATACATCTATAACTATTGGATCTGGCCTACAAAAATCTGGACAACCAACAGAAAAGAGATATAGAAAACTCCTAGATTTTTACTCTCCAAATTTATTTATTTATTTATTTAATATTTGTATAGGAATCTATATTAAATCAAATAAATAATAATAGTAGTTTATTAAACTTGTATACCAGTTGAATTCCAATGACTCTGGGCAGCTCACAACACATAAATTAAAAAAAGATGGCAAATGTGACAGACCAATTTTGAATGAAGTGAGGAGTCTTATTCCCCCTTCCTGGCAACGACAACGACAACGACAACAACGACAATGACAACAACAACAACAACAACAACAACAACAACAACAACAACAACAATAATAATAATAATAATAATAATAATAATAATAATAATAATAATAATAATAATAATAATAATAATAATAATAATAATAATAATAATAATAATAATAATAATAATAATAATATCCTTAAAAGCATCAAACATCCACACCTGTCTATCCCAGGCCATTGGAAAGGCTTCAATAGGTGGATAAAAATGACAAATCCAGTCTAACATCTGGCTGACGGTGCGACAAATCATAATATAATAATAACCATAGCTATACATGCATGAATCTAATGTCCAGAAAGAAAGAAAAAGTTATTAACTATTTGTGGGAATTGGATTGCCTGCAATGTTTCCATGAAGACTGAAAAATCACTTTATTAAATAAAAAAATGGAACTCTGTATAGCTGCAGTAAGTATGGCAGTGATAATTCACAAAATTCTCTAGAGTATAAAGCATGGAGACACTTGTGCATGTGGGTGGAGATGTATACAAGAGACAAAGAGAGAGAAGGGTTAGTGTGTCAGGCACAGAATCAATTAATGGACCTAGTACTGATTTGGAGACCAGTGAGTGTGTTGGGTTTTCATGACTAGAATAAGGATGAAGGCAACACTCAGAAAAAAAAATCAAATCAAAAGAAACAAGAAAATTAAGGGAATTGTCAAATAATTGTTTCACACAATCACAGTTAGATTACATTATAAAATATAAAGCATTTGTTTGACAATTATAGTACTAAACTTTATTAATTCATGAACACAAATGTTCACAATAGCTTATTTAATTTTAACAAATTTTACGCTGTTTTTCCTTTAACACCAATTAATTTGTTTTGACAGATGTTAAAATATCTTGTGTATTACAACAAAAGCCTGCATTTTTAATTAAAAACATGGTCGCAAGTTTATTCATTTTATGGCCTTAGATTTATACTTTTTAAAAATACTATCCCTAATGGTAAATCATATAAAAGATAGTTTTAAAGAAGATGTGAATCAAAACTTACATCAGAAATTATGGCTCAGAATTATGCAAAATAGAAAAAAGAAAGCCAGAATAAAACTGTTGTTATAAATGTATAATATGAAAAAATGATGGTTGAGCAGTAATTATTGTATTAAGGTGGTAAATAAATAGTTTTTTCAGTCATTTCAATGTGATTACTATATTTTTGCTTTCATTAGAACCAATATACTGCAGTTTTAATAAACTATATAATTGTTACTATGGGTTGTTCTTTTTCTCCAGTGTTACTGTAGTTTGTTGTAACTTCATGAAATGTAGTTTCATTATGGATTAGTATAATACTTTCGATTTCAGGATAAGGTAAAAAGATTTTTTTCTTCTTAGTGTTTTTCCACAAGTGCAAGGTGTGATTTCCCCCCTCCCCCAATCAACCAAATAATGATCATTGTGATCAGAAGTGACTGGCTTTCATCTAACCCTGATGTTGTGGGATGAGAAACAGTGACTGGCCAAAGGCAACCAGCCGGCTTTCATGCCTAAGGTAAGACTAGAATTCAGAGTTTCCTGGCTTCCAGCTTGTGCCTTAACCACTACACCAGTCTGACTCTTGAAAGGAACAATACCAATCCATGATTTAAATTAGGTTTTTTTTAGCTTTTTATGTAACTTTTACTATTTTCTATTATAGGAGAAATGGAGTGTGTGTGTGTATGAGAGAGAGAGAGAAAATTCAATCACATGATCTTGACTTTTTTCATCCTAAGCCTGGTTCATAAGATTTCACAACATATTATTCCCCAGCTTTGTATACAGGAGGCTTTTTACTCTCCCAGGTATCTCCAAAGCAATCTTTCTTTTATGCAGTTTATGCAGTTTTATAGAATTGCTATAAATTTGTTAGGATTTCTTTCCTTCAGGAACTTAAGGTAGCATTCATTGTTCTCCTTCCCCCCCCCCCCTGTGATCAGGTTTGCTGGTTGAGAGTGACTAGCCAAGTCACTTAGTATGCTTCCATGACTGACAGTGGACTTTCACATGGCTCTCCAGAGCTGAAGTCCAATATATCTCACCACTAAATTACATCAGCTCTGATCAATGAACTAAAAAAATAATCAATCTCCCTAAATACATTGGATTTCATTTCACTGTCAATCATTATAGCCAAATTCCTCCATGTTAAGAAACCATCAGTTTGGAAAAGGCTGAATTAATTCAATGACCTCAGTCATAAAACCAGGATGCTACATGCTCAAATGTCCTCCCTGTTTTCATATCTATCATTGTTATTCATTTGCACAGTAGATCCCTGAAATTAACTATTTGGATAGGAGATTTTTTGATGAGAGTCCCAAGACCAGATTTTATCTTCATCATAAAAGCTTAAATGCCTCTTCCCAATTCCATGCAGGTCATTTCTTCTATTTGTGGGATTCTTCATTTGAATATGGCCAATATTTGCCACCATTTTTAAAAAATATATATTTTTTAATGTTTAATGCTTAATGTTTAATGTTTAATGCTTCCCCAAATAGTGATAGGGATGAAAATCATATTTCATAGACATTTCTGTTGATACAATACATTTAGTTGTCAAACTTATTAGATACAATCATGGAATATGGCATTTCAGCTATTATTATTTATTTCTCAATCATCTGCAAAACAACTGTGTTCCGCTTCAAGTAGGTAGATGCTTCGTAAAAAATAATGAACAGTTCTCTCCAAATAGCAAGTAGAGAACAAGTGTGTTCCATGGGTTCTCTCCTTTCAAATCCTGAGTTTATTCTTGCTTTATCTTACTCACTGTGCTCAACTGAAGGAAGTCTCAGTGAAGACAATCTGGACAGAGCAGTATCATTGCCTGTTGGAATATACAGGAGGTATGAGAAAAAAAAATCCTTTGTACTAAGCTGGGTAGAAAAATGGAGGAAAATTTATGGAGGACAGTAAGAATGGATATAAATATATGAATGCGTGACAAATTACAGGAAAGAAATGTAGGTTGGCTCCATGTCTCTAAGAAAAAGAAACAGACAAAGAGGACTTTATCTTGCATCTTAACTCTTTCTCCCTTGCTCCAATTTTGTCTCTAAAATAATCATATTGGATTCTTTTTTGATTTTTTTTTTTTTGAGGAAGAGGAGAGAGAAATACCTGGTTCTTCTTCCCACATCACTGGTTGGGAAAGCATATACTGTAGCTCTTATAAGAAAAAACTGCATATTATGGGAAAAAATAAAAAAAAACAATAAATACTAAATGATTGTATCTTATTCCTCTCATTTGCTTAATCCATGTCCTTGAGAAAAATAGAAAATGAGCAATACCATTCTTATTATTCTTACCAACACACTTCCAGTAATGTGGTACAATTTTCTATATTTGCCATAAATCTACACTTAAGGTACTGAGATCAGCTTCATGCTGTAGTATTAAATAACTTGGTTATAAGTAATCCATATCAATCATTTTTGAAGCATGATTTCATCTTTCTTTAATGAGAAACAAAATCTTTCATGTATGTTTTGCTTTTTTACAATGGTTTTAGAGAAACGATTTGTTAGTTTTTATTATTAACATTGGATGCTGAATCTAACTATAAGATGTAACATGTATTTTAAAATATTAATTCTGATATGTTAAATACCAGTTACTTCTGATAGAAACACAAGCCTAAAATTACAGAAGGTTAAAGGAATATGCCATGCAAATTTTCAGCCTTGAGATTTAGCCTTCAGCTGGATCTTTTTCAATACTTATATTACAAATCAATTATTGGTGAAGTGTCTCCAGCATTAGCTGTTTTGAAATATTTTCTTGCTGCAGCATTTTCTTAACACTCTGCTGATAACAACAAGGATATTTAAATATGTTATTATGGTTTAAGCTTTGTCAAACTCACAGAATAACAACTTGGTGGGATTTTAAGATATCACAAGATTTTTTTATCCTTTACAGCAGCAAACTTACCTGGTTTCCAACTGTCAATAGTGAATTTGATAGAGCATGTTATTTTTAAGCCTTTTGTATTTCTAAAGCTTATAACTATAATATTTCCATAATTCTCAAACATGGGCATCTGGTCCAAGCCACAGTGACACTGTGGATATCATGACATCATTGCACTAATAATGTAAATTACATAATGCACATAATTTAACTCCCTTGTTTCCCCCCTTGTTCCATGGACCACATACACACAGCAGACAATTATGCTAAATGGACTTAGGTAAAGTCAGAGTTCAAGTTACAAACAGAGTGGTAAGCATATCCATCTGAATAATTTTACAGTCCTTTTTAGATCTCTGTGCAAAATAAATAAGATGTTTGGAAAATATTTTTCCAAGGATGCTAAAATGAATTTTTCTACATTTTATGGTATCTTTCCTGTTTCTAAGGGCTGATCTGCATGAGCAGGTTGCTTTAGTGAAATATAGATCACTGACCATTTTTAAAAACACAAACACACAGTGTAATCTGCTACTCCTCCTGCACAACAATGAGGAAATTTCTCCCCTCCCCTTTTTATTGCTACATGTCAAAAGTAAAGTCTTCTGACTTGTGCTGACTCAGGCAATGCTATCTAATTTTCCCTTACCCTTCCATTCTAACTGAATACTACTTATGGGAATGGTACTCCCTTCTGGTCACTGATTGTTGTTCTCATGGATAGTGGTAAAAAGGTCAGTGTTTCTTGGGTTTTTTTTCTTTTACATTTCACTGATGGAATAGTGAACTGTCTTTTCTTTTCTTCCTTCCTTCCTTCCTTCCTTCCTTCCTTCCTTCCTTCCTTCCTTCCTTCCTTCCTTCCTTCCTTCCTTCCTTCCTTCCTTCCTTCCTTCCTTCCTTCCCCATAAAGCAATGAAACTAGGGTCTGTCCTTGTTTTTTTTAAATCATGTGAAATTGACAAGAGTTTGCCCCTTTCTCCTTCCAGCAGAAGTGACATGAAAAATGGAACATTTTATGTGTTCTTTATTCACTTCAGAAGGATTTACAAAAATGGGAATCCAGCAGGAAGAGGCTGGTAACATGGTTTAGAAAGAACATCAAGCCATTGCCATGGTCATAGAAGATGAAGGGGATAAAATCTGGAAAGAGGTTTCTAAAACCAGCTTCAGACCTTGCACAATCCCATCAAGTTCCTCTGTCCTGGAAGTATCCAATCTTTTTCAGGCTTATGCAAGAAACAACTATTAAAGTAGCAACACTTTTTTGCAATCTGTGCTTGTTGAAGGATTTTTTAAAAAAAAATTTGAATAAAAGATCTCACATCCCTAATTATAATGCATGACCATGTCTCATGTTCCTATTAGCTTGATGTTCATGCAGATGAATGCCTTCATAGGTCTACTGAGAAGTCATGTACCACAGAACCAATGGGAACTCACATTAAGTAGGTACTTGCTACTTAATTTTTCTATACTAGTTCTTATTACATAATTATCTATGGCTA
The DNA here is from genome assembly GCA_023970755.1 of Azemiops feae. Taxonomy (NCBI): domain Eukaryota; kingdom Metazoa; phylum Chordata; class Lepidosauria; order Squamata; family Viperidae; genus Azemiops; species Azemiops feae. The sequence continues at coordinate 51,231 of JALGBA010000036.1, forward strand.
GGATATCTTTCTAACTAATTCTTTTTTATCTTGGCAGCATCCTAAATCTTGGACAATTATGTCCCTCCCAAGCAATTTCCTATATTTATAATGTTCTTACCGGTCACTAAACTATTACACTGGATTTTGTATTCCAGTTTGCATTACTGTATAATCCAGTCATAAGTACCATTTCTCCAACTCCTTCTGTGTCTCTGAGTGTGTGCCTTTGAGTCAATGGTGACTCTGGGCACCTACCTTGTAGCAGTGAAAATATTGATAGCTTACATGGGTTTTAAATATCTTTAAAAATCATGAGGTTTGTTGAAAAAGTTTTATAACTTTATACCTGCACTTCAGAAAAGCCAGTTTTGTCTAGTGGTTATACAGTACATGCTACAAACCAGAGACCATGAACTCCACAAAGCTCATGGTTTTTAAAGATATTTAAAACACATATAAGCTATCAATATTTTCACTGCTAAAAGAATGAGGAAAAAAATACTGTACAACAAAATTCATTTTTTTTATTTTTACTGTCCATTTCTTTGAAATCTTTATAATCTTTCCATTTCCATTTCCTTTTCTTCTTTGACTCATATAAGCTATTTTATTTTCCATTTTAATATATGTTTATATTTATGTTTGTGCATTTACATGTTGCTCAAAAAGATCTACCACATTGATTTGCAGAAAACATTTCAATCAAATCTATGTACAGTATGTTCAATTTAAGTTTCCAAATTAAGAATGTGAATTGGTATGATCAACACACTCCAAAACACTGAAGGGCAAAAATACTTAGGGAGAGGAAGGATTTTGAACTTCAGGCTCACAATACTATTTATAATTGTGCAGTGATTTCTTTTGAATCATTGTATGCTGTGAGTTCCCAGTATATCTGCATTGCTTTATTTTATTTTATTTTAAATCTACTGTTAATAAGCATCCAGTGTCATTCTGGCCTACTGCATCTTGTTCTCCTCTCCTAAAGTTTCTATGAGGTGGGATGCAGTGTGAAAAAGAATTGGCAACAATTCAAACATTTGCTTTTGTGTAACTGACATGCAGAATCTGAAGCATGTATATGTGCAATAGACATATTATGGATATGCTGAGGTGTAACATCTTGTAAAAGTATAAACATCATAGTCCTAGAAGTACAGTAGGATTTTAGCAACACTGTCTATAAATATTGTTTGCTATTAAAAAGAGACAGCAAATCTCAGATGGAGAAATGAAATGGTTAAAAAAATATCACAAACACAGATAGTAATGGCAGTTCTGTTGACATCTCTGACTGATCACTCAATGGGAAGAGCAGCCAACAGCAAGCATAAGCGGATATTGCAACTGATTGTACCTGAATTCTGCACCTGATTTGAAACCACATTTTTTAGCTTATACCCATGTCCCAGAAAGCTAGATTAGAGGGAAAAAACACCTCTAATTACAATGTAAAATGGGAGAAATAATAGTAAATCTTATAGAATTGCTAATCACCTCATCAGTTACATGTCTGATTAAAAACTTGGATTAAAAAATAGCAAGAACAATCCTTATAGTATGAAAATGCCAATCCCTCTAAAGCAGGGGTGTCAAACTGCTGGCCCGTGGGCCAGATGCACCACGGTGAAACCGTGCCCACCCCATTGCCGGCAATGGGAAAAAAAGTCATGTTACGTCGTGACACATCAAGTGATGTTGCGAGTTTGACACCCCTGCTCTAAAGCTGTATTGATTTTTAAAATAGACCACCCTATCATTTTATATATAATTAGGCAATGGTGTGAAGTTGTCATTACCATAGCATTCAAATCACAGGGTTCATTCTGTAATTTACAAAAGCTTCACTAAGCAGATCACAGTGACCAGTGAGAAATGAAGCTTTTTAGGGCCATTCCCAATGCAATAGCCAAAAAAGAACTTGATTCCCATGCATCCCATCCTTTGTATAAGTTACATAATATTTGTAGGACAGATTTTACAAATGGAATTATGATTGTTTCTTTGAAAGAGTAATTTCTTAGTGGGAAACACAACTGAAAGTGCACATTGATGAACATAACTGAAAATACATTTTACATGTAATTTTAGTTGGCAGGGTACATCAATAGGAACTAGATAAAATTAAATCTGCAACAGTCTAGGATTTGTGAAAGTAAAAGCTTTCTGTTTACCCTGATGCCAGATCAAAGAGAACACTGAGAGCGAACTCTGTAATAGTAGTACTCTAAGAAATGCTCTGAAATATGTTTGCCTGGCAATGCTCTCTGCTGGGGTACTGGAGACTGTTGAAGGCAGAAAACCATTTGAACATGTGCATTTATAGAATAGAACAGAATAGAATAGAATAGAATAGAATAGAATAGAATAGAATAGAATAGAATAGAATAGAATAGAATAGAATAGAATAGAATAGAATAGAATAGAATAGAATAGAATCTGGAAGGGAGGACCTATACCATACAAGTGAATGTCTAGTCTCTTCTTAAAAATCTCCAGTGATAGAGCACCCACGATTTCTGGAGGCAAGCTGTTCCACTATTTGATTGTTCTTACTGTCAGGAAGTTTCTCCTTAATTCCAGGTTGCTTCTCTCTTTGATCAGTTTCCAACCATTGTTTCTCATTCTTCCTTCTGGTGCACTGGTGAACAACGTGACCCGCTCTTCCTTGTGGCAGCCCCTCAGATACTGGAATACTGCTATCATGCCTCCCCTATTTCTTCTTTTCTTTAGACTAGCGAAAGCACTTTGTTTTGGTAAGACTCAATAAAATTTCAGACAAGTACTGAAAGACAAGAATAAAGCTTCCAATCCTTTCCAAAATGAACTATTTGGTACATGAGTTTCATGTGTGTGGTTTTTTTTTTAAATGAAGGAGAGAAGATAAATTACTATGGTTGGCCACACAGTCAGTCAGATTTTTAGACTGGATTTGGGTTTTTTTTATCTACCCAGCAAGTCTTTTCCAAAGACCTGGGATAGGCAGACATTGTTGTTTGATGGTGTTAAACGTATAGTCTCAGGATGTAAGCTCTTATAAGTAAAGCTGCCTTTTGCAATTGACTAATAGTGATTTTGTCACTGCTGATAGTAATAATAGTACTATCTTGCTTTATTTTGCTACAGGCATTCTACTTTTATTTGCAGATCTTTGAATTTTGTGATTTTCTCCAGGTCTTTCTTTCTTTCTTTCTTTCTTTCTTTCTTTCTTTCTTTCTTTCTTTCTTTCTTTCTTTCTTTCTTTCTTTCTTTCTTTCTTTCTTTCTTTCTTTCTTTCTTTCTTTCTTTCTTTCTTTCTTTCTTTCTTCCTTTCCTTCCTTCCTTCTTTCCTTCCTTCCTTCCTTCCTTCCTTCCTCCTTCCCTTCCTCCCTTCCTTTTCTTCCTTTTCTTCCTTCCCTCCCTCCCTCCCTCCCTCCCATCCATCCATCCATCCATCCATCCATCCATCCATCCATCAATATATATGCTGCCTGATTTCCAGTGTTGTTGGAGAACATTGTGAGCAGCTATAAATTTTAGAAATTAGCATTAAATCAGTACTTCCTCCCCCCTTCAATCAACATTTAATTGATGCATGCTGTCCAAGAGATTTTAGGAGAAGCCTGGGAAACCAAGGAGGCAGTTGAAAAAGGATTGGACTCACCTAGCCACTTCATTGAGAGAGTAAATAGGAAAGAAGAGAGATCCAGGTGCCAAGTGTGGCTTAAGCAAGATGAGTATTCCCCTAGCCCTCTCAAATCCACTGGGGAATACTATTTTGTGATCTCTTTACAGGAAGAATCTGTTTGGAGCCAAACACAGGCAGCCCTTGTCTTCTTTTTAGTCTGGAGAAAAGTTCCAATGAACCAAACCCTTCGCTGGCTTCTATTTGGGCCACATCCATTGACTCCACAAAAAAGCAAAAGTTGTGCTCATTCTGATACGCTAACCCAGAAATCTGTCACCTTCTGTATTGCCTTGACCACTGAGGAAGAATATGGATGCAGAGTACAGGTGGCAGTGCTCACAGCAGTAAAGACTCTGCCCACTTTTCTGGGGTTGACTGGTTCAAACTCAGACAAGGTGAGATGTGTCCCACTTAATTCTACTCGATTTGCACAATTCCTAACAAATTCAAGCAACTTTGCCTGGGGGATGTCTAGAAAGTGCAAAGGAGGATTCTGGTCACCTGAAACAGAGTAACTGGCTAGCTGTCTAGTCTTCTAACTGCCACAAAGCAAATCTTAATGAAACTCTCATCTGTGGCCAGTTAGCATTCTTCTTCATCATCTATGTCTTATGTCACCATAGATGTCTATTGTATCGTTTTCTCTCTCACGGCTCTTCTATAAACCCTGTAGGATCAACAATCACAGAAAGTCTGCATTGATGCATTCTGATCCAAGGCCCTTGTCACATGCTAATTTCAAATTGTGACTAAGCCTTATAAACCTATACTATACTAAACCTATATTATATCCCCAGAAATAACCCTGAGCTCCCTCTGAAACCCCACTGGATTTCCATTAGTCAGCTAGAGCCAGGCCAGTCAAATAGACTCAAATTCCTGCAGTATGTGTACATGATGTATGAAGTATATGTACAACAATAGAAGGGATTTAATGACAATGGCATAATTCTCATCCCAGATACACAGAGACACTGCTATGCTTGGGTATATTTAACTGACATTGCAGAAACTCAAATGCAAGAAATATCTTTGGGTATGCAATTATTTGATAGAAAGAAAAGGAGCAAGGGGATTGTAAATAGAAAGAACTTGATCTCATCTTTATTTCAGCCTTTAAAATATAAGTCAAAACTCTAATCAATAACAGTGGGAATTGCAGATATTTAAACCATCCCTTTGTGTCCCTGTATTGTTCAATGAATCCATTATAAGCTTACTTTGATGTACAAAATAAAAACAATAATAATTAAAAAGCATAAGAATTACTAAACTGAAATTTAAATCCCTGAGTTCAAACTACGATACCTGAAGTATAATTCACAGTATAATTTTGTTCTCTGTTAGCAAGAGGAATGCACAGAATAATTAATTTTTACTTTTTGGCATTCTGTGTCATTGATTACAATTCTTAATTCTTCAGGTTTTATATTGGAAATTGTATAATTGTATTGAGAGAAGTGCAAAACATTTAACAGTAATAATTTATTAAATTTATATGCTGCCTGACTCTGGGCAGTTTACAAATAGTGATTGTAGTGTGGGAAGAATCTAGAGAAAGAAATATTTTGGGAAATATTAAAAAGGCAGAATATATTTCCCCAAAGGATCTTAAAAGCAGAAAAGCAAGCCCAGTTTTTTCTTAATAGCCCCAAGCAGAAACTAGGCATAGGCCAGCTTTTAGAAATGCAGATGTAATAATCCATTCAGGAAGGTTGGAGCCAGGAAGCTGGAGCTGATGGGATTAAAAAGACAAAGATCCCTAGAATCAACAACCCCTCACCCAAAAAAATCCAACACAGGATATAGCCATCAGCCACAGCCCCAGGGAAGCAGGATATGACCTTTAGGAGATAATAGGATTAACCCACCACCATCAGAATACCAGAAAGGCACACTCAGACTCAGGTCAAAGTACGTGACACAGAAAATACAAAACTTCAAACAGGAAAAGGAACAATCTCAAGAGCTCCAGAAGGTATAAAAACCCACCACTCCCAGCAACAAGCAACATGTGATCAGCTTTCCCAGAGCCATGCTCCTGTCTGGCTCTGCCCTTCAATAAACTACAACCTTCTTTCTAAAGCAGTCTCCATTTTGTTTATTCCCAGCTTGGACTGGACCCTGATGAAGAATTTTCATTCAACAGTAGACTAGAAAGACTACTGATTGTCTTGTAGAGGAACTATCACAACTAAAACATTTAGAACAATAACAGTCCAGGCCATTGAGAAAGCCAGTGATTGCTAATAGTTACTCTGGGTGGCACATTTCCATGCAATGCAAGAATGTAGGTGTGGAGGTGGACAATATCTGAGCTGGTGCAATACCTTTTCAGGCCAAGAACTACTGTAGACTAGCATTTTATTTTGATAAGTGGCCAAACAGATGCTTCTGAGATACTCACATGCAAATGGAATTTGGAGGCATGGTACTTATGGACCTAAGATAACACTGAGCCTTTAGGACAAATAGCTGCCCAGACAATATTGGCAGGAGGACATCCTAGAAATGCTAAATATGTATATATGCATGTGTCAATAAATAAATAACTAGCTGTTTGTATATCTGTTCTCCATATATGTATTCAACCGCCTTTTAAAACCATCCAAATGAGTGGCCATCATAATGTCATTCAATAAAGGTTAAGTATGTATTGTGTGAAGAAGTAGTTTCTTTATGTCTGTTCTCAATCTTCTTATGAGCTTCTAGCATAATCTATAACTTAACATCATCATCCTTCCACCACCGATACCAATGGGATGCAGCTTACAATCTCATTCCAGATCTGTAGCTCTTTTTTAGTGCTTAAGCTGGTGCACTATTGCAACCTTTAGAATTCTCTAGTTTTTTAATACAGTTTTATTAGCTTAGTGCCAATCAGGTTTTTAAACTATTTGAATTATTACAAGATGAATTTTGTTTGCCTAAACCTATGAACTAGCAGTATTGTCAAAGGTGTCTCTGTAAAAAAAAGAGTATTAGATTTGTGTAGGGAATAAAAATAAATAAATACTGATCCAAATGTGTGCAGATTTGAATTTTGCATTAATTTCTGGTGTTTTCGTTCTTCTGAAATTATTTGTTTTCCCAGACCTATTTTTAAGAGTTAGGGGAGAAATCTTTTTTTTTTTTAAGGTAAAGTCTGTTTTGTGCTCAACTCCTAGTGCCTTTATGGACATATTCCTCTAGTTAGCATGATACTAAAGTAGAAGTGAGTTCCCATTGCCTTCTTCTAGAATGTAGTCATTCATTCACAATATCCCTGAATGCTAGTATGACTTGAAGAATTATACTGGACATGTCCAAATTAATAATCTCCAATAACCACCAATATTAATATATCCACAGTATGAGAATGGAGATGGTATTTATCCCACTGTGCTATTGATCAATAGAGACAGTTGGAGTAATGAAACAAAGCTGTTTTTTCCCTTCTCTTCTTCTAGATTTTTAATGAGTTGGCTCCTCATTCCACTCAGTGAGTTTCTTTAAAAAATTTGAATCACATTTATTGTAAACTTTCAATCAGCTGCTGTTTTTTCCATATTATTAGAAAAACAATGCACGCTTACAACACGAGACAAGATTACATTCTGTATTTGCTGAACCATCTGGGAAAGTACATTGCAACTAAAAGCAAAGCCTCAGGCTTTTCTGCAAAACAAGGGAAAATTTACCCAACATGATATACAGTGTGTAGTCCTGCAGATAGTTCCTATGGCTTGACTCCACAGTCAATTATTAGATTACCATCATTTGACTATTGTGACTATCTATCAAATGCACCTTTCCCAGATGCTTGTTCACATTATTTTGGACCATAGTAATTTACTGCATAGGCCTTGGCAACTTCCCATGAAATCAGCAGAACACAAGAGCCCCCTTTTCTGCTCCTTCATTGTGAAAAGGCCCCATGCTTACCTATTGTATATTTATTTCCCGAATTATGTCATGCTATTTTGGAATCAGTGCACTCTTATATAATTTCCTAATGCACTGGGAGCATTCTCACTGACAAATATATTTCACCTTTTTTGGACCTTTACTGCATTGGTAAATGCATTGCCATAAATAATTCTGTAAGTATTCATTAAATACTGCAGGAAAGCAGTGCATTAATTTTGCCTGGGGGTACCAAGCTGTTTCAGTAGCGACAGCTGAAATCTTAGCATACTTGTCCAGAAGTAAATCAAACTGAATTGAATATGGCTTAATTCTGAGTAACATACACCACTGATGAAATGGCTTTTAACATTACAACTTCTACTAAACCCTTTGAAACAATAGTTCAGATTTTTAAAAGGATTCATAAGATTCCTAATGCACATTATTGAGTTTAAATTCAGTTCAGAGTTGCCTTGCATTATAACAAGGAGCCCATACCAGATCACGAACTCTTCAAAGCTCTCAAATGTTATTTTTCCAAGGTTGACATATTTGCATACATTGCATATGGGAATGAATATTGTTTTTTAAGATAATTTCTGAACCAGCCTGAGTTGGGTGCCTTAATGGAACCTCATCATGGCCTCACTCGCCTTCTATTATGATGTGTCTGCTCTGCACAGGATGACTAACACACATATTGCACATATTAGCCAGACTATTCCTTAGTGTGTGATACAAAAGTTTTCTATTTTGTAGAATAGAAAGTAGTTTTATAGATTTCCCAAAGACTGGTCCTTCCATATCTTTAGTTTCCTTATCATTTAACTATTTCAGCAAGTAGCAATTTTGAAGATCACAGAAACAATAAAATTGTCTTCTTCTTTTCTCTCAGCCTTCAGAAGAGAAGTATTTATAATGGCTTGTAAAACTCTTGTGATGAATTTTATCTCAGATAATGGATTGCAACAGCCTTGCTCCAGATGTGTGGGCTTCTAGAATTCACAGGAATGACTATGCTGGCTGATAAATTCTGGGAGACATTAGCTAGAGTATTCATTGGTATGTGATGCAAACACATATACATATACATACACGTGCACAGGTGTATACACACACACACTCAAACACTCAAACACAGAATGTCAATCAATGTCCTGGGGACACTTATTTTATTGGTCTTGGGATCCAATACTAGTAAAGGACTGTAGATCATCTTTAAGGAGCATAGAAAAAGACCGAGGAAGAAAAAAGCTGTGCTTTCTTGCAACTTTTGAATAATTGATTCAGAAAAAAAAAAGATTTCTATGATAACAACTATTGTATCAAGCCCAGTTGTATGAACAGGCACAATTATTGAAAAACACCTTATCACTTCTGTATTCATACCATTGCTTGAATTTTAATGAAGGTGAACTTCTGTTCATTAGGTTTTGATCATGTTTTGATGATGTTGTACACTGTACACTGTGCTAGTGATAGCCGGGCTTTATAAATAATTTATTAATTATTATTTATTTAGCTTCTGGAAGGGAACAGCTTCAGAGGCAGAAATAATCTTCACTTTCAGAACTGCTTTCATAGAAAAGTCATTTAGGTGGGGTATTTAATATATTTTTTTAGCTGTTTTTAATGAGATTTAGCAGCTGGAAATGAGGAGCAGACTGGAAAGGAATATTTGATTGATTTTTGGTGGATCATTGAACGACGACTTTATAATACCATTCAGAGTTGTTAATATGTACCATACATTGATGACCCTGTATTGTTTTTCTTGCCTTTTAAGTTGCCTTATTTAGCAATGTTATCACCCCTAAATTCCTAAAATTACTTTTCTCAGTAATGTCTCTTTTTCTGAATCATTTCTTGGATGATAAATGAGTTCCTAACATTCCCTGTATGATAAAACATTGCTCAGAAAAATCCCAGATATAATTATACTTCAAATATTGGCTCTCTCAACAAGATCCATGAGCCATAGACTGTCACTCTTTCCTGTCTTATCTCTTCTTTCATAGTCATGAAATCAGAAGCATCCACTTATTATTTCATCCAAATCAGAGCTGTTTTTTACAGCTAAACTTGGGAAACTGTGGCATATTTAAATTATAATTATTGAGAATAATCCAAATGAAACCATGGATTCAGAACCTATCTTGTTTATTCTATTCATAGATTATTATTTTTTTATTTTGTTGGAAAATGAATGAAATAGCCATTTTATTTTTTCTCTTTGCCAATCAAATGAGAGGAATTGAAGAGCATGTTGTAAGTTCACCAGGCTCACCCAGATTTGTTTAGTTTAAAGGAAAATATGGTTTCTAATATATCCGAAACATTATTTAAAATATTCACATGTAGTGCTTGATAAACAATGCTGAGTATACATTATCACAACAAGATTTGCAACATTATTATATTCTCTACTGAAGGTGGAATCTAAGCCAATGACTTGTCTGAAGCTATCTATTGAGTGCTTGACAAAATACATTTTGATCCAGTGATTTTAAGATTCATATCTTAGGTTCTTTACAACCTGCTGCACTAAATTATCTCACGTATGTCAGAAAGTAAAACTGAAATTGTCACTCTGAGAGCACATGACCATATAATGATATTAACTTTCAATTCTGGATGCCAACAGAACTTGGGTCCCTTGATTCCTAGCCAAGGGCAGTATAATCTCCGAATACCAGTTATTTAGATAATTAAAAGATTATCTAAACTTCATGTACTATTTCTAACTTTTAATATAGGGGTCTCCAACCTCTGGGCTGTGGTCCACTACCAGGCCATGGCCTATTTGCAACTGGGCCACATGAGCGGTGGGCTGCATGCATGCACATGTGCATAGCTCAACTCACACGAGTGGTGGGCTGGTGAGCACACATAAGTGTGTGCAGCTCAACTTGCGCAAGTCAAGCTCTCTGCACATGCATGTGCACACCGACCTGCCATTCACACCACCCAGTTCCCCTTCCCCAGTCCTCCAGCTGGACCTCCAAGCCACAAAGGTTGGGGACCATTGCTTTAATACTTTGTAGGTACTATGATTGATATGTCATTTGGAACAAAATGAAACAAATGGTTAGATTCTGGCATATGACCTGCTGATTTTATGCCAGAATCTAATCTACGTACATACACAAACACAAATCAGGTACAGTATATCAAGCTGAACTCTGGTTGCTTATCAAACTAATTTCATTGATACAACTAGGGCTCTTGCTGTTTTCACATATAGCGTGTACACAAGGTAGACATCCTATTTATATGCAATCTGTGTTCTTATTGTCCTTCACAAAGGCTTATGTTTTGAGCAGAGTACTATGTGCCTTACTATTTCCTCCTCCCTGCCACAGTAGACTCACTGGGTCCTAATGGTATCCATGCAGGAATCTGTAAAGAAATCTAATACCTAACTGCTGAATTCCTAAAAAATAATGTAACTTGTCTCTCAAATTGGTTTTAGTGCCAGAATACTGGAAGAAAGATAAAGTACCACAAATGTTTAAAAAGAGACCCAGGGGATATCTGAGAAATTATTAGACCAGTCAGCTTAACATCTTAAGGTCACAGTAGACAGCTCAATGAATATGTTGACTCAGTGTGTGGTAACTGTGAAAAAGGCAAATTCCAGATCATTAGGAAAGTGATTGAAAATAAAGCTACCACCACTACAATGCTCATATAAAAATCTATGGTGTTATTTGCATTTGAAATATTGTCTGTAATTTTGATCACATTTGAAATAAACTATACTAGAACTGATAAAATATGGTACTTACATAATATATATTATTGTTACCTGATTAAAAGAATGAGATAAAATCAGTTTGTTAAGATTTATGGTTAACAGATGCAACCCTCTTGGCCAGTACTGTCCAGTTCCAAAACTCTCTGGCAGCCTCCCATTAACCAGATTGGCTGACTCCTATTTCTTTTACCTAACAAGCAAGTCAGAAATGCAATTTCTTAAAGAAGCTCCCATATGCACATGCCTCAATATGCTGTGTTAGACTGAGGTATAGACATTTCTCGTAATTTGACTCTGTTCACTTCTGTAACACTTCCATTACAGACATTGAAGTGCTCAGTAGCCACTGACAACAGCCATCTCTGATATATGGATTATTCCACTACTCAGAAAACAAAAACAATTCTTTTACTAGGACAGAAAAGAATTATTGACTGGCCAGTAACAATTGTTTTTGTTGACTTTAGAAAAAAGAAGAGGTGTGCATTGCATGAATACTTAGCAAATCTGAAAAACCACTTTCTACTTAATTAGGCATAATAAAGCTTTCATTGTTTTTTAACCAAAACATCTTAATTGTATAGTTTGAGAATATTCTGTATGGAACATGTGGAGATATAATTAATGAAAGCTATATTTTAAAAAAAAAACAGATTTTGGGTCAATATTGAGAAAATGCAAAGCTGAAGCTGAGAAATGTTTGTGTACCCAAGGGAATTTATGAGCTTTTTCCTTTTGGCTGGAGTCCAGCTTACTGTATATCCAATGCGAAATTACAAAGTGCTTTTGAAGTTTATAATATGACTTGCTTAAGAAGGAATATATAACTTTTGCCTTCAAGAATTCCCCCTGAGGTAGAGCAAATTATTTATAGTAAAAATTTCCAAGTTGATTTCAGATTTTTTTTTAATAGATAGACTCTGGCCAGTGGCATAAAGTGAAGATTTTATTAATGTTATGATACTCTTAATAAGGCTGTTGAGGCAGCTCTGTGATTTCAAAACTTCAAAAAGAAACCTGTGGAAGAACACAGAAATCTATGGCTAGAATTAAGAAAATCCTCAGTTTGTTCTGATGATTTTTCCAATTTATACATGTTATTAAGCCACATGGGTTGCATTGAAAGAGAAGGATTTCAAATACTTGGAATATATGCAGTTGTCTCTTCCGCATCGCTACATCTGAGGAGGACTTATCGTTCACCAAGGCTTTGTTTCTGGTGGTTTAACAAACTATAAAAATGCTGAGCTTCTTAGATTTGTAAAAGGAAAATAAGAGTACGAATATTTTGAATAAATAATTTATTTTGGGAAAGCCAGTAAACACAGAAATTGATCCATAACTGTTATCAGTTTTCTCTTGTTTCTTCCATTTCTTCTTTTCTACCATGCGGCATAAAAAAATCCTTTCCTCCCTCTCAATGGGTTATAATAACCGAAAGAAAAGTATAACAGCACCTTTCCCCTTTTTCTTCTTCAAAGACAGTATTAGTTTGTATAGAGACCATTCAAAAATTGAGTTAATAAAAAATTAACCAAGACACCAACAGTTGAATGAATGGCATATTTTTGCTTCATAAATTAAAAAATAGCTGTTAAATGACCATTAAAAATAGAATATGCAAGGGACACTAAATACTATACAATAAATAAAATAACTGGAAAATGAAAAAAATAGTGGAAAGGAAGGTGCATAGAATATGGTCCATTTTAGGGTTGAGAAAGGGACAAGTTCTAGAATATATCATTTCTGATGGCTAAAATCAGGCCTGCTGGCTGATTCTATGATCTGCCATCAACAAAGCAGAGATAGCAATAGCAATAGCACTTAGACTTATATATCACGCTTCACAGTGCTTTACAGCAGTGGTTCTTAACCTGGGCGATATCGCCCCCCAGGGGGCGATTTCATTTTTCAGGGGGGCGATGGAATGAAAAGGGGCGATGCGGGGGCGAAGGAACGAAAAGGGGGCGATATGGGGGTGATGGAGTGAGAAGTTTTGGGGACACTTTTGAGACTTTTTCGTACAGTGAATCGCTGTATATCTGTCATACAAAAACATCAGATCGCTCGCTATTAGTGGATTGAATTGTATTTTCAAATGTTCCTCCAGCTAGCTTCAGTGCAGAACGCCATACATATGTGAATACGCATCGCTTATCTTCATGCACGTTGCGTAGCAGCCTCTATCCATACAGTGGCGCGCCATTGGCCAGAATGGGCAGTGATGGAGGGGGGAGCGCTTCTTTCGAAACATCGCATGCTGAGTGGCTGTCCCCTGTGACATTATATTTTCTTTGTGTCTTTTTAATCCTTTTTACAGTGTGCATGACTATATATACTTTCCTCGAATCTTAATTTAGTTTCAGAGTTTTCGTCTTGAAATTCTTAGTTTTTCTTTTCGGGCATTTCACTTTCTTGCAGTTGAATTTTGTTTTCAGTGGTCATTACATTTAAGTGTCTTGAATAAATAAGATAATAATGAAATACATGTATCATGAAGTTTGGGAATAAAGTGACGGGTGGCACCAAAATTTTTCACACAGTTAAGATATGGGAAAAAGACTGGAAATAAATTATTTGCATCGATATGTCCTGATGACAATTTTAAAGAAAACAAAAAAAGTGTTTGCATAAATTGAAGAATTATTTCCTATGTTGTGATTGAGAGGTTATGTTGGGGGAGGGGGGCGATGACAACTTCCTCATTGGCTCAAGGGGGCGATTCGTTCAAAAAGGTTAAGAACCACTGCTTTACAGCCCTCCCTAAGTGGTTTACAGAGTCAGCATATTGCCCCCAACAATCTGGGTCCTCATTTTACCAACCTCTGAAGGATGGAAGGCTGAGTCAACCTTAAGCTGGTGAGACTCGAACTGCCAAACTGCTGGCAGCCGGCAGTCAGCAGAAGTAGCCTGCAGTGCTGCATTCTAACCACTGCACCACCAGATACACTAACTGTTTTAATTTATGATGTCTATTTGTCAATTGTTTTTTAATTGCTTTTATTGATTTTGTTAAATTAAAAATATGATTGATTTGTACTACAGATATATTGTCCCAAACAACTAATTTAGTCTGAAATGATCAGGTCACAGAATTAGCACCAGTTTCATCAGTAAGTGCATATTTATATAATAATAATAATAATAATAATAATAATAATAATAATAATAATAATAATAATAACAATAATAACAACAACAACAACAACAACAACAACAACAACAACAACAACAATAACAACAACAACAACAACAACAATATAATAATAATAATAATAATAATAATAATAATAATAATAATAATAATAATAATAATAATAATAATAATAATAATAATAATAATAATAATAATAATAATAAATAATAATAATAATAATAATAATAATAATAATAATATAATAATAATAATAATAATAATAATAATAATAATAATAATAATAAGTTGGAAGGGGCCTGGAGGTCATCGATCCAACCCTTGCTCAGGCAGGAAACCCTTACCATTCGGACAAAGGCTGTCCAGTCTCTTCTTAAAAACTTCCAGTGTTGGAGCATCACCGCTTCTGGAGGCAGGTTGTTCCACGGTTAATTTGTCTAACTGTCAGGAAGTTCTTCCCAGTTCTAGGTTGCTTCTCTCCTTGACAGTTCCATCCATTACTTCTTGTCCTGCCCTCAGGCGCTGGGAAGAATAGCTGACTCCCTTTCTTTGTGGCAATCCTGAGATATTGGAATATGCTATCATGTCACCCCTAGTCCTTCTTTCATTAAACTAGACATACCCAATTCCAGCAAACGTTCCTGATATGCTTAGCCTCAGTCCCCTAATCATCTTGTTGCCCTTCTCTGCACTCTTCTAGAGTAAAATTTTTTACATCGTGGTGACCAAAACGGATGCAGTATTCCAAGTGTGGCTTACCAAGGCATTGTAAAGTGGTATTAATACTTCACGTGATCTGATTCTATCCCTCTGTTAATGGCAGCAGCACTGTGTGGCCTTTTTGGCAGCTGCAGCACACTGCTGGCTCATATTTAAGTGATTGTCCACTAGGACTCCAAGGTCCCTCTCACAGTTACTACTATTGAGCAAGGTACCCCCTTATATATACCTGTACATTGGTTTTTCTTGCCTAAATGTAGAACTTACTTTTTCACCATGAATTTCATTTTGTTAGATAGCGCCCAGTGTTCAAGTCTGTCCAGGTCCTCCTGTATCTTAAGCCTGTCTTCTGAGTGTTGGCTATTCCTGCCAGCTTGGTGTCATCGCAAATTGATGATTTCCCATCATCCCCTCGTCCAAACGTTGATGAAGATGTTGAAAGGCACTGGGCCAGAACAGAAGCCCTGGGGCACCCCCTGCACACTTCCCTCCATGTAGAGTGCGGTTCCATTGAGGACCACACGCTGAGTACGGCGGTCAGCCAGCTACGAATCCATCTGGTGGTGATGCTGTCTAACCACATTTTTCTATCTTATCAAGTAGTAGGTTGTGATCTACTTATCAAATGCCTTACTGAAGTCAAGTAAATTATATCCCAGCATCCTCTGATCCACTAATTTGTCATTGGCAAAGAAGGCAATAAGGTTGTCTGGCATGATTCTGTTTTTGACAAACCCATTTGGCTTTTAGTAGTGATTTTGTTTGCCTTAGGTGTTCGCTGATTCGTTGTTTGATTATCTTTTCCGAATCTTCCCAGGTATTGAGGTCAGGTGATAGTCTGTAATTTCCTGGTCCATTTTGTTTTCCTTTTTTGAAGATGGGAATATATCAGCTCTTTTCCAGTCCTCTGGTAGTTCCCCAGTGCTCCAGGATCTTTGAAAAATATAGTTCAGTGGTTCTGAGATCACATCTGCCAGTTCCTTGAGAACCTTGGGGTGTAATCATGGTCCGTGATTTGAACACGTCTAGGCTGGACAGGTGCTCATTTACCATTTTCTGCCTATCTTAACTTGTGTTTCATTCTGTTTTTTATGGCACTATTTTTGATAGGTGGTCTGTTTTTTCCCTTTGTGTAAGACAGATGCAAAAAACGAGTTAAATAGTTCTGCTTTCTCTATTGCTTGTCCTTCTTGCCACTTTCACCCACTAATGGACCAATCATTTCTTCACTTTTTTCTATTTTTACATGTTGAAAGAAGCTTTTTTGTTTTTTTGACTTTGGTGCAAGCCTTAGTTCATTATGAGCCTTAGCTTTCCTCACTTCATCTTTGCAGCTCGGGCTGATATCTGACTTGTTATGTGCCCTTCTTTCCACTTCATACTTGTCCTTGTTATCTTTCAATATCAGAGAGTTCTTTATGCAGCCATGTGGTTCTTTTGAGAGCTGTATTTTCCTCTTTGTTGGTATTGTGCTAGATGGGCTTTTATTATCTCACTTTCAAAATTTCCCAAGCTTCTGAGTTGTTTTCCCCTTGAGGATTCTCATCCATGGAATTCCAAGCCCTCTCTAAGTTTATTGAAATTAGCTCTCTGAAGTCCAAGACTCTAGTTTGACTGTGTTCTATGCTTGTGCTTCCATAATGTGAATTCCATATTACATGATCACTACCTCCCAAGGTTCCTGTGGCTTCAACACCTTCTTCATTTCATCTCTGTTAGTGAGAATTAGATCCAGAAGTGGCTAATCCCCTAGTTCCCTTCTACTTTTTGGAGACAAAGTTGTCTGCTAGGTTTGTCAGGAATCTGTTTGATCTTCCACTTGGTGCAGAGTTTGTCTCCCAGTTGATGTCAGGGTAGTTAAAGTCCCCCATTACTATTGTGATGTGCTTCCTACATACCTTAGTTAGCTGACTAGCAAAAAGTTCATCTATTTCCTCTGTTTGGTTGGGTGGCCTATAGTATACACCTATGGCAATGTCATTTTTTCTCCCTTTTGTATTGACCCAAATGCATTCAAGACAGTTTTCATCATTGTTGTGCTCTATTTCTGTAGAGATGTAGTTATTTCTTATATAGAGAGCAACTCCGCCTCCTCTTTTATTTGGTCTGTTTCTTTTAAATAATTTAAATCCCTCTAGCTGTGTGTTCCATTTGTGGGTTTCATCACACCATGTTTCCGTAATGGCAACAATATCATATCTGCCCTCATTAACGTGAATTTCTAGTTTACCCTGTTTGCTGTTCATACTCTGTGCATTGGTGTATAGACATTTGAGTCCTTTATGACTGACCCTGTGTTTACTTTCTACATAACCTGTGTGTTGCCTGAGTTCCCCTATTGTCCTATCTCCTATTTGGTTAGTGTACTTTGTGTGGCACTCGCTATTGAAAGCTTGATTTTGCTTGACAGCAAGGTTGATATTCTTGTCCACACACACATCTATGTTACATGCACTAATAGCCCTATAGTTTTTAGATTTCCGGGGACAGGGATATTCTGTATCAATTAACTCACGATCCCCGCTGTTTAGTTTAAATATTCCTCCAGATAATCTGTGAATTTATAGCCGAGTAACTCAGTTCCTTTCTTTGATGGATGCAAACCATCTCTTTTGTACATTTTTTCATTGGACCAGCTACTGACATCGTGACTAATATATCCAAAGCCTTCCCCTTTACACCACTCCTTTAGCCACATATTGAATTGTGCTATACGCTGGCCTTTTCCATTTTGCTCCTTGTACACTGGTAAAACCTCTGAAAAAGTAAGCCTACAGCCTATTGCACTAAGTCCCTGCCCCAAGCTCTGGAAATCATTCTGCACAGAGAGTACATCTTTTTGGGACAGATCATTAGTGCCAAGATGTACAATAGCTTCCACATCACAGTCCTTGCTGCCATTCTTGATTATTTTAGAAATACGCTTCTTGTCCCTACTGGCAGTAGCACCTGGGAGACACCTGACCTCTTTTGGAACCTGTGTGTCCTTTCCTAAATTTACATCCCTTATAATCGAATCACCAACCAGAAGGTGGCTTCTCTTTTCGGATGCCTTTCTGTTCTTACATGACTGATGTGTAATACCTGATTCGCACTTCTCCCTGTCGAAAACAAGTTCTTCATCTCGGTCCACGATCCCCTGATTATTTGAGTTATCATCACAAATACCTTTACCTGTCTCCTTAATGTCCCTATTAAGGTCATCAAGGGCACTGTATCTGTTGTGCAGGGACACATTGAAAGCTTTGTGTTTATAGTTCACAGCTCTCACCCTGCCAGATCCCACGGTTGTCCACACTGCCCTTCTCCTGCAGGATCTTTGTGGTAGAGGGGGCTGATAGCGCGGAGGCTCAATAGAGTAGAAGGGCTGAACTGGACACCTAATTTCTGCCTGAAGAGCACAGATTACAGACCCTAGATAAATAATCTGTCCTTGTAGATTAGTAAATGTTTACAGATAGGACAGTTTCCAAGTTTGAAGAGGGTACTGCGAAAGACAGCTGCAAAACAAGTGTTGCACTGAACTAAACCAGACATACTTAAGATACAAGGAATCTCAGACGCACTTGCCCTGAATGTACTGCTATTTATGATTTTTTAGTTATAGGCGCGCGGGCCTTAGCTCCTTTGGTCCTCCCACCTTCTCCTTTCCAACTCACCAATTCCCAGCAAGCAGTTGGAAGCAAGCTCTGAGCAGTTTAAATGTAGCTTAAATGCAATGAAGTATCCAATCAGCAAGGCCTTAGCTCCTTTGGTCCTCCCACCTTCTCCTTTCCAACTCACCAATTCCCAGCAAGCAGTTGGAAGCAAGCTCTGAGCAGTTTAAATGTAGCTTAAATGCAATGAAGTATCCAATCAGCAAGGCCTTAGCTCCTTTGGTCCTCCCACCTTCTCCTTTCCAACTCACCAATTCCCAGCAAGCAGTTGGAAGCAAGCTCTGAGCAGTTTAAATGTAGCTTAAATGCAATGAAGTATCCAATCAGCAAGGCCTTAGCTCCTTTGGTCCTCCCACCTTCTCCTTTCCAACTCACTTTGCTTTGTTTATTCATGTTGCTATTCCTGTCCATTTGGGCCATGTTGAGTGTAATTTCAAGTAATTTCCAATACAATGAATCTAATGAAATCTTCCTCCACAAGATAAAAACTTGCCCCACTTGAAAATTAGGATACATTTTGATTCTGCATAGATTTTGCCAGTGTAATGTCTACTCAGTGAAGCCATTTTTACTTGAAACTGAGCTCTCCATGTGATATCTAAGACAAGGCAAACAAAAAGAAATGAAATAATTTGAAGTAAGAGAATAGTACAATGAAATCAAAGTTAAGATCTAGTTAAGAGTGATGATGAGATCAATATGCATAAAATATGCTTTCCTTAACTGCATAAAATACTTGGAATTATGGGAGGAAATTTCATAGCTTCCAAGACTTGTTCCCTTTCTTTCTTTGAATACAGACTTTCAGTACTGGACCAGCAGAGATAGGTAAGGAATCTGCTATCTTCTAGATGTGCTGAACTAGACAACTCCCATCAGCTTCAGCCAGCATAGCCAATGGAAAGAACATGTGGAAATGGTAATTTAAAACAGAAGGCATAATACTGTCAACATCTGTTTAATATAAACATAAATCCTGACACTGAGAGTTTCCATAATTATGGATTTTTGCATAAAGGTAAATGCAAGAATCTACGTTAATTTGGAATATATGGTGACCAGCATGTGTCACCAGGAGGCATGAAGATAGGAGTTACCAAGTATCTCTCCCTCCCCTGGTCATCTTCCAGTTATGTGAGCTTCAGTCCCAGACATATCCCTTCATCCATACATGAGGATGCTGAAAGTTTACTTATCTGGATAGCATCCAAGTAGTTGAGAAAGTCTAGCTTAGCCTATGAGATTCCACCACCATCTTCCCACGTTTGATATCCAAGTGAAGTGATTACATTGAATAAACTTAATATCTTGAAAGACCTTTTGTTTTGACTTTCATCCAAGTTCAGTCCCAAGCATCTTCTGAGAATACATGATCTTTTTGTTGTATCACAAGTAAGGATTCTTTTATTAACATTTAATACTACTAGATTTTGCTTATCATCCATTATATTTTGTGTATTAATACTTGTCTTTCTAGAATGTAACTGATGGTGATCTCCTGAAGGAAAGGCCAACTATAAAACTAAGTAATTAAGTGTTCCTTCCATTGAGAATCATATGAGAAGGATGAGACTGTGCTTATCAGCTTAAAATGTTCACTTAAACAATTTACCCTTCACTTTCAGTGAAAGTCAGCAATCTTAAAAGCTATTACTCTAAAATGCTCAAGGTGACAACAGCAAAATAAGGAACCAAGAAAGTACACTTTAAACCTTCTCCAATTTGTCAAGATTAAAACAAAAGGAGGGCTGCATAAATCATAATGAAGAAAGAAACAAAAGAAATGTGTCAAAACAATATAGCTTGATAAAATCCTTTTTCCAAAGGTGTAAATTGCCAATCTGATATAGCTGCCTGCCTGAGATATTCTGTTTAGCAATGAATTTTATCTGAAGAATTTTACCCTGAAGAAACAAAACACATTTTCCTCCCAGTTTCCAGGAAGGGCAGAATTTTAACCCAAAGTATGTTTTGAATAGAAATAATAGTAACAATAATCCATCAAACAACAACATCCCAGATCATTGGGAAGGACTTTGGGAATGCCAGATCCAGTCTAAACATCTGGCTGACTGGGTGACCAACCATAATAATAATCCTCCAGTGAAGCACTACTTGACATGGTTGTGGGCCTTGTGTGCTCCGAGGAAGAGGAGCACTATGCCAGAGATTTGATCATACTGTTCAATCTTATCAGAAAAGCCAGACCAAAAGTGCCTTTTCCATAAACAATGTGGTGAGATATAATTTACAGAAACCTATACTGGTTCGGTCATTGCTCAGGTCAACAAGGAGCAGGCTAGGTATTCTAGTTCCTGAACATATGTTGATAGCTAAACTATAGGACTCAGAACTGTTGGCTGAGCAACCAGGGTCAGCAGCTGCAAGATTACTGGAAGAAATATATAAAGACTAGAAGCAAGGAAATAATGATTTGCTATCATTTGCTATATAAATGAAATCCAACAAGAAGAGAATATCTGAAAAGAATGCACCAGCTCTGGAAAGAACAACATCCAGAGTTACCAAATAGCAGAATAGAGGCTAGTAGATCAATGTCAATTTATAATACCTAATAAAGTATCCACAGAGTTAGAACTGAAAGAATTGCAAAGGTCTACTCAGGGTGAAGAAATTGAAGCTCAGAAGGTGGCTCACACTATAGAGGCAAATCAGAGGGAGCTGGCAGTAGATGAAGCCAATGTAACTGCTAAAATGTTTTCATTGTCAAACCATCCATCTCTTCTCTGCCTTCTCCATCCTGCTAAGATGAAATACAAGCATGCTAGAATAGATGAAAGAAAAAAAGATGAAGAACAAGAAGACCAAAGAATATCTGATCAAGAAATATCACCTAGAAACAATGAAAATCAAGGAAGCACTGGAAATGTCAAAGCAGCAAATAACAGCCATAGCAAAAATCAGCAGATCAATGATCAAATTGCACACTATGGGCAGAATTTCCAATTTCACTTGAATCAGAAGCATTTCTTCCAATCCACAAATGGAGAGACTGCAGTGAACCAGTCAAAACCAGACAAAGAAAGAACAAGTGCAGCTCTGGGTGCAGCTATAGAACAACCTAAAGAAAGACAGTAAAAATGTAGCTTGGAAAAAGAAAGTGTATAAAAATTAAAAAGCAACTAAAATGAAAGAACTTGTAATAATAAAAGAAATGGTGGAGAAAAGGGCAAGGGATATCAAGAATTGGTCAGCACCAGATAAACATGAACTGCATGTTTTTTGGTTGAATCATATGAGGATCTGCACCCGTTCATTTCTAAGCAGTTTAACTTTTATTATGAAAGAAGATGAAACTGAAGATTAACATCTAACAAATGCTGCTAATGAAGGATCCAACAAAAGGGGCAGCACCAGGTACTACAGACCAATGATCTGCTTACCAGCAACTTTCAAATTGCTAATTGGTGTGGTAGCTGATAGCATCTTCTTGAAAACAAATTCTTTCTACCTGAGCAGAAAGTAAACTGCCCAAACAGCAGAGAACAAAAAATCAGCTTCTAACTGACAAGATGATTTTGGAAAATTGCAAGAGATGGAAGACGAACTTCAATATAGCTTGTATTAATTACAAGAAGGCATTCAACTTCCTGCAACATGATTATATAAAGCCTAGAAACAGGAGTCAGTAGAAGCATCAGAAGCTTTTGCAAAGATCAAGGTCACAATGCAAGACAAAGTTGCTTGTCAATGGCAATAGACTGGGAGAAGTTAATATCAAAAGAGGAATCTTTCAAGGAGACTCATTATCACCACTACTACATTGATTCTTCTGTCAAGAATACTGAACAAGTCAGATCATGGCTGTCAAACATCAAAAACATCTATCAGGCTATCCCACCTCATTTACATCGACAATATGAATCCATATCAAAACCAGCATCTGAAATAGTGTCTTTGCTTATCCCTGGCCTCATACAAGAAATTACAAGAATATAATTACAAGAAATTGTAATAGAGTTTGGACTGGACAAATGTGTCACCTTTACTAGTAAAAAGAAATCAGGATACCTTATGGAAATAACATCAATAGTCTGGAAGAAGAAGATCACTGCAAGTACTTGGGCATCCTTCAAGCTGACAACATCAAGCATATGACTGTGGCAGAAGCACACTGAAGTCAAGACAAAGGTTAGTAGTGAATACATAAAAAAATCTTAAAGTCCAAACTCAGTGGAAGAAATATTATCAAGGTAATTAACACCTGGGCAATTCCAGTAATATATCATTGCTATATTATCATCATCATCCACAAGTGAGGTACTACCTTGATGTGGTTGTAGGGCTTGTGTGCTCTGAGGAAGATGAGAGCTATGCCAGAGGTTTTATTGTGGGACCATAAAATAGAGACAGTCATAGAAAATGAAGAAGCTAAATTGCTCTGGGACTTTAGAATTCAAATAGACAGACACCCATCACATAACACCCTGGACTTAACAATTGTTGATAATAAAGACAAAAAAAATCTAGATAGTGGATGTGGCAGTACCTGGATACAGCAGAATAGAAGCGAAATAACTGGAGAAGATCACAAAATACAAAGACCTGCAAATAGAAATAGAATGAAACAAGCAATGGTAGTCCCAAAAGTAATAAGCACCTTGGATGCAATCCCAAAACAGCTGGAGCACCACTTGAACACCATCAGCGTTGACAAATTCACCATCAGTCAATTATTTGGAACATTAATACCATCAAACATCCAGATCTGTCTCTCCCGGGTCCTTGGAAAGAACTCGATTAGACAAAAATGCCAAATCCAGTCTGAACATCTGGCTGACTGTGATGAACCATAATAATAGTAATGTAAATATAAACTTATTCCAGGTCTTTGAGAAGGACCCAATAGGTGGACAAAACTGCCAAATCCAGCATAAACATCCGGCTGATTTTGCTACCACATAATAATATAAAATCCTTTTCTTTGCAAACCTAAAAAGAGGATTGAGCTTTTTCACCAGAAGAACTGATGTTGTTTTCCATCAGGAATGCCATCACTCTGAAGCTCTCTGACTGTTCATACTTTAAGGCAAGAGATGGGAAGAATTCCCTCCAGATATTTTCTTCATGATTGAAGACCTGAGAAGTCAGGGGTGTGCATTGGCCAAAAGTAGGGTGCATAATGAAACACAGGACATTGGCACACAAAATATATTCTATTTTGAAATCTATTTCAAAAGCAAATTGTATTTCATCAAACTGAATGGGAACTGATAGGAAAAATAAAGAACTCTTTTCTGCAGAGCGTTAAAGGATTAGTATCTCATCTGCTGAAATTAGTTAATATATTTTAAATTGCTCAACAATAATCACAGATATCATTATTTAAGGAATGTTTTGTCAGAATACATAGTGTTGGGTGACCACTATAGTTTTCTTTCAAAAAGGAATGATACTGTAACAGGGTATAAGTTTCTTAGTGGCTTTTAATCATGATGAGTATGTACAATCTCAAGCAAACTACTGAATGCTGTTGAATGAGGAGAAATTATGCCTGCCCCAATGGGCTTTTCAGAAGCATCTTTGTACATTAAGGAAAACAGGATGCTAAGCTGAGCTGACATTTATTCTGTTCCAGTACAACTTTTATATTCTGATATGAGATTCTGAATCTACAGCAAATTCATATATTTATCTTAACCTTCCTTTTCCAAATTACCTAAAGGACTTTGGATGCTTTCAATGCCATGTTTTAAATAAAATGTAGCAAACAGAACAAGCTTGATCAAGATCCAAGAAAATCATGGGAAAAGCACAATAAATCGACCTGGAATCCATTTCTTGCCTTAATCCAATCCTTCAGGCTCCCATTCTTACAATGAATGAATGTTGTTTTGCATTATTTGAATTCAGCAAGGGCAGATACCATCTAATGAAGCAGCTTTTGACTGATTGTTGCTTTTCCTTGGATGAAATATATGCCATCTGTCCTAAAGCAGATTTTGGGTTAATTAGCTTACTAATGTCAGAATATATGTGTTATCATCAATAACTTTTTTAAAAATAGTTACTGCTAATAATCTATCACAGTCTCTATTTTCTGCATGACCTTATAATCCCTCCCAATGGTCTCTCTTTCATTCTTTATGTCACATTTTGCATTTAATGAACTGTATTATATATTAATGATTTTAATTGTCTTGTTAATATTGTGCTTTATTTAGTACTGGTGTAGCTTTTTAAAGGTTGCTAGCTGCCTTGAGCAGCCCACCAAGAGAAAGGTATGGAATACATAGGATAAATAAAAAACATAAATAAATCCTAGCCATGATACATGCATTAATTTGTTCATGTATTAATTTGTTTAAACAATTTATATAATTACCCATCTCACAGTAGATGCTGGGTAGCACACACAGAATTAAAATAAAAGAAACAGTCTTTAAGATATTATAAGCAATTTGGAAACCTGCAGACATTTTGGACTATAAACCCATGTGCCTAACCTTTAGCTACATTGACTGGGACTGATAGGAACTGAAGTATAAAATACATGTGAATAAAACAAAATAATACAGTCGATCTATCATTCAAAGTGGAGTTCATGCAATATATTATTTGACTGGGATTCAAGGAAACCAATTGTCTTCCATGTGATGGATCTTTTTAGTTCTTTTTTTATTAGTTTTATTCATTTATAACATAAAATGTGAAAATACAAAGCAAATGGTAGGGGACAACAATAGAAAAAGGGAAAACAAAAAAGGTGTGAAGAAAGGGAGGGGAAGAAACAAAAGGCATTGACTTCTGACTCTCTCTGTTGCAGTAAAATCAGACATTAAAATCAAATTTCAACTTTTTATATTTCTATAGTAGTATGCACTAGCCATTTCTGTATCGGCAAATCAGTCTAATTGGTAAAACCCAAAATCATAATATCATTTTTTTCCACTTCAAGCACAAAGTCCAGAAGCGGTTTCCAAGTAGAAACAAAAGTACTTATGTTCTTTTGGTTCTTGATTAATTAGATAGAATTTTCTCTTTTTGTTTCTTGGTATTCTAAGCTATAGCACTGTAATCTTAGCACTCAATTCCTGTAAAGAGCAATTTGACTGAAGGAAAATATGCTTCCCCTTTCTCAAAATAAATATTTGGTGGAATGTTCCAGGATTTTAAATAATAAAGAGCCATTACATCAATGAATGCAACAAAACTGAATTTTTTCACAAGATAGATGAGGAAAAGAGAAAGGGGAAGTAAGAAATGAAACTTAGGCAAGAAAAGTACAAAAGGGATGGCTGCCTGAAACACTCATGAGGAGTTGGTGAAGGGTTTGTCGGATGACTACAGCAATGGGACTGAATGATAATTCTAACAAAAGCAGGATAAATAGAATGAAATAGGAATGCAGTACAGGACATAATTCCAGGAAATAAAGGTTTCTGTTGTGAAAAAGGAGATGAAAAGAGACTGGAGCAGGGTTTTAGAAAGAGAAGCTGAAAAAGCAAGAGTGGATCTTTAAAAGAAGGAATAAGGACAACTTATTTGTTTGTTTGTTTGTTTGTTTGTTTGTATCCCACCTTTATTATTTTTACAAATAACTCAAGGTGGTAAACATATCCGGCATACTTTCCTCCTCATATTTTCCCCTTGTGAGTTGGGTTGAGAGAGAATGAGTAGCCCAAGGTCATCCAGCTAGCTTTCATGGCTGTGGTATGACTTACGGTCTCTTACTTTGTAGCTGGGTGCCTTAACCACTAGATCAAGCTGGCTTGTAACTGACCAACTCATATGCACTCTCATTGTCATAAGACTTACATCCGTGTACATCATCCTCATATATCCTGTTCACTTATATTCATATATCTTGAAAAATTCATCTCCATTTAGAATTTCTGTTCAGTCAAGAACCTTAGTCTTCCAACAGAGTTTTTAAAAAGATGTATCTGCATTGATAGATGGATTACATAGATATTTGGGCTGCTTCAATGATACAAAAGAGGGATTTGGAATTATTAGGAGCGTGTATAAACCACCTGTGTTTTTTTTAATTAAAGAAGCCACTATTTATAATAGAGTTCTTCAACTCTGGCAACTTTAAGAAGTGTGGATCAACTCCCAGAATTCCACAGCCAGCATGCTTAGATTTCCTGTTAAGTTTTTCCCAGGTTACTCTGTAGAGGCAATTAAGAAGTGCCTCCAGCATGTGAAGTGATTTCCGTCAGAGAAGCTGGTTTCCTTTCTGCCTTCCTCTGGTGCAGCTTATCCCTCTATCTCAGTACTGTAGGTTCAGATCTACATCTGATCAGATGAATGAATGGCAATCTGCCATATTAGACCATGCAATCAATATCTGACAACCTAGTCCTGTTAGCAGAATTGGCTTCTCAAAGCAGTGCAATCTCCAGAACCACCAAGTGTCAAGATGGTTACAGTGTTATCAGTAATATAGTGAGTTGTCCCTATAAGTTGAACTCTATTGTCATTACCACCAAACAGGAAGCCCAAGCTGATTGGAAGAGGAATATTTAAGCCAGTCAATGGACAAGGTTTGAACGCCATGAACCTGGTGAAAGAGGAATGTTTGTGTTATTCATCAAGAGTATTTCCTTTCCTCTTTCTGTGAGGGGTGTAACTCAGAGATGTTCTGCCCAAGAAGCCCAGGAGTGCATGGAGTTTGAACTGACAAATAGTTAACAAAAAATGCAAAGGTGCCTTTGGAGATCAGAAAAAGTCACACTATATTCTACAGATCTATATAGTTACGATGCCAGTGCACCCTCATAATCATGTTCTACAGCAACTGAAACAAGTTTTACATAAGAATGATAAAACTACCTTGGTAAAGTTCATCCTTTATAAAGCCAGATTGTAAATAGATCAAACCAGCTATGGATATTAGATATCTCTATTGTGGGTGGTTCCATATCTAAAAATTGCAAAATAAAGATTGCCTGAATTATGGAGACCAATTGCTTAATGTATAAACAACTGATTGAAATTAATGCTACTGCAGCTATAGGACCACTCTGATCAGACGAGACTTCTAGAGCTCCATCTCCACTTAGAGCTTGCTGATAATTAGACCATGCATGAATAAATAAGGCTTTCTTGAGAGAAAATATGTGAAGTCATGCAAACACAGGCAGATTTTTTGTTAGGTTGGCTACATTCAGCTTGTAGCTTCAATATTGGAAGTGTTTGGCTGATAGGTTTTCCAGCAATAGAATATACATACTACTTGTTATTCATTCTAACCTCTCTCCTACCACCCAAATGTTGAGGAAAATTGTGTAAAAAGGCTTCAGATCTATCCATCTGTCTGACATCAGGAAAATAGAATGGATAGAACCAGATCTGAGGTGGAGAAAGAAAGAAGCAAAAGAAGGAACAAGTTCAGCAAGGGTCCATGAAGGAGGGGGAAAAAAATGCTTTCATTCATGAAAAAAAAAATCCTCCAATGTATCTGTATGGGAGATAGAATGGAAGCAGTGACATTGAATGTTCCATTCTTAAGCCCCTTTCCTGCAGAAAAAAAATACAAGGTGTGAATCAAACCCTCTCAATTTCTACTGAGACCATCAGAATCCCCAAGCAAAGTTTATCTCTCTGTCTGCCTGCCTGCCTGCCCATCTACCTGCCTCTCTCTCATGCACACTGATTCTTCTCTGAAAAGAAACACAGACACAGCATGTTATTTCTTCACAGAGAAGACACTATGGAGTCAACTACTGGTCATATTGATAAAACTGAAGAAGCGGTTCCATGTTTACTTATCCACAAATAAGTGTAGTGAAATATATTTGTGAATCAGTATGCCTAAAATTGCACCACCAGTCTGCCTTAAGAAACCTAGCATAAATCGTAATGGGTGTGGAAACAGCAGTCATTTTTTTTCAAAATAACCATGGTACTATTAGTAATTATTGTAATTGTTCAAATCATAAACATGAAAAGCCTTCCATCATAGTTAAATCAACTTACAATTAATTCATCTGAACAAAAAACCCATTTCCATAATGCCTTTTTATTTTCCATTAAAAAATAATTGTCAGTATTTTGGGGGGAGGAGTTATATTCTCCCCTAAAATGACAACATCCTTAACTTTTTTTTTTTGCATGTTCTTTTTTTGAGATTAGCATCATTATATCCTCTCAAGATATAGAGGCTTATCCCCACAATCTGTAATTACTTTAATTACACGATAATTATATAAATAATGCATTTGAACACAGACTTCACTTTCTTTAGTTTCTAAATATTATTATGTTTTCAGATGCATAAACAAAAAAACATTTAAGTTTATATGAAGAGCAGGTGAACTGACTGCTACTGAAGAAGGAACAATGAAAACATGATTATTGCAAACTGCCTAACTTGGAGATCATTATGAAACAATTAGATGTGCACATTTTACAAATGTTTAAAATAAACTGAATAACAAGAAGTCCTACTCTTAGGTTTGGAAACAGGTTCTAACATCATTTTTTGAGGCTGGGATAAAATTGACAGAAATAAATTTGTAATAGACACAATATCCTGCATTTTAGTAGGCAAAAATCAGGTGTGCAATTTCTGTAGAATATTCAGAAATTAAAGAACGTAGAGCAAACTCTAAACTTGGGTCTCTAGATACGAAGTCTAACCAAAACTAAGTTGCATAAATTAGTTTAGCACATGCATCATGACAAATAATTGTATCATTTTTGTATTATGGTCAGAAATTATTTGGACTAATATTTAATTCTGGACAATTCAGTGCTAGAAAAATAAATATTAATCCTGAAAGGGTCCACACCAACTACACCAACCAGCCAACCCAACCTAGCAACAACAAAGTATCCGATCTATTTTTTTAAAACCAACCTGAATTGTCAGGTTTTCACAGTTTTATCACGAAAACTGTGCTTTTATAAGAAAATGCAACTTTGTGGGATCTTATGTATGAATTCTGAGATCTTGTGAGATTTAGCAATTTCTGTTAAAGTACTCAACACACTGTTCCTTTTTATGGCAAACAATGTTATGAAAAGCACATCAAAGAGCATGAAATTATACAAAATAATGATATTAAGGATATGACATAAAAAAAGAAAAGGACAACTACATGTAATTTGTGCTAACACCAATTACATACTGTATCACTTTTTATCTTCTTTTCTTTACAAATAACTACATTTATACACTGATTCTACTGTAACTTTAAAATTATTTTAATTTAATTTAATTAATAATTTAATTTTGAGATTCCATGAGCCTCATCTAACAGCTTTATGAGATTCTCAACAGCACACCAAATACCTGATCATACTGAAGACCTGCTCTATGAAAAGTTTGAAGCAGTTTGTTTTTTGTTTAAAAAAGTGATATAATAGCCTCCTCAAATATTTACAAAGCTGTCAGGAAGCTGATGGAGTAATGGTTTTCTGTTATCTATATTACTAAAATAATAAATTCAAATAAGCACCAAGTAGAAATTCCAGATATGGAACAGGTTGATTTAGAGGATAGATTCATCTCCATTTTTAAAGACTAATGCTATGTCCATCTACAATGTCAAAAGTCACAGTATATTTTTCTAGTACATAAAAGAATCTGAAGAAAATTAACTTTATGACTCTATGATGAAAATTACTGGTATCAAGCTGAATGAAAGATGAAAAGATACGATAATCTACAGACTTTATCCTGCCTTTGTGTTGAGGTGGGTAAACAATTTTTTTTAGCTTGGAAGTTTGGGTATAAATTTCTCTTTTACAACATATGGAAGAGAGGAAGGATTGCAGGATTAGGTAGGATCTCTTTGTCCAGTGACTCACTTCCATATGATTGAAGGAAGAGTTCTTTAAACAACCACTCCCTTCTGTTCAAATTGTAATTGAGCCAAAACTGTGAATCTTGCTGTTGAATCAATTGTGTTTTTTGTTTCTGAGAGACAAATCACGGGTGCCACTGGAGAACTTGTTGCTTGGGCTTGAAAAAATACTGTGTCCTTTCAATAACAAAACCTCAAAACATTAGTGATACAGAGGCTTTTCATACCCTTACCACAACAAAGACAACTTTTGTTTTTGATTGCTCAGGAGTCATCTTATTTTTTGTCAATATATTTCTGGTTCTATTTCCAAAATCATGTTAATTTCAGCAACCAAAATGTTCCAGAGTAAAGAGTAGGAGAAATGAATCTCTAAATATATTCCAAGAGTCCTTCCTTCATTTCAGCCTCTGATCTGAAAATGGAAAATAAAGTTTCTGTAGGTGGAAATTAAAAACGTGTTTGTCAAACACATTGCTGAAAATTATGAAATTCAGAACAAAAGGCCTCTTCACATTTTAAAAATAAACATTACAGTTGGAAAAATTAATTTCAAACTTTAAATCTCTCCAACTGTATTTGGGTCTAAGATCTTTCTTCTTAATATATAGTTCCTAGTCTTACATACAGTAAAGACAACATCCAATAATTGTCTACATAAGATAAGATAAGATAAATAATATTTTTAAAATGGCATAAATGTCAGGTTACTGCAATTGTGTAAGGAATAGAGTATAAAAATAATTTTAATAATCAATTTCATTATAACCTCAAAGCCTAGGATATTTTCTAGCTTCTGTTTTTTACAGCAGTTATAAATACTGTACACTAAGTTTGCCTCTTACTCTACATTTACAACAAACTTTGTTTCTTTTTTAATCTATTTTGTTTAATTATAAAAATTATAAATAATAATTTATTTTTTTCTGTTTCATGCAAAAGATGTACAACAAATTTCCAGTCAACAATAAACATAGATACTATCTTTTCTCTAAAAATGAAGTAATTTAGCAAGTTCCATCATCTTCACCAACCATTTCACCAAATCTTTCCATTTCACTGCAGCTATCATGTGGGGGAAAAACCAAACACCCAAATTTCCATGACTTTTTTTGTAGCTGTTTGTGCACCAGTTCAAAAAAAGAAAATCCCCTGGTTAAATTGTATACTTTAACCACTGGAGGCACAGTGGTTAGAATACACTTTTGCAAGCTAACACTGTCCACAGCCTAGATAAAAGAATTCAGTCCAAATGGGCTCAAGGTTGACTCAGCCTTCCAGCTTTCCAAGGTCGGGAAAATGAATACCCAGATTGTTGGGGGCAATAGGCTGACTCTGTAAACTGCTTAGAGAGTGCTATAAAGCACTATGGAGTGGTATATAAGTCTGAGTGCTATTGCTTTTACTAATTTTTTTAGATCCTCTCAATCAGTGATGTACTTGAATCCAGAATTTTCTTTTTACACATTCACCAA
Source organism: Azemiops feae (assembly GCA_023970755.1). NCBI lineage: Eukaryota > Metazoa > Chordata > Lepidosauria > Squamata > Viperidae > Azemiops > Azemiops feae. The sequence continues at coordinate 83,313 of JALGBA010000036.1, forward strand.
ATATTTTTTATAATTTGTATTGCTTTTTAACATAATAACAAAAAAGATACAAATCTCTGTGTCCCTAATATAGCTAAAAAACTAGAAAGATAAATATATGACCCCATTTACCCAGTGAATTGAAACTTGATTTCACTTGCTACTTGTGAGTAGATTGCCTATAGACATAGACTTTGCATGGAGAACTATAATGAAATATTGGACTCATATAAAAAATACAATATGCAAAATATAGTAGGTTAAAAAGCATGATAGCTATGTAAGTGTGTTACAATGAATATATATTTGTGTGTATTTACAAAATGTTTGCATTAGATAATTATATATAGAATTTTAATTGTTTACTCTAATGACATATAATACTTCATATTTTGGTTTTTTTCTATTTATTTTTTCATTTATTTTTAAGCAACCTGGAACTGAGGAGAAACTTCCTGACAGTTAGAACAATTAACCAGTGGAACAACCTGCCTCCAGAAGCGGTGAATGCTCCAACACTGGAAGTTTTTAAGAAGAGACTGGACAGCCATTTGTCCAAAATGATATAGGGTTTCCTGCCTGAGCAGGGGGTTGGACTCGATGACCTCCAAGGTCCCTTCCAACTTTATTATTATTATTATTATTATTATTATTATTATTATTATTATTATTATTATTATTATTATTATTATTATTATTATTATTATTATTATTATTATTATTATTATTATTATTATTATTATTATTATTATTATTATATATTTTTTATTATACACTTCCCTTAAATATGATAAACTCATTCTTAGAATGTTAAAATCCATACTTTTGCTGTTTCAAATCTCTCTAAGAATTGTAAATATAAGAGCTATTGACAATGATATCCCTCTGACATGAGTTTGTCTCTTGATTTTATTTTACTTTGTCTTGTTTTTCCTGCCATACAAATTTAGATGTATTCTTCTGCCACTGTTTAAATGGTACATCAGTTGTCAAAACAAGTATTGCCTGGAACAAAAATATCATTCTAGGTAAGACATTTATTTTTATCACACAAATTCTCCCCCACAATGAAATTCTAATTTTGTCCATCTTAATGTATCTTTTAAAACTTTATTCTATAAACATAATTACTGTAAAATAACAGAGTTTATATTTGTCATAATTATACCCAAGTATTTTACCATCTTCCCAATTTTAAAACCTGTTTTACCATCTTCCCAATTTTAACATCCTTGTCTTCTGTTTATTAATCTTAAAACTTTTAATGCATCAAATTCTTTTAATTTGTCCATTATTGTTTTAATTCCCTTTAAAATATCTTTACTTCTACAATCCTCTCATCTCATCTTACATCTCTGTTCAATTTACATGATGCAAGCCAAGCTGCCCCCCTACAAAGGGATCTTGCATCTGGAGAATTATTAATATTTCTATGATTGCTGTACAATTTGATACTATTTACACTGATTTATGTTTTGTAATAAATTTTAAATATGATTAAATGAAAACCAAATCAGCTAAATAAAGGCATTGCTACTTATTCAGTTTTAGAGATAAACTTTCATTGAGGAATACTTTATAAATCTATAGTAAACTTATTTCCAGATAGATTATATAATATATTCTATGTGAAGCTTCTTTTGAAAAGTTTCCAAAAGTCTTAACTAGTGTACACTGCCAAAGAAATGCCACAATATTTTTCTTTGGTGTCATTTATTGACCATGGCCTTATTTAAATTGTATTGACTATTGGTTTGTTTATAGATTCAGTTAAATTTACAGGTAGCTATATAAAACTCTGAACATCCTGAAACTTGGATATTTCCGTTGCAGGGCTGGACATAGTACTGAAGATCACCAGTGCTGTAAGCTGGATTGTGAAACTGAATGAAAACTTCCCAGGACAAGACAAAGCAGTGGCAAACAACTTTCATTGTGTTCTCGGGAAAGCAAAAAAGACATGTCCATTTGGTCATCAGATGCCTCAGAAGCTGGCCTTTGCATTCTGCAGTTAAAAATAATACAGACTGGGGTACAGGCCATTATCTGTGATGTCACAATTGCGGAACTGTCTTCTTCTAAGACATTAATTTGTTCCTTTTTTTCCTATCACACAGTCAAGATTTTATAGTATTCTGTTCAGTTTTTATTATATTTTAATTTGTCCTGTTTATTGAATTGATATCTCTTTCTGTTCCCCCAACAGGTTGTTAAATTATATTTATTTATATTAAAATAGCTTAAATGTAAAAAAATAAAAATTGTAAATACAGTGTGAATAAAGCAATTAAAGAAGTGAATGATTTCTACTTCTTAAAAACAAGAGTAATAGCTAAATTTGTATTTATGATTCCGTGTAGTCTCCCTGCTTGATGGAAAAAGGCATCCATAACTAGTGACACTAAAACATGATATAAACTGGCATTGGTAGAGAAGGAAAGGTAAGAAAAGATAAACAGTCTTCTAATTGTCTGCTTTTGTTAGTTCCTGCTGGGTTTTTTCTCAGTTGGCAACTTGAGAGCAATTCAGGTACTATTAGTAAATAGGAGTAAATTCGTATGACGGAATTAAAGACAAGGTGAGGTTTTTTTAAAAATACTGTCTAAGATTTAGAGCTTGGCTGTAATGTAAATTTCCATTCTGTTGATTAGCTTCAGGGAAAATAGTCTCAATTTTCCAACTGTAACTAATAAAAAGGGTCAACTTTTGTTATGATTCTAAAATTGTAATGCCATATTTAAAATTGGATTTCATTCATATATACTACGTACCATTGCAGAATGAATATGGCAATAATTCCAGAAAACTAAAAAAAATGTTTATTTAAAAAAACATAATTTCATTCCTTTTACAATAGTCATTCATTAGCCTAATTGAAGCAATTATAGCCAGTAATGGAAGTTGTGCATTTTATCTTTATCTAGGATTTGATTGAATCACATTTTTGTATGAATCCAGCAATTCTACCTAATTGAAAAAGAATAGAATAAAATACTTTATTTGGCCAAGTATGATCAGACACACAAGGAATTAGTCCCTGGTACAAAAACTCTCAATGTATATGCAAAGCAACAGAGTAATAATAACCATAATATGATACCAATAAAAGTGAGTAGTAGAGAAGATAAGAAGGATAATAATAATACTACAGCTATACAACATGGGTAAATAAACTTAGACATAAAACAATACTGTGGGAATTAGGTGTTCAGCAGAGTGATGGCATAAGGGAAAAAAAACTGTCCTTGTGTCTAGTTGTTTTGACATGCAATGCCCTATAGCGGCTTCCTGCGGGGAGGAGTTAAAACAGTTGATGTTCAGAATGTGAGGGGTCTGTAGATATTTTCTCAGCCCTCTTTCTGTCCTGCAGTGTACGGGTGCTCCATGGAAGGCAGGCTGGTTGCAACTGCATTTTTTGCAGTTCTAACTAATCTCTCTTAGTCTTAACCGTTCTTTCCCACTTTAATTTTATTTTAATCTTTTTGTCTATATATGCTTTATACAGTACAATTTTTGTAGTGTATTTTCTCCATCCTGATTTTTTAAACGATTCTGTTATATGCATTTCTTTCATCCACAGCTTGTTTTATTTCTTCATTCCATCACTCCATTAAGCATTCCTTTTGTTTAACACCACATACATTGCCGAGCATAACACTATTCAATGTGTTCCAAGTAACTTCAATGTGCTGTTTTCTTTTGTTTACTACTGATTGGAAAAAAAGTAGTATATCTTTTTTTCCCCTTTTAATCATTCTATTTTTACATTAGTATCTTTCATTCTTTTCTTTTTATTCCAATTCTATTTTCCCCAAATATCACTCTTGCCATTACTAAACCATGGTCTATTTTATGTTCAAACCATTCCATCACCCTTGTATCTTTATTACTTTCCCCAATATTTCATCATAAACAATAAAATCAATCATGATTTCAGATTTATATTCACGCCTTTGCCATGTGAAGATATAAATAATTGGGGGAAAATGGATCTTTTTCAGGCAAATATCCATCAAGCAGTCACTATTTGTATTTATTTTGGTTCTCCAAATGTTCAAACCACTTTTTCCTCCGGATTCTTGCCTTATCTTATTTCCAGTCACTAATTCATGTCACTTAGCAGAATAATTTAGTCAGAATGTTATACAATTTAACCTCAAAGTTTTTCATTAATCATTACCAATTACTGGAGTAGAATTCGAACTTATCATTGCCTACTTTCATATTCACCCACAACAACCTAAATAAGACCAATTTACACTTTTTGATACACATATTAGCCCTTTGTTCACAATTACTATACTTTCATTTTCTTGCATATTTTCATCAACCTCATTCCACAACATCGAAACACCTTCATTCAGATATTTCCCTTTTTTCTTAGTTTCACAGGTATACATCTATAGCTATTTTCTTTCTTTTCTTAATTGATAATCATTATTACTTACACTCTTTACATTCCATGTCAAAAGTTTCCATATGCCATAATTGTTACCAAATGGCCCATTGTGTTTTTGGTCAATTAAGGTTTTAATATAAGAAATTTTTAATAATATAGGGACTAAGTTATCAATTGTAGTTGTACGTATGCCATATGGATCCAGGTTACTTGAGAAACCATCTCATCCCAATGGGATTGGCCCACCCCACCCATTCCAGCAGAAGAGGCATGCTGTAGGCCTCATCAGTCAAGGAATTCTGACTGGTGGGGTCCAGGAGAAGAGCCCTTTCTGCCATGGCTCCTACCCTTTGGAACATCTTACCCCCTGAGGTGAGATCTGCTCCCACCCTTCTGATCTTTCATAAGGGCCTGAAGACCTGGCTCTGCCAACTGGTTTGGGTGCCCAATGTGGAAGTATCACACTGGAGGAGGTTGATGGCTTAAGAAAAAAAATCCCATCTCTCCATCTTATGCTCCCTCCCCATTTTTAATTGTAATTTTACTGTGAATTGTAATTCTATTTTATTGTTTTTAGAAATATTTATGTTTTATAGTTTTATAGCTTTTAATGTTGTAAGCTGCCCAGCATTGCCTCCAGGCAAAATGGGCAGCAAATAAATCTAATAAATAAAATAAAATAAATAAATAAATACTGCTGTACTAGCCAGTTATGGCACGTTTTGGCTAGTCTACCATAAATGAAGCTAAAGCCGAATTTTCTTTGAAGAATGCTCATACTATTCTATCCAGTTTAGAGATTACCTTGAAAGTCAATATATGTTGCTTGCATCAACCAACTGACATTTGATTGACATTAAGTGCTGTGAGATGAACAGTTATATAAATTGTTCAAATAAATAAATAGACCATTCTAAACATAAGAGAAGCCAGAAAAATTCAAGAAAGGTTGTAGGAAGTATGCTATATGTCAAAAACATGTCTTTCCTCCAATACTACTGCTAGAGTAGTATTGTATTTATTTAGTAAAAATACAGTGTAGGTGCTTGAAGGATTAACTACATTTGGGTGTAGTTTTCTTTAGTGGCTCAGATTAAAATACAGCTATAGGCTGTAATGCTCTGTCTTTATTTGAAAAAGCAATTACGTAGCTCAAACATTTAAATTTTCATCGATGAAATATATCTTAATATGATTTCTCAGCTACAGGATGGTCACATTTTAGTTGAAATGTACAACAGAAAATCTGTTTTGAGTTAAGCCCAGATTTGCAATACACAACAGTGATATCTACAATGTTCTCTTAAAATAAAGAATAGAATAGAATAGAATAGAATAGAATAGAATAGAATAGAATAGAATAGAATAGAATAGAATAGAATAGAATAGAATTAGAGATAGGATAGGATAGGATAGGATAGGATAGGATAGGATAGGATAGGATAGGATAGGATAGGATAGGATAGGACAGGACAGGACAGGACAGGACAGGACAGGACAGTATCAACATCTTTTTTACATTGTGGTGACCAAAACTTAGCAGCATGAATAATTTCTTGAATCAAGCAGCACAAGATGATAATAATAATGTTGTAAATATAATCAAGTCTTTGTTGTCTGTGTACAATAGTAGTTAAAGAATTATATCAAGATTTCATTGTGCAAAGCTGCATTTTAAGTTGTGTATTAGTTCCTGGAAAATAGGAGTTACTTCTTGTACTGATTTGCTGATTTCTGGTCAAGATACCCTGTCCTATTCAGAGCAGAGATAGTAAACTGGTATCAAACAGCAATCACAGCATACTTCCAGATTTGTTTACCTTAAATTCTTCATGTGTTCTGATTCCAAGGTTGCTTAGTTGATTTTTTTGAGGATTTGAGAAACTCCTATTTATGAAAATGTCCATTACTGAATTAGATAATAATACTGAACAATAAATCCTTGAACTTAATTGAAAATTGTTTTCTGCTTCTCAATTTGCAAATGTTTTCAGAACAGATTTGAAAAGATATTAAGTTATTAAAATTATTTACACTTGTTGTGATGAAGGGGAAAGACATTTCTTTATTTCTTTACCTTTTTATTCTTATTTTTTCCCTATTTTTTCTTTGCTACACATTGCTACAGAAATGTAGGAATGGAAAGGTAGAAAATAAGCTAAGGCTAGCAAGGAAACAAATCTAGCAAAAAAAAGATTTCTTCAAATATGTCAACAGCAACAGGAAGAGAATGAAAGTGGTAGGCTTATTCTTACTTCAAATGGCGAAATCTTAACAAGTTATCAAGAAAAAGGAGAGAAACTCAAATTTTCTTCAGGAATTCTCATAAAAACAAAAGGTGACTATAGAGCAAAGACAGGGAACAAACACAGCTGAGGAGGGTAGAGCTTAATAAGGATGCAGGAAAGGGTCTTCCAGCTAATTATAACTGATTAAGTCTGCAGCCCGGAGGAGATACAACCTGGTATGCTGATGGGACTTGCTGAAGAACTGTTGAGATCTTTGTCAATTATCTTTGAGGAGTCCTGGAGAATTTGGATGGTGCTACAAAATACAGCAAATGTGTCTCCTTTTATTTTTCTGACAAATCTCTAAAAAGAGAGAGAGAGAAGTGGGAAAAAAACAATTTAAACATCCATTATAACATACTAATATTCTCCCACATATTTACACCCTAAACACATACAAAAAAGCAATGACATGAACAGAGGAAACAGCAGGACAATTTCAGGATATCTGGTAATCAAAGGGATCAGAAGCAGTCTTTAGTTGCATTCCTATGCTATAAAAGTTACAGCAACACTTTAATTGTATACAGAACACTCTTGTCAACCAGTGCATATATGTTAACATTAACATGATGTGATCTTAACATATATACCTTTAGCAGCATAGATTTGTATTTGACACAAAATATTGTTTGGGACCCTTTTCAAAGGTCTTATATACAAGGAAGCTAGATAGCAAGAGAAGGCAGTCAAAGCTGCATAGTTAAGTAGATCACTCCATCACTGCCCATAATTTAAACATTCATGTTCTTACTGAGTGAGACTTATCCAAACTTGTTATATTACACTGAGCAAGGCTACATAACCTGAAGCCTCAAAGTTTTAGGTGTAGCTCTGAATATCTTAAAAATTGTTATCAAACTGTAATTTTTAATACACAACTGGAAAACCATACTATTAGTAGGACTATTTAATTTAATTAAATGTAAATGAAATTAAATCACTGCTTGTTTGGGGTAGCATACCACTCAAAGGCCAAGTATCGCCTCTGGCACAGAAAAGGTCTGCATCCTGGCTTTGACACACACAAAAATGCTTCCTTATGGCACACACATGGAAAAATAGCATTCCAACCATCTCTGCAGTTGAATAAATAGAAAAGGGATGAGGAAAGGATAAAGGAAGAATTGCCTTTCACTACCATCCGAGAGGAAAAAAAAACTCCATTAGTGAAATCTGTGCCTGTTAGATTTAAAAAGGCACTACCTAGTTACATGCTACATATTAGAGTAATTATTTCAGAAAAGGTTACTAGAATAAGCTGAATCCATTGTCCAAGATCTTCCATCTATGCTGCTTTAACATAGTGCAAAAGCAATTAGCTCATAAATAGTTGTATAATTCATTTATATTACAGACTTTAGAAACTTATAAAATAAATTAAAATATATGTATTTTGAGGCACAGACAAAAGTAAATATTAAGCCCTGATGATAATTATATGATATTATATACTATAAAGACAAAAATATGTAAGTGCAGTAGAAAGAAAGACAATCTGATTAGAGTTCAATGTCTTTGGTTATAGGATTATTTATTTTTCAGAAATATTTAGTCATAATATCTTCTTTTTCATCTCTCTCTCTCTCTTATATTGGAATCTTAAATGAGATTCAGCTGTTGCAACCAGATTGGGAGGATGTTTCAGAACTCAGTGAGACTCTATGCTCAGCCCTTCATCCCATCCTAGTGTGACAAAGAAGGACCCTTGATTTTTAAGGTATCTATGTGGCTTCTCTAGCATCTTGTAATGCATGATGGCAACACAAAGGCTGAAGGAGAAATGTTATCTCATAATGCCTGCTTTATTTATGGGACTCCAATATTTTGAAGAAAGACATCTTTCTTCAGGAGGCTACCTGAAACAAACATAAATGTGCAACTCTAAATAACATGTGTCTTTCCTCCGTGTATATATCTATAGAGACACAAAGAAGAAGAAGGTTTTTTAAATGTCAATCAGTACTTCAAACAATTTGTTCAGGATCTGAAAGGCCTGCAATAAAAGACTCGAAATGTATTTTTTCAAATGATTATCAACACTTAAAATTAGAAAATTTCAGCTTCTGCCTTCTGCTGCTGCTCTAAGTTAGATTGCAATAGCAGCAATATGTCAGTTGCAAGACTCTTATATCTTATTCTCCAGGCTGATATCATGTGGTGTTAAATGATCTAGTTTATGAATTTATTAGTGTTCTCATTATCTGTAACATTGCTGAATCAGATTAGATAGATATAGAAAAAACAGAGTAACATCCTATGTTTGTTGAGGGTTTTTTGTTTTGTTTTTTTGAAAAGGGCATTCCTGCCTGTATGTACAAGGATTGTTTTGGAAGAAATTGTACCTTTGAAATGAAAATTATTTTACTGAAATTCCCTATACTTTTTTTCTGTATCTCTATAGATCAGTGATGGCAAACCTATGACACCTATAAAATGTCACACTATGACATTTTAGAAGAGATGCCAGCATTCACCAACACTCATTCTGGAAATCATGCCCCATTCCTGTGCAACTTTTGAAGGCTGTGGAGACCTCTGAAAATGAGTTTATTTTACTTATAATTTTCATTTTTGTAATTATTTGATGTTTCTTTATATAATTCATAGCACCTCAATGATAGGGTTACGTTTTTTAAGTAAATGAACATGTAAATAATTGTTTCTCTTTTGTTTGGGAAAGGACAGTGGCACCCCAGCAGAGTCAAATTAGACATTTTTAAACTTTTGACTCGCTGAGCCCAAAGGTTTCACCATCACTGATACAGAGAATGCTAAAAATATGAATATAAAATGATGTAGGGGTTGAGTAGTGATGAGTGGCTATTAGAGGTTATTAATAGTGGCTTCTCTTCCATAACACAGCATTGTTCAAAATCCTATATCCTCCTTGTTTAGTCATTCCAAAGCTGATGTTTGAAGAAATGCCCTTGAGAAAACAAGCTGCAAAACTTTTTTTTGTACAACAGTACATAGTTTACAAACAGACTGTAACTACATGTGATTTTTCTTCATTTAACTATAATGCAGCCATATGCTAAATAAATATAATGCATTTGATAATTGACAGTGGGATGTGCAAATCATTCCAGTGAACAGCATTTCACAGGTTTTTTTGAGTTTAAATTAAAACATGATTATTTTATTATTAAAAAAAAATAACAATGCCCTGAATATATTTTGAACTATCACCTCCTTATAGGCCTGTGCTAGCTACCTTTCAAGAAATTTGAATATAAATATACACTTCTAGTTTATGTTTGTGACGGCCCATTAAATGAAGGAGGTAATAAGTAATGTTCATGCACTATTAAACATGCCATGACTTTGGTACATCACAATATGTACCTTCTCTTCATTGGAAGGCAGGTGGCTACTAGGTTCATTCAGGGAAAAGTCTTAGTGTCCATTTGTTGTTGTTAGTTGCAAAGTCGTGTCCAACCCATCGCAACCCCATGGACAACATTCCTCCAGGCCTTCCTGTCCTCTACCATCTTCTGGAGTCCATTTAAGCTCACACCTACTGCTTCAGTGACTCCATCCAGCCACCTCATTCTCTGTCATCCTTCTATTGCCCTCAATTTTTCCCAGCATCAGGCTCTTCTCCAGTGAGTCCTTCCTTCTCATTAGGTGGCCAAAGTATTTGAGTTTCAACTTCAGGATCTGGCCTTCTAAAGAGCAGTTGGGGTTGATCTCTTCTAGGACTGACCGGTTTGAACGCCTTGCAGTCTAAGGGACTCGCAGGAGTCTTCTCCAGCACCATAGTTCAAAGGCCTCAATTCTTTGGCGCTTAGCCTTTCTTATGGTCCAACTTTCACAGCCATACATTGCAATTGGGAAAACCATGTCCTTGACTATACGCACTTTTGTTGGCAGGGTGATGTCTCTGCTTTTTAGTATGCTGTCTAGATTTGCCATAGCTTTCCTCCCCAGGAGCAAGCGTCTTTTAATTTCTTGGCTGCAGTCCCCATCTGCGGTGATCTTGGAGCCCAGGAAAATAAAATCTGTCACTACCTCCATTTCTTCCCCATCTATTTGCTAGGAATTGAAAGGGCCGGATGCCATGTTTTCTTAATTTTGAGTTTCAAGCCAACTTTTGCAGTTTCCTTCTTCACCTGCATCAAGAGGCTCTTTAGTTACTCTTCACTTTCTGCCATTAGAGTGGTATCATCTGCATATCTTAGGTTGTTGGTATTTCTCCCGGCAATCTTAATTCCAACTTTTGATTCATCTAGCCCTGCCTTTCTCATGATGTGCTCTGCACATAAGTTAAATAGGCAGGGCGACAGTATACAGCCTTGCCGGACTTCTTTCCCAATTTTGAACCAATCAGTGGTTCCGTGTCCAATTCTCACTGTTGCTTCTTGACCCGCATATAGGTTTCTCAAGAGACAAATAAGATGGTCTGGTACTCCCATCTCTTTAAGAACTTGCCACAATTTGTTGTGATCCACACAATCAAAGGCTTTAGCATAGTCAATGAAGCAGAAGTAGATGTTTTTCTGGAACTCCCTAGCTTTCTCCATGATCCAATGTATGTTGGCAATTTGATCTCTAGTTTCTCTGCCTCTTCGAAATCCTGCCTGTACTTCTGGTAGTTCTCGATCCACATACTGCTGGAGTCTAACTTGTAGGATTTTAAACATAACTTTACTAGCATGTGAAATGAGTGCAATGGTGCGATAGTTTGAACATTCTTTGGCATTGCTTTTCTTTGGAATTGGAATGTAAACTGACCTTTTCCAATCCTGTGGCCACTGTTAAGTTTTCCAAATTTGCTGGCAAATTGAGTGTAGCACTTTTACTGCATTGTCTTTTAAGATTTTGAATAGCTCAGCTGGAATACTGTCACCTCCACTAGCTTTGTTGTTGCTCAGCTTTCCTAAGGCCCATTTCACTTCACATTCTAGGATGTCTGGCTCGAGGTCAGTGACCACCCCATCGTGGTTATCTGGGACATTAAGTTCGTTCTTGTATAGTTCTTCTGTGTAGTTTTGCCACCTCTTCTTAATCTCTTCTGCCTCTGTTAGGTCCCTGCCATTTTGGTCCTTTATCATGCCCATCTTTGCATGAAACGTTCCCTTCATATCTCCAATTTTCTTGAAGAGATCTCTGGTCCTCCCTATTCTATTGTTTACTTCTATTTCTTTGCACTGTTCATTTAAGAAGGCATTCTTATCTCTTCTAGCTATTCTCTGGAATTCTGCATTCAATTGGGTGTATCTTTCTCTTTCTCCCTTGCCTTTCGCTTTTCTTCTTTCCTCAGCTATTTGCAAAGCTTCCTCAGCTATTTGCAAAGCTTCCTCAGACAGCCATTTTGCTTTCTTGCATTTCTTTTTCTTTGGGATGGTTTTAGTTGCTACCTCTTGTACAATGTTGCGAACCTCCGTCCATAGTTCTTCAGGCACTCTGTCTATCAGATCTAATTCCTTAAATCTACTTGTCACCTCTATGGTATATTCATCAGGGATATGATTTAGTTCATACCTGAGTGGCCTAGTGCTTTTCCCTACTTTCTTCAATTTAAGCCTAAATTTTGCAACAAGAAGCTCATGATCTGAGCCACAGTCAGCTCCTGGTCTTGTTTTTACTGACTGTATAGAGCTTCTCCATCTTTGGCTGCAGAGCACATAGTCAATCTGATTTCTGTGTTGACCGTCTGGTGATGTCCATGTGTAGAGCTGTCTCTTGGGTTGTTGGAAAAGAGTGTTTGCTATGACCATCGTATTCTCTTGACAAAATTCTATCAGCCTGTGCCCTGCTTTATTTTTTACTCCAAGGCCAAACTTGCCTGTTATTCTGGTTATCTTTTGGCTTCCTACTTTAGCATTCCAATCCCCCATGATGATAAGGACATCATTTTTTGGTGTTGATTCTATAAGGTGCTGTAGGGTTTCATAGAATCGGTCAATTTCATCCTCTTCAGCACCAGTGGTTGGGGCATAGACCTGGACTACTGTGATATTGAATGGCTTGCCTTGGATTCGCACTGAGATCATTCTGTCATTTTGGGGATTGTATCCCAGTATTACTTTTCCTACTCTTTTATTGACTATGAAGGCTACTCCATTTCTTCTGAGGGATTCTTGCCCGCAGTAGTATACCTGATGGTCCTCTGAATTAAATTCACCCATTCTTGTCCATTTTAGTTCGCTGATTCCTAAGATGTCGATGTTCAGTCTTGTCATCTCTTGTTTGACCACGTCTAGCTTGCCTTGATTCATGGATCTTACATTCCAATGGATCTTACAATCCAATGGTTTGCCTTGGATTCGAACTGAGATCATTCTGTCATTTTGGGGATTGTATCCCAGTATTGCTTTTCCTACTCTTTTATTGACTATGAAGGCTACTCCATTTCTTCTGAGGGATTCTTGCCCACTGTAGTATTAAATTCACCCATTCCTGTCCATTTTAGTTCGCTGATTCCTAAGATGTCGATGTTCAGTCTTGTCATCTCTTGTTTGACCACGTCCAGCTTGCCTTGATTCATGGATCTTACATTCCAGGTTCCTATGGAGAAAAGATCTTTACAGCATCGGACTTTCCTTTCACCACCAGATGCATCCACAGCTGAGCGTCCTTTCGGCTTTGGCCCAGTCTCTTCACTCTTTCTGGTGCTACTAGTACTAGCCCTCTGCTCTTCCCCAGTAGCATATTGGACACCTTCCGACCTGAGGGGCTCATCTTCCAGCATCATATCTTTTTGCCTTTTGGTACTGTCCATGGGGTTTTCATGGCAAAGATACTGGAGTGGGTTGCCATTTCCTTCTCCAGTGGATCACATTTTGTCAGAACTCTCTGCTATGACCTGTCCATCTTGGGTGGCCCTGCATGGCATAGCTCATAGCTTCATTGAATTACACAAGCCCCTTTGCCACGACAAGGCAGTAATCCATGAAGGAGTTAGTGTCCATAGTAGACATTAAATGGTTTCATTTTATTATTGTTCAGCTGTTTTATTGTTTTTCCTTGGGGTGTGCCACTCCATCATTTCCTGACTATAAATAGTTTATCAAATGTCATAAAAGTAACAAACTGCTCTTTTTTTAGTCCCTGTAAATAAAACAGAATGTGAATCTTCCAGTTGTAAATGAATACAGGAGCAATAATATTTTCATTTCCTATCCTAGCATTTTTTGAAAGGCAAATATAGATTATTAGGTTCACTATTCTTTGTCTTTAAAATAGTTCTTTTAGATAAGTATCAAATGGCAATAACAGTTGTCATTTGTGCATAATAAGTCTGTGTCTTATAACTTCCTGTGACATTAAACACAGGTGGACTCGCCCTTTTCCCAGGTCTTGAAAAAAATATTGTATATTTTATATGCTAGAAAAAATATTATGTAGGTTATCTACAGGACAGATAGTGAAAATTTCCATAGTAACTTCCTATTCAATGTAAACCTCTAAAGATACATTTCTTACTGAACAAATGTTAATTCATTCACATAAAGGAATTTTCCCCCAGATCTTTTGATTGCAATTTAGTATAAATGCTTCAGCAACTTTCATCATCATCATCATCATCATCATCATTATCATCATCATCATCATCATCATCATCATCATCATCATCATCATCATCATCATCATCCAATTGTAAATAGTGTTATAATAATATTTTGTGTTTGAGTAACTAACTATATTTTGAATAACAAAATTTTTTTTATTATTTCTTATGCTACAAATAATACATTCATGTGCTTTTTAAAGATATTGAAATAATAAAAAAGGAAATTACTTTTAGTAGTTGAAAGATATATTTTTGCCCTTCCATTTTTGCACTTGACCAAGAATAGGATATCAACATTTGAGAAGATATATTGTAGTATAATGTGAGACAGTGGATATTTTTAAGCCATAGCATGCTACTCTGTGAAAAAACATTAATTGTTTTTCTAATCTATGAATTAAAAATGGAATAGGACTGTTACTTAAAATTAACCTTACTGTTCAATGAATACTAATACAGATTTTGGAAAAATAAAAAAGAAATCTGCTTTTATTATGAATTCAAAAGAAAGAAAAAAGAAAAGAAAACATTGCTTTCTTGGAATGTTTTTGTGCTTGAAAACTGCAAAACAATTTGATCTCTCCTATTAAAAAGTTAAATATTAACTCCATATAAATATAATGTTTGTCTCAAGGATGCAGATTCTATCCATTTAGTACTCTATGACTCTTTTTTCCCTTATTTACTCACTTTTCTTTCAGGTCTCTTATATTCCCAGTGTTTGCTGATGGACACTTCTTTATTCTTTTAACATTTTTCACGGCACAGTCTGGTCACTGCATTGGAGTTAAGCCAACGCATCTATTCCTTTTTTTTTTTTTATAACAAGTTTTATTGGTTTTTTTGGTTTTACATCAAAGTGCTTAAGAATCATCGTGGAGATAGGGTAATCTATCATCCATAGAAGACAGGGAGAAACATAATCATACATATATAGTTCAAGTTAATTCTTTAAAAGTTCCCTCTCTATTTCCCTCAAATGATATAACATAATCGAATTAATACAGTTCTAAATAGAATTTAGTCAATCAGAAAAAAATTATCAATAATATTTCACCTATATCAGGTCAAATCCTGTTTTCAAGCTTAACTAACTTACAATTACCATGTTCCAATTTAGCCTTAAATAAACACATAGTTTAAAATTCGGGTATACTATTTCCCTTATTTCGTAAAATATAAATTGTTTCTAACATGTACATATTATTCCAACCATTCTATTTATTACTTCCCAATTAGATTCTATTTCTTATTCTACTCTATTTCAAATATATATTTTATAAATCAATCCATATCTTTAAAACCCCTTTTTAACTCATTACATTCCTAATAAGCAATGTGACTAATATTGCTTAAGGTTCTCTATGGTGTCCTAATAGCATTGCAACAAAGTCAGGTATTTCTCTGTCTTCCTCTCTTCTTTTTTAATTTCCCATACCATTAGAATTGTTTTGTGTACACAAGATGGTTAAATCATTTTAAAATACAAAATAATAATTTTAATTAAAAATCAGTTAAAATTTTTAATTATGTAAAGTTCCTTCAAATTTATACCATAAAATATGACCTTACTAGATAGGTCATTTTTTTAAAGAAGTACAGCCATTCAAGAAGCCGCTGGGTTCTATTTAAGCACCCATACAGACACAACACATTTTTTTCTTTATAAGTTATTTGAATATAGGAAATTCTTGATCCATTGATGATGATGATGGTGGTGGTGATGATGATGATGATGATGATGATGATGATGATGATGATAATAGTAATAGTAATAGTAATAGTAATAATGTTGGAAGGTACCTTGGAGGTCATCTAGTCCAACCCCCTGCTCAGGCAGGAAACCCTATACCATTTCAGACAAAATGCTGTCCAGTCTCTTCTTAAAAACTTCCAGTGTTGGAGCATTCACTGCTTCTGGAGGCAGGTTGTTCCACTGGTTAATTGTTCTAACTGTCAGGAAGTTTCTCCTTAGTTCTAGGTTGCTTCTCTCCTTGATTAGTTTCCATCCATTGCTTCTTGTCCTCTCTTCAGGTGCTTTGGAGAATAGCTTGACTCCCTCTTCTTTGTGGCAACCCCTGAGATATTGGAACAATGCTATCATGTCCCCCCTCGTCCTTCTCTTCATTAAACTAGACATACCCAATTCCAGTAACCGTTCCTTATATGCTTTAGCCTCCAGTCCCCTAATCATCTTTGTTGCTCTTCTCTGTACTCTTTCTAGAGTCTCAACATCTTTTTTACATCGTGGTGACTAAAACTGGATGCAGTGTTCCAAGGCATTGTAAAGTAGTATTAATACTTCACGTGATCTTGATTCTATCCCTCTGTTAATGCAGCGTAGCACTGTGTTGGCCTTTTTGGCAGCTGCAGCACACTGCTGGCTCATATTTAAGTGATTGTCCATTAGAACTCCAATATCCCTCTCACAGTTACTACTATTGAGTAAGGTACCACCTATACTATACCTGTACATTTGGTTTTTCTTGCCTAAATGAGAACCTTACTTTTTTCAGCATTGAATTTCATTTTGTTAGATAGCGCCCAGTGCTCAAGTCTGTCCAGATCCTCCTGTATCTTAAGCCTATCTTCTGGAGTGTTGGCTATTCCTGCCAGCTTGGTGTCGTCTGCAAATTTGATGAGTTCCCCATCTATCCCTTCGTCCAAATCGTTGATGAAGATGTTGAAGAGCACCAGGCCTAGAACAGAGCCCTGGGGTATCCCACTACACATTTCCCTCCATGTAGATGCAGTTCCACTGAGGACCACATGCTGAGTACGGCCAGTCAGCCAGTTATGAATCCATCTGGTGGTGATGCTGTCTAACCCACATTTTTCTATCTTATCAAGTAGTAGGCTGTGATCTACTTTATCAAATGCCTTATTGAAGTCCAAGGAAATTATATCCACAGCATTCCTCTGGTCCACTAATTTTGTCACTTGGTCAAAGAATGCAATAAGATTTGTCTGGCATGATCTGTTTTTGACAAACCCATGTTGGCTTTTAGTAATGACTTTGTTTGCTTCTAGGTGTTCGCTGATTCGTTGTTTGATTATCTTTTCCAGAATCTTCCCAGGTATTGAGGTCAGTCTGATAGGTCTGTAGTTTCCTGGATCTAATTTGTTCCCTTTTTTGAAGATGGGAACTACATCAACTACAATCATTTCCTTAACTTTTTCCTTGTTTTTTACATGGTGAAAGAAGCTTTTTTTGTTATTTTTGACTTTGGTCACAAGCCTTAGTTCATTTTAAGCCTTAGTTTTCCTCACTTCTTCTTTACAGGCTCAGGCTATTTGCTGATATTCTGCCTTAGTTATGTGCCCCTCTTTCCACTTTTTATCTTTCAATTTATCAGAGAGTTCTTTATGCAGCCATGCTGGTTTCTTTTGAGAGTTGTTATTTTTCTTCTTTGTTGGTATTGTGCTAGACTGGGCTTTTATTATCTCACTTTTCAAAATTTCCCAAGCTTCTTGAGTTGTTTTCCCCTTGAGGATTCTCATCCATGGAATCCTTCCCAAGCTCTCTCTAGGTTTATTGAAATTAGCTCTCTTAAAGTCCAAGACTCTAGTTTGACTGTGTTCTAGTGCTTGTGCTTCCATAATGTTGAATTCCAATACTGCATGACCACTTCCCCCCAAGGTTCCTGTGGCTTCAACACCTTCTATCATTTCATCTCTGTTAGTGATGATTAGATCCAATATGGCTAATCCCCTAGTTCCCTTCTCTACTTTTGGGGAGACAAAGTTGTCTGCTAGGTTTGTCAGGAATCTGTTTGATCTTCCACTTGGTGCAGAGTTTGTCTCCCAGTTGATGTCAGGGTAATTAAAGTCCCCCATTACTATTGTGATGTGTTTCTTACATACTTTAGTTTGCTGTTAGCAAAAAGTTCATCTATTTCCTCTGTTTGGTTGGGTGGCCTATAGTATACACCTATGGCAATGTCCTCCCCCCCCTTTTTATATTGACCAAAATGCATTCAAGACAGTTTTCATCATTGTTGTGCTCTATTTCTGTAGAGATGTAGTTATTTCTTATATAGAGAGCAACTCCACCTCCTCTTTTGTTTGGTCTGTCTCTTTTAAATAATTTAAATCCCTCTAGCTGTGTGTTCCATTTGTGGGTTTCATCCCGCCATGTTTCTGTAATGGCAACAATATCATATCTGCCCTCATTTATCTGATATATAGCTTTTTTGTCTACTTCTTTAAAATTCCAGTTAAAAAAGGAAGAAAACTGTTATTTTCTGCCATTAGCAAGCAGTTATATATGGTGTGAAAAATAAGCTATTTATGCTCGCATAAGGAATATAATACTTCCAAAAATTATTTAGAGAGTGAATATATATATATATAATTGATAGGAGATTTTAGGCACTTTGTAATTTCCTTAACAATACATTTCAAGCACATTTAAGAGGTGATCACCTCAACCTTTGGAAAGGAGATCTATAGCTGGTTACCCACCTAGTAGTGAGACAGGTACTCATCTGTGGCCTCCTTGGTGCTTTCTGACTTAGCTGTTTTCTTGCAGACATTTCCTTATCAAACTAGATAACACCATCAGTGTGGTGTTTGTAGACTATTATTTTTAAAATTTCAGATCTTTTTTCTAGCCCATCTGTTTTTAGCTTCTATATTATCGATACATTGTACTGTAAAACTTGTAGGAGAACAAGCCTTCTCTAAATATCCTTTATTATGGATAATTTGGAGTGGTAACACATCCTCCAGCTCCTACTATACTTTGGCCTCTGTTGAATATACAGTGACCATGAAGGGCAGAGAAGATACAGTTTTATGTAATTATTATATCAATGTATAATTATTTTAATAAGCAATATCATGGATCTTGTCACAAAGGAAACACTGCAACCAATTGTCTTGTGTACTTACTGGGTCAGCTGTTCAGTTACTAGGTAGATAAGAAATTCAACAACTGTGCTCTGCATTCTCATTATTCTTTAACAGAATTTGGACTGGAAATACTGTCCAGTGGGGATATCTTTCTTGCTGTTGCCATTGGGTGTTTCTTTCTTTCTTTTTCTTTTGAAAGTTCTTTATGCAATCTCTTGTTAATTTATTATGGACCTTTTTTCTGTATCTTTTTTTCACCTTCTTCTACCTTTTATTTTGTTCTGATGCTCTGTTTGCTTTCCTGCAGCCCAGACCATCATTATAATGGCAGCAGGAAACTATCTTGAGCAATGTGGTTGAGAGGAATGCAGAAATGATCCAGTTCAAGATCATTGCCATTTGCAATTAGAAATCAATTGAGCCAGAAGGAGGGGCAATGAAGCTCCTTCCTTCCTTCCTTCCTTCCTTCCTTCCTTCCTTCCTTCCTTCCTTCCTTCCTTCCTTCCTTCCTTCCTTCCTTCCTTCCTTCCTTCCTTCCTCCCTCCCTCCCTCCCTCCCTCCCTCTAATCCATCCATCCATCCATCCATCCATCCATCCATCCATCCATCCATCCTGTGGCTTACAACTAAAAAACCAACATACAACCAACCAGAACAAAATAGCAAAAAATAAAACAACAACACAAAAGCACAAAACAAAGCAAACCCAACCCAAACAAAAAGAAGGTACACATCAATCTGTTCCAAGCTCTGGGAGAATAACCAGGTCTTCAATAATTTCCTAAATGATATAAATATGGGACCCATATGAATCTCTGAGGATAGATCATGCCAAAGAACAGAAATTGCAACAGTAGGTACACTGCCTTGATCAAGATGATGTTATTTAATTGATAGGACCCAAAGCATACTTACTATGATAGGACCAAACCAGATAAACAGAGACACCTGGAGATAAGCATTCTCTCAGATAGTCAGGTTGGTTGCCATGAAAGACTTTAAAGGTAGTACCTTGAATTGCACCTCAAGCCCTATAAATAAATGCAATTGTATCTGTCTATAAATCTTGATTCCTGGCTAGGGTTCAGTGTGCTCCTCTGGGCCGAAAAAGTTGCCTACTCTTATTTTAGAATAAGAAAGAAATCTCACTTGTATATGATGAAACTGCAGGTGGAGCTTTAAATAAAGTATAAAGAATTGGGTCACACTAAAATCAGAGATTACTGATTGAGTCCCAATTTTTTCTTACCAAAGGAACTTTCCCCCTCTCCACCATGTGTCAGTCTTCCTGCCACTTACAGCTACTAGGCCCTGCAATGATGTATTTTCCATAGCTGAGACTGCAAGGTTCATGCTTAGCTACAAAGACTCTAATAAATCAGATTCCTCTTTGGAATATATTTTTTCTGTGTCTGGCCCTATCTTATGGGATGCAAACTCTTTTATTTGCTTAGCTCCTTAAAACATCACCAATAAGCAATTTGTTTCTTCTTTCAGTCAGAATAGAGCTGGAAGGCACCTTGGAGGTCTTCTAGTCCAGTCCCTTAATCAAGCAGGAGACCTTATACTATTTCAGAAAAGTGGCTGTCCACCTCTTCTTAAAAACCTCTAGTGATGAAGCACTCACAACTTTTGACGGCAAGCTGTTCCATTGGTTAATTTTCCTCACTGTTAGCAAGTTTTTCCTTAATTCAAGGTTGCTTCTCTCCTTGAGTAGTTTCCATCCATTGTTTCTTGTCCTGCCCTCTGGTGCTTTGAAAAATAAATTGACCGTCTCCTTCTCTTTCTTACTATACATTGTTGTTCTCTTGTTATATTGCATCAGTAATACTAATCAAGGTCATGATATTTTCTCCCAATCACTAAAATATTGATCCTTGGCTCAATATTTTTTTTCATCTGAACCAGCCCAGAACTCATTAAATATCAATAGAATAAAAAGTAGGAAATAGCAAGCAAAAGCTCTTTAGAACTCTCTCATCAGCTTTAAATAGTGAGTACCATTCAAATACTAACCAAGGTGGGCTGCAAATAAATTATTAAGCTTTATTTAAAGGATGATGGAACATTTTTCACATAGCAGCAACATATGTCAGCTCATACAGCAAAATAGTGAAAAGACTGATGGAGACTATTATTGCCTTCTCCCTATAAAGAATCTGTCCTCTGAATGCTGGAGTCATTGCAGTCATGCATTCTAGTATTTTCCTGGCATTACTTGATCATCAGTCTGCAGTTATTGAAAGGGAGCCTTTTCTAATTTGAATGTTTTAAAATTCTAAATTTATTTATTGATTGATTTTATAACAATAGCACTTAGACTTATACACTGCTTCAAAGTTCTTTATAGCACTCTCTAAGTGCGATAAAGAGTTAGCATGTCTGGCCCAAATATCTGGGTTCTCATTTTACTGATTTCAGAAGGATGGGAAGCTGAGTCAACCTTGAACTGGTCAGGATCAAACTCCAGGCTGTGGGCAGAATTAACCTGCAATACTGCATTCTAATCACTGTGCCATAATGATAATTATATAATACCAATTTTGGCAAAGTTCAAGGAAGGCAGTGGACATAGTAACCTGTCGTCTACTTTTTTTCATCACAAGAATCCAGTCAGGTAAATTAGGCTGGGAATTATTATTTTGACTTCCTAGATGACATCACATTCTGTCCAGAAAGTTGAAAAACTGAGTTATAGCCTCCTGACCCTTCCTACTGTGGGAAGTCAGCCCCTCAGAGAAGGAAATATTAAAAGGGCAGAAAAATATATTTCCTCAAAAGGATTTTTAAAAGCAGAAGCCAACCCTGCCCCCAAATCTCTCTGTCCCAAGCAGAAACCAGTTCTATAGAGATGCAGATGAAAACCATCAGAAAGGCCCCAGCTAGGAGATCAAGAAGACAAAGACCTAAAATCTGCATACCCCACCTGAGATGGGACATAATAGGACTAACCCATCACCATCAAGAATACCAGAGAGGCACATCTAGACTCAGGTCAGAATACGTGACACAGGAAATAGCCTCAAAGTTCATGCCACAGGAACAGGAAACTATTCCAAACAAAAGGCTTTCAGAGGGTATAAAAACCTACTACCCATGTGCTCAGCCCTTCTTCTTTTTGTCTTCTCTCATCTGCCAGAACCATCTTTGGTCTGGCTCTTCAATAAACTGCAACCTTCTTTCTAAAGCAGTCACCATGTTGTTTATTTATCCCTGGTTTGGATGAACCAGGATGAAGACTTTTCTTCCCACAATACATTTGACTACTCCTGCTATGCATTAATATTATATGCATAAAGAGCAATAGGCATATATTTATACTTAGAAAATTCTGAAAAGAAAACCCATGGAAATTAGGAACCCCCAAATAAATATGTTGGTCACATTATTTTAAATATCCTATATAGTTATTTTAACCCTATTGCCTATTTTTAATTCAACATAGTTCCTATAATTTGATACACATTTACATTAGGCTGTTATAACTACAGATAAATGTGAGTAAAATAAGACCTTATGGATGCATATCAATTATAATTATCAAGTAGTATCAGGTGATGGAAAAGATTATAATGGGTGATTTGGGGTTAAATAAACAATCTGAACTTTTGTAAAGAAGTTTTTCATTTGCATTCTTGTTATACTCTGCAATTGGAAAAAACAGAATTCAGTTCTTGATATTCCATAATTGTTAGAGTTACTTTGAATTAAGAAATATTTGAGAGCATTTATTTGAATAGAGCAAAACATAGAGGTCTGCTGTCAAAATTTTTGTACTTTTATTGTGTTATTAATGAATGGGAATATCTCAGATAAGGACTTTTTTTTATCATACAAAATATATTAGCAGCAATGGTAAGCTTATTGACAACCAGCAATTTACAGTAATAATGAAGACAAAGAAACCAGGATCAAGTTAACAAAGACATTTACTAAGGAATACTTCTATTTTCATTCTAGCACCACCATAAAATATTCCACTAGTGGATAGTGATGAAACATTTTAAGACCATTGTTTATCACATTGTATATTACAATATCTCCAGAAGATTTGAAAACATATATTTCAATCTTTGATCCACATGCACATATGAATAGAAGTTTTTGTTTCAATGGAAGCTCCACCAGAAGATGTCCAGCATCAGTATGATGGAATACTTAACAAATCATAGGAACACAGAGCAGACAGTGAAAGTGGAAACAAGGTAATTAAAGAAGAGATTCTTTCTTTATTGCCTACTAGCAATAAAGATTCCCAGAAATTCAAGTAACTCTTGTTTCCTGAATGCCAGCCTTGTAGAAGTACTGCTTTACAGTCCCCAAGAATGATAAAAAAAATATGTCTGTTTCCTTTGTAGGTACCAACCTGATCTTCCTCAGTGGAGGAATCTAGGGGTCTCTTTAGAAGAACATAAGTCTGGCAGATGTGTTATGATTATCATTGTTCTGTTGCCATTTCCAGTTTTAAATCACTTTCTTGGTCCAAGATACTTCATAGCAGTCTATTCATAAACTATAATTAAAATACAAAACATAATCATATACATTTACAACAAATTAAAAACTTTTAAAAGTAGAGTGAAAAAAATAGAAGAAAAAATAACAATTCACATGCTTTATTCACTGTGGGAAAAATATTATTATTAAAGCATTCTAATCATATTATCTTCTAATCATGAGAATATGGCAATTTTGTTCTAACACACTGAAAGAAATCAAGTTACAAAAAGCTGATATCTACAGATTCTGAAGATTTAAAAAATTTAAATCCAGTGGCTTAATTAACTGTGATCTGTATAATAACCATTTAGAATAAAGCTCTAAAAATTAATCATAGACAGAAGGAGGACACAAAATGTACTATGTGAATTGTAAGAAAGACATCCAAATGTCCTACTTTACTATGCCTTTTCAAAAAAAATATGCAGGAAATTAATAAAAAGATGTTTTCTTGCCAAAAATGAATTGTATGAGATCAAGGAGAACTATTCATTGCTTTACTAAGATATAAAAACTTTGCTACCTTGAGGCCAGCAGAATGTTGCTCATCATAAGCACTGATTCATTTTCCTAACTATGTCGTGCTTGTGAATCTTGAGGTTAATTTATTAGATTATTCTACTATTCATCAAAGACTTTTGGATGTACCAGCTCTTCACAGTTTAATATGTTCATTTGTAGAGAGCAGGTAGGAGAAATGAAAACTAATTAAATATTTTATTAAAAGTCTTTATTTTTTCCGGTCAGTCTCACTTTCTCTCAACTTTTTTTTTAGATGAGATCAGTAAAGAAGCCTGAAATCAGTGTTAGCTGCCAATATTACATCTTTGATTCTGGACAGAATGGCACTTCCCTGGACTGAACTGGTGTACAATTTGGGGGTCCTTCTGGACTCAAAGTTTTACTTAAGGAGCAAGTAGCAGCTGTGACTGGGGGAGTGGCTTTGCACAGATTTATCTAGTGTATCATTTCCTGAACCAAGAGGCCTTCTCAAGATCATTTATGCCTTGATCACCTCCCAGTGTACCTTGGTACTCAACTGCTTTGAAATTCATTGAATTTTGTACTCAATGCATTTTAATATGAAAAATGTTGTCCTAGTACTCATTTGTTTGCAACGCACAAGCTAGATGTCAGTTGCCTTGTGATTCACTTCATTATTTCTTATGGGAAAAATTTTGTTTGGTACTCATTGTTTTTGATAATCATTGTGCCTCTAGAACCAATTAACGATGAGTACCAAGGTGCCACTGTAATTAGATTGGTTGCTTGGTTACACCAAGCCAATTACAGGAGGGGTTTTTACATACTTATCTACCATTAGAGTATTTCATTGTTAAGCAGATGTTTTGATAAAGTCAGAATGAGTGGCCAGCTTTGACATTTGATGCACAGGGTAAGTTAGTATCCAGAAGTAATTTTCTATCAATTGGATTGAAAAATTGTTTTCACTTATTTCAGTCATTTTTCATGGATCATTAACTGCTGAATACATCAGTCTAGTACATTTTATGTCAGTTTTCTCATGGATGATGGCATAAGAGCATCTACTGGTACAAAGTGCTGACATTCAGTTGTTAGTTAGAAAATGAAAGCAACACATATAATTACATTAATAGATAACATAATTGCATGATCCATTTTAAAAGTATTTGCTGTTATATTTTCAGATCTTAAATGACTAGACAACCTTCTTTGAACTGATTCCACATTCAGAAAAGTAACTGGGGAAGTCAGGATACCCCAAAATTTTATTGTTGACTCAGATAAAGAAACAAAGGGAATATTATAAAAGTGGAGGTGATGCAAATTGGGCAAGAAGAGTAATACATACAACCACTACCACCTGCGCAAATTAAAAATTATGCTGAAAGGATAGAAGATATAGGGTGTGGATTCTTGGTTTGATGACAAGGGACCGAGAATAGATAATAAAACTAAAGATGTCTGAACAATGTAATGGGGCTTTCAAAAACTGCAACAAAATTTTAGAGTGAAAACAGAATTATATCATAGATGGAAACTGTTTGACTCTATGCTGCATAAGTCAAATAAGCGACAATGCCGAACAGCTGACTGGCGCAGGAGTGAACTGAACAGTCGATGTGAACTGAACAGTCGAACAGAGAAGAGAGCCAGAGGCCTGCGTCACTGTTTTCAACATTAGCCACCGGATGCTGGCTAAGTGGATGGGGGTGGAGCTGATGGGGAGGACTGTATGTAAGGCGCTGGGAGGAAATCACTCCCAGTGCTAACTTTGTTTGCTATGATTAAACGCTGGTCAGACCGTTCCGATTTTTGCCAGCCACCTTGATGTCTACCATTTGTTTTCTATGGGAACCAGGGGTTGGTAAGGACACTGACAAATTATATCATAGATGGAAACTGTTTGACTCTATGCTGCATAAGTCAAATAACACATACATACAGCTCTGGGCAGCATCCTTTAAGAAAGGTTCAGACAGTTGAAAAAGAAGCAGAATAGAGCAAGGAAGGTGGTCGAGAGATAGGAAAATAAATTGTTCAGAAGATGGAGAAATAAGCTTTGCTAGGAAAGACTGAGAGAACGTAGAGAAAACAACTGGGAAAGTGTTAAAATATATTCTTAAGATATATCAGATAATGAATGGCCATGACCTCTTTTCTATAATTTTAGAGTGTAGGACATAAAATAATTTCATTGTTATGGAAAGGCACATTCCAGTTAAATGTCAGGGAAAATTTCTTAATAGTCAGAATACTTTGAATGTGGAAACCACACTACTATCTACTACCTGTTTTGAATTTTACTTGGGTGTTGCCTATCAGCTTAGTGTAGTCATGAAAATGGACTGAACTTTTTATATCAATTTTAGAGCAGGTGAATCTGAAGTGCTGTCAAGCTGATTCTGAGTCTTGTCTATTCTTCTATGTGCAAATGTTCCTTTGTTTTTGGATCTGTTACTGATTTATATATAAACCAACCAAAAGTCAGATTCATAGCTCAGTGGAATCAATCTTCAGAGATAGTCTTCAAACAATATTGATTGGAATCCTTCATTGTCAAATACTTTCACCCACTCATGAGCACTATCATACCTTTGATAAAGTTATAGAATATAAATGCAAGCAAACATTTTTAGCAATTGAAATATTGCAGTATCCCCCAATCTTGTACTGTCCGTATGTGTAGACTATGTTGATTTTAAAGTCCAAGATATCTTGTGAGTACAGGGTTGAGAAACAATGACTTATAATATCAGCACTCTGCAAAATACAGTATATATAGATAGAAGCAATATCATCATGCAGTTAAGTTCAAATAGCAAAGATTGCAGTCTGTTTTGCTACAGTAATGCTTGCACAATTGTATTAATAATCATAGAAAAGCCTTTGCCATACGGATTAGAATAAGTATTTGGCCTTAGAATGTTTCAATATGGACGCTTCCATTTTTTAATCAATGATTCATTGACAACTTTTTGTTGTTGTTATGTATATTGAATGTTGAGAATGCACTGCAAAAGCAGAAAGTGAAATTAACTCTATACTGTATTTTTCTTTTACATAATCTAAGCTTGTCATGCTTTACATAAAGGAAAACATAAATAAATAAATAAATAAATAAATAAATAAATAAATAAATGAAGGAAGGAAGGAAGGAAGGAAGGAAGGAAGGAAGGAAGGAAGGAAGGAAGGCTTAACTTTTCTGTTCTGTTTATTTCAAGCATTAATAACAAATAGAAATTACACCAGTTAATTAGGTTTTGTCCATCTGAGCTGACTGCAATTTCCATTGAACAGACAAAGTATATTCTTAGGACTGTTTTCAGCAAACACATACTTTGTTATATGGGGCTCTTATACCAATATCATGCAGGATTTTATCTGAACAGACTTTAACTACGATAATACTGAGGTTCTTAATTTAGTTCATGCATGTAACAGATCATGAGCCAGGTGCAATTTCCCAACTATCAATTCTATTGCAGTTGACTTCAGACCTTACCTGTCTTAATCTCTATCTTCACATTCAAGACATAAAATCACCTTCCTTCATCCTGTTGCAGTTGCAATTTATGGCATTATTATACCTATTAATATCTTTTCAGTCACCTGAACGATCATAGCAATAACTTCTGCATGTGCCTTTGTATTTCCTTCTTGTATGGGCTCTGAGTCTCTTAAGGATCATTCTGAAGGAAACAAGCACATTTATCAACTATCTACATATAGTGATAGCATTGCATTTCTTGTTGCTCAGTCTAGATTATCTGGTACCATTAATTCGATTAGCCAATTTGAAAAGCCACCTCTGTGTACAGCAGCTGTATGCAAAGACTTGACTGTGTCTTTGGGAACTCTTTGAAAAATTGTAATATAAAATGTGATAAAAGCTGGAAAGTATTAAATACACTGGAAACATTAATCTTGTATAGGTTGAATAGGTTCATTAAAAAAAGGTAGCTTTTCTTTGGGCTCAAAATCTTTTTTTTTTTTTGAGGATAAATGTCATACCAGTCAAAAATCATTCCTTAGCTCCAGAAAATCTGATATGATAGTCACTTTAAGTGGGGAGTTATTCTAGCTTCCCAAGCTAAGCATCCTCAAAATGCTTGCTGTGACTTGTAGCCCAGATTACATAATGTACATGTAATTCACTTTTCCATTAAAAATTAAGATAACAATACCTGGTGTACAAGGTTGTTCATTGTCTTTTGTCTGTCAAATTGAAAATTCCTTGAAAATTACATGATGTTATATAACACTTCTATACATATTTGTCTATGAATTGTCCGAAAGCAATTCACTAGTTTTGTAGTGTCTGAAAACTAGATAGTACCCTAGTTATGGGAAGTTCTACAGTATTCTCCTGTTTGTTTTTATGAAATAGTGAAAATCTTTGATGGCATTTATCTTAACACCAGAAAGAGAAGCATATATTAATGAAATGTTCTGTCTCACAATTAAATGTTCTCTGTTACAATACAATCATAATAAAAATAGTGTTGCTCCAAATTATCTAGTGTCAAAGGCATTGTAAAGGATCAGAAATGATCAAGGACAGTAGAAGTAGTGTATACCTTTTTTTAATAAAAATTATCAGCACTTTTGATCAGTGACGTCATCAAAGTAAACAAACCCATGTGTTGATTACATCACCAGGTCATGGCCCTAAGAGGAAGTGACGTGCCCAGCCCCCACCCTCCGGATATGACGTGCATAGCCCTCCTCCCCCAGATGTGATGTGCATAATCCAGCCCCCACGTGGTGCAGGCCTCACAAGGTCATAACCCTAGTCGATATGACATGTTGGCCTAAGCCCATCAAGATAAGCATGAGTAGCTCTAACAGCCCTATTTTCAGATAAGGCGTGTTGAACCTAACCCCATCAAGAAAGATGTGGCAGTCAAGCCTCTGGGGACATAATTAGCTTAACCCTAAACTAATTCTGTGGACATTCAAAACCAAAAAAAAGCTAAGTAAAGTGAATAATTAACAGAGGCCTGTGTTTTGGGGAAACAAGCCCTACTTTTGGGAGCTGTGAAATAAAAAATGCTTTTTATTTCTAATCATTCTAGCCTAATGATGCTTTTAATTTTTGTGGAGTTTTAAAAATCAGTGCCTCAAAAGCTGGGGGAAAAAGGAGCCCCTAAAAGGCAGCCAGGGCCTGCATTTAACCCCCTTTTTTTCTAAAAGGTATTTATTTCTAGGCGGTTTTAAAATCATTTCCTTGAATGCAGGGGAAAAAACAAACCACAACCCTTTTAAAACCTGGTTTTTCTACCTTTGTAAAAATCTAAAGATACATATTTTGCCAATTGCACCCTCAAATCCCCGTGTACACGTAACCATTCAAAGCACGGCCTTAATAAAATTTATTCTGCCCCCCTACAGCAAAAGACAAGGAATATTAACAGGAATTAAAATGCTCACAAGCGGCAAGAAGCCAGGCGGCAAGTATGGGTTAAGCCTTGTTCAGGCATGTCAGGACTACGATTCTGGGGCATGCGTGTTTGTGTCTGCTAGTATAAAAAAAGGGGGGGTAGGCCTTGCTCAGGACATGCCCGGGCATGTCATACCCACCCCCCCCGTGATTCTGGGCGTGCGCAAGGCTCAAGGACATGTCATTGCAAGGGGCAGGGGAGTTTGTACGGGCAGGCCTGAACAGCTAGCGATTTAATTCCAACAGGCTTTTGAATATGGCAAATACTGATGGAAATTTGTTTGATGTAAATTTGACCCCCAAACCTCCCAAGCGTGGGCGTAGAATAAGACTGCTTAGAATAAGACTGAGCTATATGGTTTCGTTGAAAAGAACAAACTTATAACGCCTTGTTATTGCAGGTTCTGCAAAACATCAAACGGTAAGTAAATCTAAACATTAAGAAAACAGTATTTTGATTAGTTGAAACAGCTAGCCTAAATCTACCTTATTTCCTGCTTTAGAAATGGCGGAGTCTCAAAATGTCAGCATGCCTCAGATTCTGAAAGTGTGTATCATTAAAATATTACACCATTGTTTAATGGGATGTCTACAATCAGATGAAGATCATGTTGATAGTACCAATGAAACAGAGCTTATTAACAGCTTATGCTTTAGACTTTCTATGCCTCATGTTCTCTGGATCATCATCAGTATTTCTGTTAAAACGAATAACTTATATTTCACCCGGGATTCCCTTGGTGAGCTCAAGACATTCATACAGCGTATCGAGAAGAACAGTAAACCACTGTCATTAATGTCAAAGATTGAAGCTGAATTACCATTGTCTCTGAAGAGGTTCATATGCCAGAATGTAACAGAAATTAATTACAAGAATGTTAACGCTATGAAATTTATAATAAAATGTGCTTTATAAATCACATGAAAGGTGTATTATGTTTTTTCTTTTGCTGACCCTGTTTAACCTTGTCAGATGTTAAACACAATTTAATCAAAGCTCATGTGATATTATTCAATCGGGTTTTCCTGATGAGGCGGGGCTGGCCAGTTTTGCAAAAAGTTGTGAAGAACTCACCAACTCTGATATGATTAATTTGTAACATCACCCACTATTCAGATGCAGCTTCCTGGGTAGTTAAGGGTGGTCAGTTTTGCAAAAGGTGTGAAGAACACACCTCCTCTGTTGTGATTAATTTGTGACATCACCAGCGTGTATAAAAGCAGGGTCCATACTGGTCCAGTCACGTTTGCTGGTTTCTGGTATATCCATACCTCCGGAGCCATTTGATCTGCTAAGAAGACCCTTTTCAGAATGGAACCAACTATTGTAAGTAGTTTTATGCCTAATTTTTGAAACACTTAGATGCAAAATGGAGTTTATAACATTCTTGTCTGCTTGCTTGTTTAATTGATTGATTGTTTTCTTTCACTAGATTGAATTGACAGACTCAGAATGTTTGAGGGTATATGAAGGTATTTGTCTTTCATACTTTCATACATTTAGATTCTTATAAACATTTCTGCAAAAATTCTGACCATTGGGATTTTTCTTTTCCTTCAGAATGGGAGGACGATCAGCCATTCGTGGATCTCACAATCCCCACAGAGCTCCAAGGGGCCCAGCATGACATGAGCCCTTAGCCTTCCACAACACGAATGCTGTTAGGAGGTATAATATCTAGCATTTTATCCAACTACAAAACCATTAGTACTATTTTTTAGAAACTAAAAGGGGGGGCTTGGTATTACATTATTAGGAATGTTGGTGATAGCCTTTTGTTTGTTTGTTTAACCAGAGCCGCCCTGCAAAAAAGCAAAAATGCATGGAGGTGGACTTCCCACATCCCCAGCAGACAGTGTATCTCAATCAGAAGGGGAGATATGTCATTCTACACCACAGCTACAAGCCCCTAACTCTGCAAACTCTCAGAATATGAACGATGTTTATCTGGATATGGTGCAGGCATGAGAGAAGCCTATCCGAAATTTCAGGGCTGTGGAATACTATCATCGGTATAGATTTGTTAATCTTGACCGAATCCAGTCTTTTGTAGATGCTATAGAGGCTATTCATAATGCGATACAGACTCTTTTGAATAATGTTGCTAGGGACATAGGCCCAAACGATTTTGTTCAACTCTGGTTGGATGCAGAGGGGTTAAATCATCCTCTCTTTTCTCTTAGGAGGCGTGTGAATGATTTAAATGCTGATGATTTTCTGACCAATATTGAAAACCTGCTTCAAAGTAAGGCAGAGATATTGTGTGTGTGTGGGGTAATTTACAATTAGTGGTTACCATCGTGAAGAACAAGGAGGGGGGAGGGCTTAGGAAGTTAAACACTGTGCTGCTCACCAGAGTACTGGAGAAAAAAAGACAGCACCTAGTAGATTTCAATGTGGGAAGTTAATTTCTGTGTTTTGCTAGCTGTTTGCTCTGGCTGATTGGTGTGGATGTTAGAAATCAAGAAATTATTACCAGGGCCAGGGAACTTCACAGCAGACTGGGTGTTTCCACAGAAAATAGGATTGACTTTTCTCAGATACACCTCTTTGAAGAAGCTTTAAGGGTCACTATAAAGATCTTGTTTTATATGCAGGACGGGTGAAAGTTTTTTGTCACAGGTAGTCCCCAGCAAGAAAAAATAGTGTTTATATTGTTACACGACAAGCATTATTATGGCATCAAAAATATCAAGGGCTTCCTGGGTGAACGCTATTTCTGTAAATTCTGCCACACACCCTACCACCACAAATTTAGTCATGGCTGTCAATATATCTGCAGAGCATGCCTCAGGCAAGAATGTCAGCAGGTAGAGGAGGAGAAGACACGCTGCTATAGGTGCAAAGAGCTTTGCTGGTCTAAGGTGTGTCTTGAAAGACACACACAACTCGCTATGGAGGGAAAAGTTGACTGTAAGAATAAAGAATATTGTGAAATGTGTGGGGTTTACGTCGTTAACCTCCACAAAAAGTGCAAGGAAACCAAGTGTGGACAGTGCTCTGAGAAGGTTGAAAGCTTGGAAGGGCATTTATGCTTTCTAAAATCGTTGGGCCGACCGCGAATTGGCAAAAGATACATCATTTATGATTTTGAATGCTGTCAAGAGACAGGCACCCATATACCTAATTATGCCTGCGCCAGGGATATGTTGAAGGATGGGTATGATAAAGATATTGTGAGGTGGGATTGTTATGGAGTTAGATGCCTGGAGCAGTTTGTAAAGAAATTTATAAATCATGAGTTTAAAGGATGTACTTTTATAGCTCACAACTCCAAAGGTACCTAGTACTGAGGCAGCTGATCTGTGAAAAGGTTAGGGTTCAACTTATAAGATTATAAGATTCGGTTTATTGATAGCCTCTCATTTTTGCCCCTTAAATTAAGCAAATTACCCAAAGCTATGGGGTTTCAAGGCAGCAAAGGATATTTCCCCCACTTGTTCAATACAATGACCAATCAAGACTACGTGGGACCACTCCCTGAAACCAAGTATTACAGCCCTGAAACCATGATGCCCGGGGAGAGAGAAGAATTCATGAAGTGGCACACTGCTAATACAGGTACTATGTTTAAACTAAAGAAGGCTCTGGCTTACTATTGCAGACAAGATGTAGATATATTACGAGAGGCCTGTATTCGATTTAGGGAACAGGTGATGAAAATGACTGCGTGTGAGTGTCTCAGGGGGGTAGGGGGGGATATTGTTGAGGAGATAGAGATTCGATGCATTGACCCCTTCCAATATATCACATTGGCATCTGTCTGCATGGCACAGTACCTGTTCATGTATTTGAAGAGCAATACCATTGCATTAGCTCCTTTGGACAGTTATCACAAGACACAGAAAAGGTATTCGGCTCCAGCGATTCAATGGTTGTTGCATATAGAGCACACTGAGAAACTCAATATTCAGCATGCTATGAAGGGGGGGTGAAAAGCAAGTAGGCAAATATTTTTGGATGGGTTTGCTGTCATAAATGGAACTCCCACAGCTTTTGAATTTCACGGTTGTTTTTTTCATGGGTGCCCTGTCTGCTACCCTGAAAAAGACTTCAACAAATTACTTGATTCAACATATGGTAGCCTGCACAACCGTACTAAGATTAAAGAAGAGTACCTCAGGGACCAGGGTTATGCTGTGCGCTGCATCTGGGAACACGAATGGAGGGCCATGGTGGAGGATGACACCTCTTTGAAGCAGTTTCTAGTTGAGAATAAGCTCCCAACTCCTTTGAATCCTCAAGATGCTTTTTTTGGTGGAAGAACAAATGCTACATGCCTGTACTACAAACCAAAAACTGGTGAACAAATCTTATACTACGATTTCACCAGTTTGTATCCTTTTGTGAATAAGACCAAGGAGTACCCAATTGGCCATCCACAAATCATATATCAAAACTTTGGGGACATAAAGCAATATTTTGGGGTAGCCAAAGTCAAAGTGTACCCGCCAAGGAATCTCTATTTCCCAGTCCTACCCCACAAATCAGGGGGCAAATTAATGTTTAGTTTGTGTGCAACCTGCACAGAAAAACTGCAAACCACCCCCTGTAAACACAGTGATGAGGAAAGAGCTCTGACTGGGACATGGTGTACTGTTGAATTGAATGTAGCTTTAGAAAAAGGTTACAGAATTGTTGAAATCTATGAGATCTGGCATTTGAAAGAACATCAAATGAGCTATTTTCAGGTTATATGAACATGCATCTCAGACAGAAACAAGAGGCCGGTGGTTACCCTGACTGGTGCAAAACAGAACAGGATAAAGAGCAATATATTCAGGATTATGAAAAGTTGGAAGGTGTCCGCTTACAACGTGACCACATTGAAGTAAATCCTGCTAAAAGACAGATTGCCAAACTCTTTTTAAATTTGCTGTGGGGCAAGTTTGGCCAGAGCACCAATCACCTGACCACATCCATGGTGACAAACCCTGAGGATTTATTCAAATATCTTTTTGTGCCATATTATGATGTTTCCTCATGTGAGTTTGTGGATACAGAGACAGCCGTTGTGACATGGAAAACAGCCAAGAACCACCCCACCAAATCCACATGCACTAATGTATTCATTGCCAGCTTTACAACGGCTTATGCATGGCTGGAATTATATAGGCTACTGGATGGGCTGGGCGATAGGTGCCTGTACCATGACACCGATTCAGTCATTTTTGTAAGTAGAGAGGGGGCGTGGACACCTCCTTTGGCTGATTATTTAGGACAACTGACAAGTGAGATTCCACCAAACACTATGATAACAGAGTTTGTTGCGGCCGGTCCCAAAACGTATGCTTATGCTTTGTCCAACGGTGAAGCGGTGCTAAAGGTGAAAGGAATCACGCTAAACTGTGGTAATAGAAATAAGGTTAATTTTGACAGATTGAAAGATTTGGTAGATGATTATTGTCTGTCTGGTGCAGAAAGAAAAAAAGAGATCAGGTAGAACAGTTGGGGATTGTTAGGGTAAGAAACAGTGGACCCTAGAAACGCGGGTCCTCCGAAAAACTCTAAAAGTAGTGTATAATAAAAGGTTATTAAAGAGTGAGGATTACTGTACGCTGCCTTACGGCTATTAAGGATGGTGGAAAATATTGCACAATTTGTACACCCTTTCTCCTGTATTATAAGCGGGCCGTCCAATTCTGGCAAATCTTTTTTTATCAAACAAATGTTAGAACATGGCGATGTTATGTTGTCTCAAATGCCTCAAAATATTGTATGGTTTTATAGCTGTTGGCAACCTCTGTACAAAGAACTGCTTAATAAATTCCCTTATATTAAGTTTATGGAGGGGCTTCCATCTTCTTTTGAAGATGATGATTTGTTTCCACCAAATCAAATCACTCTAGCCGTGATAGATGATCTCATGGCATCGGCCGGTGACAGCGATCAAATAGAGAAGGCTTTTACACAGTACGTTCATCACAGAAACCTGAGCATTATTCTCATACTACAAAACCTGTTTTTTCAAGGTAAGAAAATGAGAACAATAGCTCTGAATTCCAAATATTTGGTTTTATTCAGCAGCCCCCGTGATCAGATGCAAATTGTCACACTGGCCAGGCAGATGTACCCCACTAACACAAAGTATTTTTTAGAAGTATTCCAAGATGCCACTCGCAAACCACACGGGTACCTTTTGGTAGATTTGGCAGCCACCACTCCAGAATCCTACAGATTGAGAACAGGCCTCTTCCCACCTGATTGGCCTACTGTTTACACAATGAAAAAGAAGTGTAAAAAGCAGTAGCAGTTAGCACTAGTTCATTTAAGATGTCAGAGAGGGTACGTAGAAATTGGGGGCTTTTAAAAATCTTAGTAAAGTCCGGACCAAGACAGAGAAAAGCCATCTTATGCAATGCTAATAATGACCTGGTGGGGGCAATAGCAGAAATAGCTCTGAACACCCTAAAAGGAAACCTTCCTCTGAAACCTTCACAATTCCGGTCTCTAAAGAGAAAGAAAGGTGTCATTAAAAAGTTGAGTGATAGAAAGGTCTCACTCAAAAAGTAGAAGCAGATCATACTTCAGTCGGGTGGTTTTATCGGCCCCTTACTAGGGACAGCTATTCCGCTGTTGACTAGCCTGTTAGCTGGATAAACCATGGACCATGCCGAGAAAATGTATCTGGTGTCGCGTCATCAGATGGAGCAGCTACAGGGCAGGCCGCCTACTATGGGGGCTGTAGCCACTAACCGGTTGGATGATGAGATGCATACCATTCTTCAGAGAGCTGATTTGTGTGAGGATGGCAAGATTAAGCTCTACAATTCTGCACTGCAGAGGTATCTAAGACTGACCAGGCAAAATGAGTCTGAAAAGGACAGACTGAATCTCATTTATTCACCGGAAGAGCCTCGGCCACTTCCAACATTACCAGAACAGCCGCCACAGCCATCTCCACAGGACACAGCGATGGATGAGATCCTAAGGGGTGTGAGCACCCATTACAGGAAAAATGCGGAACTTTTGCTGAACAAA
This sequence comes from Azemiops feae, assembly GCA_023970755.1. Taxonomy (NCBI): domain Eukaryota; kingdom Metazoa; phylum Chordata; class Lepidosauria; order Squamata; family Viperidae; genus Azemiops; species Azemiops feae. The sequence continues at coordinate 119,760 of JALGBA010000036.1, forward strand.
ATGAAACAGCATCAGGACGTCTCAACCTGGGATGATCACGGTACCTTTTTATACAAAGGGGTCCCTATTCCTGGTACTAATATTTTAGACTTGGTGAAAGGAGCCTCGCAACACCGAGCCCCTACTGAGAAGCGGAAACCTAAAGTCTGGGATGACTTTATGAATGCTATGGCTGAGGTGAATGTTCCAACCTCTGTGTTGGGGTCTACAACTGTTAAAGAGCAAATAGAAAAGTTGAAAGATTCTCTGGTTGTTAAGGATGAAACTGCTACTAGCCCCGTCTCTGTTATGACAACCCCTTTTGGGACTCAGAAGCCTCTGATTACCAGTACCCCCTCTAGCCCTTGGACATTAACTCCTAGAAGTAGGTTCAGGTTTGGTGACTGGCTCAATTTGTAAAATGAATAAAAACACAGTGAAACAAGTAAAAACATTTAAGTCTTTTTCTTTATTTTACAGTAAGGCAGGCATGGTTACAGGTTCCAAGCCCCCTTCCCACCTTTATAGTTTTTACAAACAGCTTTACCATTTGATCATTTTTAATATCGGCATTGGAGTACATCTTTAATATATTTTCATAGTCCACTCCTTTAGACCGGTTCAGTAGAAAAAATGCACAGTGTTGCCCGCAGGTCACAGCGCTGGGGTGCTGCAGTTGACGTTGGTGAAATGTATACTTCTCAGCTTGCTGCTCACTATGGAGCCAGGAAAGTCAGAGCTATCCGGCGGCCTTCCATAAGAATCAAAAAATTCGCCATATCCGGGAGATGGGAAGTAGAAGGCCAGCCAGTGTTCACCAGGCAGAGTGTGAGGGTGGGTATTTACAATTAATCCAAAAGGTCTTTTGGAGATTCGTCTCTGGGGTAGCAGGTCACAAGGGTAGACCCCTAGAAAGGCAGTATTTCCAGAGAACAAGTGGAGGAGCTGCAGTGTGTCCATACTCACATATAATCAAAAAGCACATTCCTTGTGTGACTTATTTCAATAAGGTTTTCAAAGATTGCATAGAGAATCATGTTGACTGTGTTGGGGAGGGGTTGTGCAAATCTAATTTCGGCTCTGATATTACCGTTCCTGATCAAACAATAGTGCTCAGAGCACCCCTGATCAGGACTCAAGTCAAAACAATACAAAGTATACCCTCGGTTAAACTCTTCCCGGCTGATTAACAGCGGCCTGTCTTTCATGCCTTTGCCTGTGGCTTGCACCATCTGCATGTACTCTCTCACAAAAAGACCATGCTCATAATCAGGCTGAAGAGGCTTTGCAGGGATCTGCTCACCATCACAATGCAGTGCGCAAAAATTGATATTGCAGTGTTGAAAATTGAATGGGTTTCTTTCATAATCCCCACTAAAAGATGCATTGTCCACAAACCCAATCACTAATTGTTTAGGTAGCTGCCCCAGAAATAGATTTTCCTGATTACACACAAGGCTACCTACAGGAATACTGTAAACCTTCATCCCCACTCGATCAATGGGGTATTTGGCATTGGAGATGAGCAAAGCTTCTGCATGGCCAAGGCGCACTCCCGGGGCTACTTTTACACGTCTTACAAAGAGAGAAGCCGTCAGGAGTTGCACTTTGTAATTCTCATTGCCATCAATTCATTTCTGCTTCTTGTGAGTTTGACTTTCATATCAACGCCGTTAATTAGCAGTCTGTCTTGAAAAAACAGATCGCTATGCAGAGGCCCTAGCAGGTCCCATTTACAACTACCAGCCATGTGTCTTGCTCTCGCTTTGAAACTGGAGTTCCCAGCGGCTGTCAGTAGAGTACTCTCCATGAGGTCCGAGTCATCTTTGTAAAACCCTCCAGCTGTAAATTGGGTACCCAGCGCATCACCACCAAAGCTCAGAATCAGTTCAATCACGGCCCGATAAGAATAGCAATGATGGCTCTGTGTAATGAGCCGATCTCCCAAGGTAACATCCAGCTGGTTAAACAGTGATGCTATGGGGTAGTTGGTCAGGGCTACCCTTGCCCCATCATCAATATAGGCCCCGTCAGCCTTTACAATCTTGCAACTCACATACAGCAGGGTGTTGTTTAAATCCGTGTAATGCTCACCATGCCCCATGATAAAAAATTCCAGGGGAGCGTTGGGTGTTAGCGCTGATAAAGGAGGGATCTCGACATAGGTACTGTTTTCAATACTGGTCTGTGTAGGTGCCAGTTGAAAAAGATCCAGTTCTGATTTAACACATTCCTCTGAAGCAGAATGAATAAATGACATATTGTATTAGAATATGTCTTCCTTGTCACAGGGCTTCCTCTTCTGCGCACATCTCCTCTTGGTATGATGGGGTTTTTTCACAAGTCTTCTCTTTTTAAACGGAATAGGTGGGCCCAATGAGTAATTCTTCCTGGCTATTAACAACCCTGATCCATCCTGCCCCCTCTCAACAACACGGGATACAAGATGACCCGCAACATCTCTGGCAATGTTTTTGGCAGCAGATTTCACATGCGGCTTAATGATTTCTAATCCTCACCTCAAAAAAGGCATTGCTTTTCGAAAAAGCCCAAGGAACAGACCCCCTAAACCTGTCCCGTACATAATGGGGGCTCCTCGGAAGTCTGGAAGGCCACCACCGGCTTGTGCCCTGTAGTAAGCCACGTAGTCTTGAGGGCTCCCGTGCTCCTTGATTACAACCATCATTCACTTTTCCGAAGCCTAAAATGAAGCTTGACAATCACCTTCCCATGATAAAAATGCACATTTTTGTCCTGGTCGGTTTTGATTTCTATAGTAACGGTATCGATGTGATGTTTGCTGACCGGTACATAATGTGGACGGTCATAGGTCATTGTGATGAAATCATTGTCTTGCCCTTGCACAGGCACACAGCGCAGTAATGGCACATAGAAGTCCCCCACTATCTGGAGCTCTACAATGTCTGTGTAAACATATAAGGTGCTGAATCCTGGGAACATACCTAACAGATGTCCAAGTTCTCCGCTAACTAGAATGGTATGCAGTTCATCTCCTTTAAGATTAATTTTTTGACCCACTGAATCATAATGTAGGGTTGTCTTAGGTCCGTTCTTGGCATTTGATATAAGCTTGTTCATATTTTCTAACAGTTGTTGGATGCTGCTATAGTACCCGCTTCTCAAAGAAAAATTCCAGCTCTTTCTCTCGTTAGCAATTTCAAAATATCCAGGAGAAGTTAATGTGTGCCAACTATGCGGATACTGTATCTTTGCTAGCCCTACTTCCCATGACCCTGGAAGATCCAACGATCTCGCTAATTGAATAGTAAAATTAGAATTTTTGTTTTGGGGGAAAATTGCTGCTGATGCATTGCTGGGAAGGGTGATGTAAAACTCCGCCATATCAAAGATGTTGTACTTCAGTCTCCTTAACCCAACTGTTGAACTTCTCTGGCCATCCAGTCCATTTGACTAGCAACTCTCTGTGTCTCCCCCGCCCTCTTTTTTGGATAATTTTCTCTATTCTGTATATGCGCTGTTGGTCAGCAGGAACCTTTTGGAGCTCCTCAAAGTAAAAAGCCCCCTTTACAGGGTCACCTGTGTAATCATTTAATCTATACACCACTCTTTCCCCCCTTGTCTCCAGTTCTTTGACGATGAATATCTCATCCGTATAGGTTTGCTGATAGCCCTTTTCAAACTTACCCTTCAGTCTGGATACCCTGACATGATCTCCCATCTTAAGACATTTTTCCTTTCTTTTACTTTTTAAAGCTACCCCATAAAGTCTCATCCACACATCCCTTTCATTAGACAAATTTACGGTGTTAGGAGCAGTCCCGATGCTACGATGGTAAGTGCTATTGTACCCCTGAAGAGTATCTGCCAAAATGTCCACATACCAATGGGTATTTCTAGCTGTGAAATATCTCCAGAGTTTGTTTTTTAGGGTTCTGTTAAACCTCTCTATAACGGCTGCTTTAGTTTCACTATGAGTGACAAAATGATGAATGTCATAACGTGCTAAAAGTTTCTTCAGCGGAATATTCAAGAACTCTTTACCTGCATCTGTTTGTATTTTTCAGAGTGCGCGTCCTGTTTCAAAGATATTCTGGAAGGCGGATGTAACTTCCCTCCCTGATTTATCAGATAAAGGGGAGGCCCGGGCATATTTAGATAACACATCGATAACTGCTAAGATGTACTTTTTTCCATGGTTCTCCTTAGAAAATTTGGAGACATCTATGAGGTCAGCCTGCCATTGATGATCTAAGGCAGACACTACTGTTTTATTTCTAGGAAAATTAATTCTTGCAGGCTTATGAAGCGTATAAGCATCTTGCCCTGACAGCCACATCTTGACTTGCTTCATGGTCAGGTTTTTATCATGTTTTCTAGCTTCCTGAAAAGGGGTATTCACACCTCCATAACTCCCTACACATCCTGGTGTATAATAAATACGGCTTAGAAGCTTTTCATGCATCATTATACTGAAAGACCCCTGACAAATGGTCAAGCGTTGATGTTAACACAGTCTTTTATTGGTTATACAGAGTTCAGAGGGGGCATGGCTCCACCATCAGAAAAATATCCCTCATCACCACTATCAGAATCAGAAGATAAAGGACCATAACATGCTATTTTACAATACGTTGACCCGCCTGTACCCCAAAAATCATGTCCGCAGTCGCAAGCAAACCAGCCTTTACACAAATTGCAGCTTTTTAACTCACAGGGTAGATAGTGCGGTCTCTGGGATAGCTCAGAACCCCGGTTATAGTCTAGATCAGAAAAATCTGCAGAAGCTTTGTGACCGCAGCGATTACCACAGGAATATAAAATCCGGATGTCTTGAAGTGTTTGCTGTCTAGGTGTTATTAATTCGGAGTCTGCAAAATATAAAGCACATCCTGTTAGTGTGCTATCCGCTTCAGCAGCATTTACATTATCATAAATAAAAACATATTTACTTACCATTGCTGGGAGATAATGTAGCATCATTCACCATTTCACAGGCTGTCCGGTAAGTACTCTGCACCTCATCGTTAAAGTTACAACACACCATGCTACAGCCGTGCAAAACGGGTCTGAATAAAAAAATTTCTTTAGCATAACCCCTGCAACAGATTTTGTTGCATTCTGCCGGCTGGGGCCTTGTGTCAGAGCGTGCGATGCTAGCTTTTGCTGTTGTTTTAAAAACAGCTTTGAAATCAGCGGTTGCCATCTTCAAAAGACTGCTGGAATTAAATCGCTAGCTGTTCAGGCCTGCCCGCACAAACTCCCCTGCCCCTTGCAATGACACGCCTTTGAGCATTGCGTATGCCCAGAATCACGGGGGGTATGACATGCCCGGGCATGTCCCGAACAAGGCCTACCCCCCCTTTTTAACTAGCAGACACAAACACACATGCCCCAGAATCGCGGTCCTGACATGCCTGAACAAGGCTTAACCCATACTTGCCGCCTGGCTTCTTGCTGCTTGTGAGCATTTTAATTCCTGTTAATATTCCTTGTCTTTTGCTGTAGGGGGGCAGAATAAATTTTATTAAGCCCGTGCTTCGAACGGTTATGTGTACATGGGAATTTGAGAGTGCAATTGGCAAAATATGTATCTTTAGACTTTTACAAAGGTAAAAACCAGGTTTTAAAAGGGCTGTGGTTTGTTTTTTCCCCTGCATTCAAGAAAATGATTTTAAAACCGCCTAGAAATAAATACCTTTTAGAAAAAAAGGGGGTTAAATGCAGGCCCTGGCTGCCTTTTAGGGTGCTCCTTTTCCCCCCAGCTTTTGAGGCACTGATTTTTAAAACTCCACAAAAATTAAAAGCATCATTAGGCTAGAATGATTAGAAATAAAAAGCATTTTTTATTTCACAGCTCCCAAAAGTAGGGCTTGTTTCCCAAAAACACAGGCCTCTGTTAATTATTCACTTTACTTAGCTTTTTTTGGTTTTGAATGTCCACAGAATTAGTTTAGGGTTAAGCTAATCATGTCCCCAGAAGCTTGACTGCCACATCTTTCTTGATGGGGTTAGGTTCAACACGCCTTATCTGAAAATAGGGCTGTTAGAGCTACTCATGCTTATCTTGATGGGCTTAGGCCAACACGTCATATCCGACTAGGGTTATGACCTTGTGAGGCTTGCACCACGTGGGGGCTGGATTATGCACATCACATCCGGGGGAGGAGGGCTATGCACGTCATATCCGGAGGGTGGGGGCTGGGCACGTCACTTCCTTTTAGGGCCATGACCTGGTGATAATGGGTTTGTTTACTTTGATGACGTCACTGATCAAAAGTGCTGATAATTTTCATTAAAAAAAGGTATACACTACTTCTACTAAGTACTTAAATATAAGATTTATGATATGATAAATTGAGAATACTTGATCTGAGGCCTGTGCCCTGTGCCCTGAAATCTGGATCATTTGTGGAAAATCAAAAGCTTTGGAATCTTGACAACAAAATAATGAAATAGAAATACAAAGAACAAATTTCTTGAACAAGATCTCTACTTGCTCCTTCTTTATTCCTTCCTTATTTGACCTTTATTTCCCTTTTTAAGGCTGTTTGTTTGTTTGTTTATTTACCTTTATCAAATTTATATAGATGCCTATCTCATCAAAAGCGACTCTGGGCAGGTCAGGATAAATGGATAAAACCCACATATAAAAACAAAAGATTAACAGTAAATATAAATTTCTAAAAATAGAGATTCAAAGGTAACGAAACAAAAATAGCCAGCTTAGCAATGGAACTATCTAAGAATGTCTTCGGTTCCCCCAGAGTCCAAAAATAAAAAATAACTTTAATTTCATTTTAAAATTATTGTTTAACAGAATAAAAGAGTTGGGGGGGAGGGACCTCGGAGGTCTTCTAGTTAATCTGCTCAAGCAGGAGACTCTATACCTTCCAGACAAGTGGCTGCTCAATTGCTTCTTAAAAACCTCCAGTAATGGAGCACTTACAATTTCTGGAGACAAACCATTCCACTGAATTTTGCTCTGTTAGAAAATTTCTCTTTAATTATTAAAGATTTCTTTAAGAATTTTTCATCCATTACTTCTCACCCAGCCCTCAGGTGCGTTTGTAGAATAGGCTGACCCCCTCTTCTCTGTGACAGCCCCTCAAATATTGGAAAACTGCTATAATGTCACCCCTAGTTCTTCCCTTCATTAAGTTAGACATACTTAGTTCTCACAATTGTTCATCATACAGTTTAGCCTCCAGTTCTTTGTTGCTCTTCTCTGTACTTTTTCTAGATTCTCAACATCTTTTTTGTACTGAGCTTCCATCCATTGCTTTTTGTCCTGCCTTCAGGTGCTATGAAGAATAAATTGATGCCCTCTTCATTGTGACAGCTCTTCAAGTATTGGAAGACTGCAATCATGTTTCCCCTGAGCCTTCTCTTCATTAGACTAAGCATACCTCTTAGCTGTTCATTGTATGATTTAGTCTCCAGACCCGTATGATCATTGCTGCTCTTCTCTGCACTCCTTCCAAGGCCTCAGTATCCTTTTTTTATCATGGTGATCAGAACTGGACACAGTATTTAAATGTGCCCTCACTAATGCAGTATAGAACAGTACTATTTCTTCTTGTGATCTTGATGCTATCCCTCTGTTGGTATGCATAGGCTTTTTTGGCAGCTGCATCACATACTGGCTCATACTTAAGTGGTTGTCCACTAAATACCTAGATTCCTCTCACAGTTACTGCTCTTGAGCCAGTGTTCTATACTGTGCATTTGGTTTTCTGGCCTAAGTGTAAAACCTTACTTTTCTCACTGTTCTATTGCATTTTGTTGGATAGGTGCCCATGTTCAAGTTTGTTAAGATCCTTTTGGATGTACAGCCTATCTTTTAAAGTGTTGGCTAATTCTCCCAACCTGATGTTATCTGCAAATTTGATGAGTTCCCCTTCTTTCCCCTCATCTAAATCATTTATGAAGATGTTGAAGAGCACTGGGCCAAAGCCAGAACCTTTGAGTTACCCTAATGCATGCTTCCCCCCATATAGATTTCACTCTACTAAGGACAACACGTTGACTGCATTTGATCAGCCAGTTATGAATCCATCAGGTGGTGATGCTGTCTATTGTACACTTTTCTATCTTACCAAGAAGTAGGCTGTGGTCTACCTAGTCAAATGCTTTACTGTGTCCACAGTATTTCCCTGATCCACTAATTTAATCACTTTGTTTGGCAGATTTGTCTGGCATGATTGTTTTTGACAAATCTATGTTGATTTCTAGTAATAACTTTGCTTGCTTCCAGGTGTTCACAGATCCATTGCTTATTTTTTCAGGATCTTCTCAAGTATTGGTGTAAGGCTGATTGGTCACTAATTTAATATAATTTAATTTAATATAATTAACAAGTTTGAGCATGCTGTTTGACAACTACTTTTCATATCTTTGGTCTTGCATCAAGTACTGAAATCACACACTTTCCACTTAATCTAGTCAAATGCTCAAAAAGTCCAGAGTAAAGTACGTCTTAGCAGAATGGGGTTACCTGACTATTTAAGTCTGGCAAATTCAAACTGTAACAGAATAATAGAGTTGGAAGGGACCTTGGAGGTCTTCTAGTATTTCCCATTAGCCACAGGACAAGGAAAAACATGTTCCGCTTTGTATTAAATTTTCTGTTCCTCAAAAGCAAGCTACAGATTCTGATTCTGACTGCCACATTCATCAGAATTTATGCCCTAGTTGTTTTTCTTTTCTCTTTCTTGTGGACAGCCGGTTACCTTTATGGATTGTAGATGTTGGCTACAACTTCATGGTCCCAAAGCAGTGAAGCATATCAAGTTCTATTTTTATTTATTTATTTGGATGGATTTTAACTGCTCAGAGATGCAACAATGTGCTGTATTCTGTCAATCAGAGTTAATTACTGTAATGCTTCTTTGGCAGGTTCTTCTTAAATGGTCTTTCTCCCATGCAAAATGATGTTGATTGTTACCTGCATTGGATTTCATCAGCACATTGCTTCCACTTTATGTAAATTGTGCAAAAAAGTAGAAACTAAACCAATTTTTGAACAGTCAAGTCAGCTGAAAGAAAATTCTGTCTCTTCTTCTTTACCTTTCAGAGATTGGTCAAAATTGGTAGCTTTCTGAAGACTTTCTTTAAAATGGAAGAATAAATCTGTATATAGGCTATATGGAGAAAAAAGAATCCCCCAATATCACAATATACATTTTACTAAAACAGGCACAAATCATGGTCCAGAATTGATATGATATGGATATCCCCTGAATTAAGCATGATGATACAAGAGATCGAGATAGAAACCAATATATGGGCAGACCATAATCTAATAAAGATGACTTGAAAAGGAGCTAAGAAAAAACTAAGATGGTCTCTGAATCAATCTTTACTGAAAGAGAAAGAATTTATACAAATAGCAACAAAAGAAATGGAATTTTTCTTTAAAATAAACAAAAAAGAAGACACATAGCTTCAAAATGTCTGGGATACTTTAGAGGTTTGGCTATAACTTACATGGCGAAAAAGAATAAACAAAAAAAAAACCCAACAACAAACAAAATTAAAGAAGGAATTCATAAAATTGGAATCAGAACTACAAAGAGATCCACAAAAGAAAACTCTTAAAAAGCAAATGGAAATAATAAAACATAAATTAAACTTAGCAGAGACTGAAAAAATGGCCCAACAAATTAAAAGGGCAAAACAAAACTTTTTTGAAAATGCTAATAAAGTGGGTAGGTGGTTAGCATACAAACTGAAAAAAGAAAGAGAGGAAAAATTGATAAATAAATTGCAAGATTCAAAAGGCAATTTACAATTCCAAAAGAAGAGATTGGACAACCATTTGTCTGAAATGGTGTAGTGTTTCCTGCCTGACCAGGGGTTGGATTAGAAGACCTTCAAGGTCACTTCCAACTCTGCTATTCTATTCTGTTCTGTTCTGTTCTAGTCCAGGTTCAGCTGGTAAGTTTATGTCTAAACCATAGCTTATACTTATAGTTTATAGCACAAACTATAAATTTTTCCATCTTACATAGTTAGGCTGCTTTAATAATTAGTAATTGGAGAGGGTAATACTTCAATATTAGAATATATATTTGTCTAAGGAAAAAGATGCTAGGCATCATTTTTGATATCTCCATTTTAAACGATAACATAACATATAATGGGAAAAACTTACCATGTGAAATACCACAGTGTTGTTCCCAGCAGAGTACAGTATTGATCGTCTTGATCAAATTATATGGCTTGGTATAATAATATAATATAACTTCCTGTAATTTTACTGATTTTCATTTTCTGATTTTACAGAATTTTTATTCAGACAAATTTACCTTAATCCTGAAAAAAATTATCAACATACTTTATTTCACAAGGCTTGCCATTTAAAATCTCTGATTTGTCATTCATTTCTTTGTGCACTGCAGTAGTGTATTTGCTTTCTGAACAGGAGCCCCATTCATCAAAGCTTTTTTTTTCCCCTTCTGCCTCTAAAACTCACTTGCACTTTCAAGGAAAACAGATCACTTTTTCATAACACAACTGTAGAACAACAAGAAAACAAATATCAGCCACAGTGGCATTGGTGGCAATTTTGGAACCAACATATTGCTTGCTAAATAATATTTCTTTCCTTTTCCAGAATTTCAAAAAATAAATATTAGGATCTGAATTGAAGTTTTGTTTTAAATCTCAATCTGAATTCAAAAACAAAATACTGTATAATCTGCATACAATAGACACAGATCAGTCTGATCAAAGTTGATTCCTTAAGTTTTAAGAGCAAGGTTTCTGAAAGTGCTGCTTCTAGAGGTTTGGGGATTGTAGGTCCCAGAATTGTCAGTAGGATTTCTGGGACTTGCAATATGTGTGAAGGGCAGTCAAATTGGAAAATGTTAACATAAGGAAAGCCTTTATTAACATTGGAAATCTGTGGTCCTCTTGAAATTGTTGACCTATGGTTTCACACAGCTCCAGCCAGCATGGCTAATAAAGAGCCTTTTTTGAAATAATAATTCAACATCTGGAGGACCACATCTTCCTTATCTCTTTGACATTTTTGCCATTTGCCCAATGATGTCAAGATCCAACTATTGATATTAAGATATCATCATGGTTTCTTATAGATACCCATGATGGTTTACTTACAATTCCAGATTTTGAATGCATTAATGGATTATTTTAATTTACTATATTAACTAAAATAATTTTAAAAAAATCTTCCCACTATTGTTATTCATTCTGTATAATTTTATTTTCTCATCGTTTGAAGGAGGAGGGAAAAACACCCTGCAGTCTGTCTCAAACAAAAAGTTTGTTCTTTTCCTTTTCCACTGGAGAAATTCATGATAATTATTCTTCTGCACCTGCCTAATGGGGCTGAAGTAATTCAATTGTCATATTGGTGTAGATTGTTGCTTTGTGTAATGTATCACCCCTGCTGTTTCTCTTTTAAAAAATTCTATACTCTTCCATTATTCAGCAAGGCCTAATGATTACTCCAACATTTGCACAGGCTGCACTATTTTGATTTTAATTGACTTCACTCTTTTAATTAAATATATTTGGTTTTTAATGCTTTTGTTGACATGCATGGTTTTGTCTTTATCAGTAGTTCTTTCCATTTGCTTTGTAGTGTCTATGGACATTTTATTAATGGCTCATTTTAAAGAAGAGGGTTGCACTCATTAGCTTTTGTATTTATAAAAAGCTTAAATAGTTTAAAGATTATATGAGAAATACTGAATTTGGAAAGATTAAAAGAAGCCTCAACATATGTCTTCAGTAAAATGTGTAGTGCATACATTTATAATGAATAGATTTTATTGCAAAAAGGATTGTATTTCAGCTTACCTCTAATTTATCTTGGAACAAATTATTAAGCCGTTAGAAACATATTGGTCAAGTGCTTTTTATACAAAGGGGTATATGCACATTTTCATTAATTGCTTTCCTCCCTTTTATACAAAGGGGTATATGCACATTTTCATTAATTGCTTTCCTCCCAAAATTGCAAAAAAGAATTAATAAAAAAGACTAGTTCTAGCTAAATAATGTTTTTCTACAGTATACTTTTTAAATCAAGCCCATCTTTCAAGAATTACATATTTTCCTTTCTTTAAAAGAAGAGCTATGGAAGGCAAAATAATTCTAATTTTTTTACACAAATGATTGTTATCTAGATGTGCTGCAATGATCTTCATATGTATTTATTTATTTAATATCACAATATTCTATCTTTCTGATAAAAATTATAGCAGCATAGGTACTAATACCTTTTAATTTTGGCTTCAGAACATCAACAACACTGTTGGGCTGAGAGAGAAAGTTACTAGGTGGTGAATTGAATATGGATTTTTTTTGTGTCCAAGTAAGGTATCTTAACCACTAATCTACACATATGCTGATCTGTGCACACCTCTCTTTAGACAGAAAAGTTAGATTTGACATCACATTGAAGGGAAAGATGGAGCTAGATTTAGATGCAACATTCAGAGGCATTCAGTGAGTACTGTCAAAACTACCTTTGCATGTACTGTACATAGGTCTTAACTCAAGGTAAAGATCTCTATGAGCAGTTATGTACAAATTGAGGCATTTAGTTTTGTTTTATGTTGCTATACTCTCCCATATTGGACAACAATAACAATTGCACTTTCAGTGAAGCAAAGATCATTGTATTTCAAGACATTAAGACATTTCCTTAATAAAGGAAATTTCAGGCATACTACGGCCATCTTAGTATGAATGTGAATTTCTATGTATTAAAACAATTCACATTCTGTTAAGACAAAGTATTTTGATTCAACTGCTCAATACCTGATTCATAACATGGTTAAACCAAAGTAGTGAGATATATGTAGCAATTGGTGCACTTGACATGAATGGAATGAAATGGTCTTAAACATTAATACTTCAGCTTAATCGGTTTGTAGATTTGGCTGCCTGTCCTTTATAAAAAGAACTAAATTGGCTTTCATCTTCAATTGAAGAACAAACCATGAGACACTTAACAGGCTTTTCCAGCAAGCATAACTCCAGTGCCTAGGAGACTCAGAATTATCAGGAAAGGAATGCTGATGGCAAGAAGCCAGGTTATTCAATAACTGTGAACAATCAAACTAATTTTATCTGCACAAAAAGAATAGATCTTTAACACAAATGCCTGGGAAGAGATTGGCTGCCAGCCAGCAAAACATGGAAATAGCAAGATTCAGTCTAGGTTATAAGAGCTGGGAAGTGTGCAAGAAGAGGAAGGTAGTGTGCTGTTGACATAATCTGGATACCATAATTATTAACATATATAAATGTTGCTTAGTTTGGAGAAACAGAGTGATTAAGAACAGGAAAGGTAGACAAGGATACATATGGTCCCATATCTACTTCCCTTATGCATCCAATTTATTACAGTACAAGAACAGCAGGATTGGAGGATAACATCTGGGAAAAAAGTAGACTAATAATTTCAAAGATGGAGGTAGTATCAGTCAGGTTGCTAAAAGTAAAAAAGACTTAGAAGAGCTTCTTAACTTGTTAAAAAAGTAAAATGAAAAATCTAGCTAATGGTAAATGCTAAAATAAATAAATAAAGGTAACAGCATCCTTAGGAATGCTGAAGAAGTGATGGTGTTAGACAGTTTAATGTTCTAACTAAATAATAAATAAAGATGGGCAGAGCACTGGATTAATAGATATTAATCTGGGGAGGAAAGAAATAAGAAAGTTAGATAAGATTCTGAAAAGTACTGTAAGTATATTTATATGGCAAATAAATCAGAACCGTTAAAACATAGATTTCAAGCCAGAACTGTTTCTGTTAGGCATAATAGGAGGAAACTATGAGAAACATTGTATATATCTAATTTTACATGTATTAACTACAGCAAGAATTGTATTTGCCCAAAATTGGAAAAATGAAAACTTACCAACAGAAGAACTAATTAAGAAAATTTTAGATTGTGCAGAAATGGACCGATTGACATTAAAGATAAAAGAGAAAGAAGACTCAGTGTACTTTAGAACATGGGACAATTTTTACCAATGGCTAGAAAAGCGAGTTAGAGAGAAAGGAACATGATATGTACTACGTAACATTGAATATATATTAGTAAGAAGAAGATTATCGAGTGATTAATTAATATATTGATTATGATAATATAGAAATTAACTCTTACTGTTTTTTAAATACATGAACCCAGACAATATTCTTCTTCTTCTGCCATATCCGTTATTGGACGTTGGCAATCATGTTGGCGATCCTGTTTTTATCAGCAGCCGCACGAAAAAGTGCTGCTGAGTTTTGTCCAAACCAGTCCCTTAGATTTTGAAGCCATGATGTTCTTCTTCTGCCTGGACCTCGTTTGCCTTCAATCTTTCCTTGGAGGATTAAATGGAGTATGCCGTATTTTTCTGGGTGTCGCATCGCATGTCCGAAATATTCTAATTTTCGTTTTTTAATTGTTTTGATGATTTCCCTTGGCTTTCCCAGGTGGCTTATCACCTCCTCGTTTCTGATTTTGTCAACCCAGCTTATACGTAACAGCTTATACGTAACCAGACAATATGCTGTTTCCTAAATATTAAGAATGTTATTTTTTTAAAAAAAAACCAACCCTAACCCTAACCCTAACCCTACAAAATTAATAAAATATTTATATATATAAAAAAAGAACTATTAAAGCAATGGTCTTTCTAGTAGCAAGCCAAGGCTGTTAAAGTTGCACACTTGAGAAAAAGCAAGAGGAAAAATATCCCTTTGAATTACAGATTTGGAGATGGTTATTATGGGAACCAGGAACTGTGAAAAAAAACTCCAATCAATCCAGAATCAAATAAATTTTAAGTGTTCTTTTGAAATGAACATCAGCAAGCAGAAATGCATATACTTTTAGCATTTGATTGAAGCAAATGGTGAACTAGAAAAAACAGCTGTGCTGGACAAGTTTAACGTAGTGTAAAATGGGAAAGGATAAAGTGGACAAATGGGACCAAAGAGATGACAGGAATGTCCTTAGGAGATCTATGCAGTATACCTGGAAACAGGTTGAGATATGAACAAGAAGCCCAAGTGGAAGGTGCCAAAGTAATTGATTCAATAACAAAGCTCAGCACATTGTGGGAACTCTGCCCCATACTGAAAATATTTTACTTTTTCTCTCTTTCTTGCTTGTTTTTATGTTAAGTTTTACATTAGACAAACACTAGTATTGTCTCAATATTTTTTTAGGCATCAGATAATTTGATTTTTAACAATGGTTTTCAGCCCATTGATAGACCACATGCCATAACTAGTAATAGGCAAAGCCTCATGTAGGTAATTAAATCTACAGGATCAGTTCTACTTCTCATTTCTCACTGTAGCAGATAATCAGAATGCAGTTGGTTCAAGTGTAAAATGCAGAAATTAATGATCCTATGTAATACACATTAGTATTTTTGTTTGAAGACTAAAGGTAGGGAATCCCACCAGTTGTTAAATTCCAATTTAAACCAAGTTGAGAGAGAATATTACAAATGAATTTGTATTCAGCATAACTTATTATTATATTGAAAATGGGAGACACAAAATCCAGCTTTGAGATGTTTCTTACAAACACCTCATGCAGGAAAACAGCTAGAATATTATAGGTGTATCTTTCTTATACGCAATAAATATTAATCTTGGCTGAGTAGTGACCAATAACATTTTGTGTGTGGCATCAGTATGAATAATTGCAAACTCCATTCTGCTTAGGACTGCAATAAAATACTGAACTACAACTTAGAGCCAGATTAAATCTAGTTCAATTAATTTCAACATACTGTAGCTATTCTGACTATGATAGATGTAATTCTATGTGTTAAGCAGAGAAATGAATTTTAAAAAATCCAAAATTGTGAACAGATTTGGCTTGGGTGAACACTGAGGTTATTGTTAATCAAGTAGAAAAATCAAGAAAGAATGGTGTGTTTGAAAGCAATCAATTACATAATGGTGTACATTTTGAAATATCTTAGTAGTGCATTTAAATTTTATTATTTTCATGCCTAAAATGTAATGCAGATCATTTGTTGTTTGTTTTAAAATTATTTCTACTAATTTGGACATCATTTGTATGAAACATTTCTATGGATGTATGAATAACCTCTACATGGTCCTTTAAATAAGCAGGAATACTAATACCAGGAGTATTAGTTACATCTTCAAAAACCTGACCAACTAATTATAATTATTATTCTTCCATTGCCTAAATGGCTCATGTTACTGGTTTGAATACTGGCAGGAGTTTGTAAGCATAAGGAGAAATGTAGGATTTATCCTGTTGAATTAGAACAAACACTATTTCATCATGCATTCTCTTGCCATGAGCACTGATGCTTTCAGGACATCTAGCAGGCAATTTTGTTATTCTTAATTTTGCCTAGAAAATTAATCTTGGATACAAAAAGATGTGCCTTAATTTAGAGGCCGACCTGATGAGTGGATGCCTTCCAGTCTTAGTAAGTACTAAGTAGGATAACACAGAATTTATTTATTTATTTAGAAAATTTATATTGCCGCCTACTCACACATGGCGACTCAAGACAGCTTACAGGACATAAAAGCATAATATAAAAGAAATAAAAATAAAAATAATAAAAGATAAAAATAATAAAATAATAACACCCCCATTTCCCCCATCCCAGCGACAACACACATTCATACCAGCCATTTAATGGGCTACACCCCACTCTGGGGTACCCCACTCTAGTGGGTCAGATAAATGTGGCTGGCAAGAGACGTTCCTTCAGAATGCAGGCAATATCTTGAGACTAAACATATATTAGTTATAAAAATAACAATCAAAATTAGAAAGAAGTCATTTCTATAAACAAAAAGAATTATTAGTTCTCTCCATAGACAAAAGAGCTTTTCCTCACATTAAATGAAAATTAATTATGCCAACAGTGCCAATATAATTTACAGTAACAGTAGGAGTAATCAGATCTTTTGGTCATCCTCAGCTTCAATTTACAGGGTTTTTTTTGTTTGTTATCCTCTCATTTGGTTCAAACATTGCTTTCTGACAAATCATTGCTTCTGATCAATAGCATTTGAGTTAACTTGCTGCAAGATGAATTTATCTCTTCCTTTGCACTAAAGTCATTAAATAAAGGTTCACGGACAAAATCCCAAAATAAATGGCACAAAAATAGAAAAACTTATTCAAAAACACTACTTCAGGGATGATGAAACAAACTTCCATTTAAATGAATGAACATGAAAAATCATTCCTCCATTATTTTATTGTTTTTCCTAGAAAATCTACCAAATTGAGGAAAGTATATCTATAAAGTGCTCTGTTTATCCAGGTCTATATATTCCAAAGAAAGCAGAGGAGAAAGCATAATAAAACACTGTAAAGAAAACATTCCAAAATTAATAGCCATTTGCTTCCATTGTTTTTCAGTTTTTCTTTTATCATCATATGGGAAACTTCCCGTTTATGTATATATTATTTATCTGTATATATTTATCTATCTACACATGTATACAGTGGTAGGATTCAGCCAGTTCGCACCAGTTCGGCAGAACTGATAGCTAATTTTTTGTTGCCCAGGCCCAGAATTGACTTCCGGAAGCGGCATCCACACAGAGAACCGGTTGTTCACATATTTGAATCCCACCACTGCATGTATATATAAGATTTTAATGCACTCATTATCAGAACTGTAGTAATGTTCAGTCTAGTCTAATAAATTCATATATAAGTGGGATGAGGAAGCATATCCTTATTTTCAGGCAGCAAAATGTTTCGGACTTGATCACATTTGTGCTTACCAAAACTTTGTGTCTTCTCATTTGGTATCTAAAGGCAAAAAACCCCTATTATTTTATAACAGTGTTACGCTGACTGAGAAGCAGAGTCAATGTGACAAAAAAAAACCTCACAGTTATCTTCCTCTGTTGCAATAACAACCAACCCAAGCTTCAGCAAAACATTCATTTGCTTTACGAAGAGTGCAATTTGACCAAGACAAAGAGAATGGATTTG
The DNA here is from genome assembly GCA_023970755.1 of Azemiops feae. Classification (NCBI taxonomy): domain Eukaryota; kingdom Metazoa; phylum Chordata; class Lepidosauria; order Squamata; family Viperidae; genus Azemiops; species Azemiops feae. The sequence continues at coordinate 137,708 of JALGBA010000036.1, forward strand.
TATTAGATTGTAAGCTAATTTCCCAAAAGCTCACATAAATAATTCAAATAAGATTGAGTCTGAAACATGTCATAACCACAACCCTCATTTTACTTACATGCTGATCAAATAATTATTTTAAAAAGTTGCTTTGTTTATAGTGTCAAAGCTGGTAAAAGCCAATTACATAGGTAATTGAAACCTGGTTCCAAAACACTAACTGTGAGAGGGACCTTGGAGTCCTAAGTGGACGATCACTTAAATATGAGCCAGCAGTGTGGGCAGCCAAAAAAGCTAATACAATCCTAGGTTGTATAAACAGTGGCATAGAATCAAAATCATGTGAAGTATTAGTATCATTTTATAAAGTCTTAATAAGGCTATACCTGAAATATTGCATCCAGTTTTGGTCACCACATTACAAAAAGGATGTTGAGACTTTGGGAAAAGTGCAAAGAAGAGCAACTGAGATGATTAAAGGCCTGGAGACTAAAACATATGAAGAACAGTTGCAGGATTGGGTTTGGCTAGTCTAGAGAAAAGAAGGACTAGAGGTCACATGATAGCAGTAGTCCAGTATTTGAGAGATTGACACAAAGAGGAGGGGGTCAACTTATTTTCCAAAGCACTAGAGGGCAGGATGAAAACTAATCAAGGAGAGAAGCAACCTGGAATTAAGGAATAACTTCCTAACAGTGTGGACAATTAACCAGTGGAACAGCTTGCCATCAGAAGTTGTGGGTCTTCATCACTGGAGGTTTTTAAGAAGACATTGGACAGTCACTTGTCTGAAATGGTATAGGGTCTCCTGCTTAAGCAGGGGGTTGGATTAGAAGACCTTCAAGATCCCTTCCAGCTCTATTCTGATTGATTGTTTGTTGAAAATTAATTTTAAAAAATGTGTCTGATTTTATTAATTATTATTATTGTTTGCTGGTGTAATGATATTATATACTAATCAACTTTTCATGGATAGTTAAAAATAGTTTCCTTTTGATAGCATAATGTTGCTTTAGTTTCTTTTGTAAAATGTTAAAACTTTTATCTTCTAGGAAATTTTCATAGCTACATTTGGTATTAGTTAAAGGCCTTAGGGAAAATACCTTATAAAACTCCTAGCGCATGTTTACCAACAATGTAAGCACCATTTTCAAGTATGTTCTTGCTTTAATAGTAAAATATAATGTGCAGTGAAAACTGATCAAAATTTACTTGAAGGTACCTTGAGGTAGTTTAATATAGGATTAGAGCCATAATTCACTTTGTTCAACCTTGCAACATTTCTGTAAATCACTATTAATTTTAGTTTTGCTGCTAGAAAAATTAAACCAACCATATTCCACAATATGTATTTGTAAGATGCGAAGTAACTGGTATATCAGACAACCTTCTCAAGGAAATGAATGGGGAAGATTTAATGTGTATCTGTTTTTGTGAATTCAATTTAAGAAATAAAAACAAAAATATGTATTTGAAGACAAATAAAAGTATAATAAAACTTTTCTATGTTCTGCATTATTCCTGCTTTTGAATTCTGCAGACACAATAATGATTTTAAATATCTAGCATTTCATTTCAATGATTAATTCAACTATTCCCTTTAGTTTATCTGAAAATATTTCATAAAATTGTAAGAATACCAGTCATATATGCTTCTCAGTTACAGGCAAAGCTTGCTAAGAGAAACTTTTTTGTTATTACTATTCATGGTATAAAAAGGCTCATCTTGTGGCTTCATTTGCAAGCTGGAATGTTAATTGAATGGAAGAAAGAAGTATTGCCTGTAATTAAGTTGGAGTTAATAAGTGCCAAGTCAGGAAGATGATGGGGTACAGGCATTTCAAGAGATTTGTCTTTGATTTCAGTAAGGGCCAAATAATTGCCCTCCACATAATAATAGTTCCAGGCTTATAAACCCCAGTGCCACCCAAGCCGCTAACAAGCTGGCATGGTTTGAACATGATAGACAATGAAGAAAGTGTGTGCGGTGCGCATGTTTGGCATCCAACTAATGAAGAAAGTCAATTGGCCCTTTGTCTTGGGGGTCTGAAGAGCTGTGTTGTAATGTTTCGTTTTTGGCTGGCACTTGTTCAACTCATTGCTCATGGCCTGACAAAGCGGCACTTGTGTTTTATTAGTGGCCAAGCTGAACTCTCCTTCCTGGGCTGTGTTTCCTCTCAATAGAGTGCTGCACCAAAGGGCATCCTTATTTGAAAACACTAAATCAGAGCATGATGATCTTTGCCCTGCAAATGCAACTAAGACAACAACTGAAATGTTTACAGCAGCTCCCTTTTTGTTGGAAAAGCTGCTGCTTAGCGACTATGTGACTGAATATTTGCAATGCAATGAAGAAAGAGGCAGCACAACTTGGAGGGTTGAGAGATGTGCTCTAAGCTGCATTTTTAGATGTAGAATGTAGTTGCTCATCTTAGTGAAATGTTTGCTAGGTTTTTAGATTTAGTGATTTAATGTTTTTTCATTACATGACTCAATATTCGCCATCTTGGAAAATGTTTTCTTATCCAGGTATTGCTAGAACTACAGAGATTTTATTTAAACAATGATATAGCATCTGTTACTCCACTCCCTGCTGGTGTAATCAAGATGTTAAAAAACAGGTTCTGTTAACATTGCTCCTAAAGTCACATGTATTTGTCATGCCAAGTGTGCAACTGCACCAGCTTTACTTGTAACATGTTTCTGCATTGCTCCTCTTTCCATCTTTTTCATTCATTTTTTACAGAGAACTCATGTGATGCCTGTTCGAATACACACTTTCCCTTACTTTCTTATTTTTTTTTCTCTGGATTTGGAATATATGTACACAATATGTGTTTATTTTAAGGTTTAAAATGTAAGTGGAATGTTAGGTTGTTCAAATGGATGGGCAAAATGTCATGTGAGTATATCAGGAACTGAAAGCTTTAATCAAACTGATGGCTGCGGTGGGCCTTTGAATGACATGCACTGAGAAAAAAAGAGAAATCCAGATCAAATGTTTGGATTTAATTCAAAATTAATTAAAATATATAAATACCACATACTGTCGATGCAATTGTTCCGATTTAATAATGTTCACCTTCTAGTATATTAAAATTATTATTTTGTGGCAATTTAGAGAGATCGCTAAGATTTTAGGAGGATTAAAAATGCGCTCCTCTGTTTTAAATTGAAAATATAATTGTTACAAGTTCTGTCTGCATGGTTTTCCAGTTCAATATAACTAGGAGATGAAATATTAATTTTCCCTTAAAATGTCCTTTATTTAATCAGTAATTGTTACATTTGGGAATGAGAGGATTGCTGTTTTTCTCTCCTCCTCATACTCTTTGCTAAATAAAAAAATGGAAAGAAAAAATACTTAAAATATGCACCTGCTCAAAGAAAAAAAAGAACAATTAAAGAGTAATTATCTAATTATTTACCTAAGTTGAGCAGGGAAAAAATAAAAACCTAAAAAAAAAGCTTTCAATTAACATTAGTAATAATCTTATTTACAAGGTAGACATTTTAGAAAGAAGTAGTGATCTGTTATACTGTGCTTGTGTGAAATCTCTATTTTGATTTCATTTTCTTCTGATCATGGAAAGAATAGAATAGAATAGAATAGAATAGAATAGAACAGAATAATAGAATAGAATAGAATAGAATAGAATAGAATAGAATAGAATAGAATAGAATAGAATAGAATAGAATAATGAAAGAATATTATTCTATGAATAGAATAATACAAAAAAGAAGGAAGCTGCACTGTGCAATCAGGACACTGCATAGTTATTCCACAAGAGAATGCACCATATAGTACATGATTTCATTTCATTGACTTTTGCATGTCTCCTTTGAAAATGGCATACATTTCTCATAATTAAGAAATGACAGCAATGTTTTTATTATATTTGGCATAACTTCAGTGTACACATTTACTTTGATGCTAATTTTTAAAATTCAAAAGGGAAGACATAATTCATGTTTTCTGCCTATTGTTATTGTTTAAATATGGAAAGGAAAGGAAAGGAAAGGAAAGGAAAGGAAAGGAAAGGAAAGGAAAGGAAAGGAAAGGAAAGGAAAGGACCCTTATAATTCTTTATACTGCATTTTGCTTGGAAAAAATCCAGACATGACTACCACAAGCCATTAGCTAAAATAGAATTTGAAGACCAGAAACATAATCCTCTTCATAAATAGTTTTTGTTTGCTTTTATTTTCATTTTAAATCAATTTTCATAAGCTTAAAACTTTAATATCTAAATGCTGTAAATTCAACTAAATTTCGTATTTATAACTGTAAACTGCCCAGAATCATTGATTGAGAGGTGCAGCTATAGAAACTGAATAAACAAATAAATACAAATAAAATAAGGATTAAAAAATCTCTTTCAAAGGACACTCTTTTGAGGACAATAATGTTCACATTTTGGACAGAGAAGATAGATGGCTTGAGAGAGGAGCATTTATGCCAAAGTGAAAATTCCTTTCCTTAATAGAGGTGGAGGCTTCAAACCTGTCCCCTTTTTTTTATGTTGCTCTTTCATCAGTCCCCAGGAAGATTAAGACCACTTCACACGTTCGCAGGGAGGCCACCTAGGAGAAAGGAACAATGACTCTCTCCCTCACCTAATGAGCCTATTCAGATTAGGTGAGAAATGAAACCATCCTGGAGGACATATATGGGGTCCCCCTAACCAACTTGCTTAGACTGAAGAAGCTACATGGATAAGCAGCAAAATGCTTCAAACCAACAAGAAAAGAAATCCAGTTGCCATAACTCAACTTCCAGCCAATTCTACATGCATGACTGAGAATCTACGTCACTATGTACACTATTGGCAGAGTGATTTTGCAGTAAAAGTTTCATCAGAGATAATCCCAGATCCATAGATGCAAATATTTAGTACTTGTTATTATATTTATTTATTTAGTACTTACAGTACTTGTTCTTACAACGATGAGCCTCATTTAGAATGTTTGTTCCTATCCCATGTCCATTATTCCATTATTAATTATCTGGATTTCTAAACAATGGAATTGTCTTCTTCCCACCTTATACTGTTGAAAAGATTTTGATTGATGGAAGTACTGTATCCCATTTCATTATTTATTAATAGATTCCTGCAATTCCTCCTTTAAGTAGGAGGCTGTCTGTTATGATGCTATAATTCTAAATTTACTTGGTTACAGTGTTTTATCTAAAGATAAATTCTTACCATTATCATTTCTTGGGGTGAGTATGTAGCTGAGTGCACATGGTCTTGATCAGCTCTTTATCAAGATTCATACTAGCTTTACTTATTGTTTTGCTGAAATAGGGAGGAGGACTTAAGGACCAATCATGAGGTCTACTATAATCAAAATATCCTTGGTCAAATCTTGACTATTTGCAGGTTTGAGGACACTAAAAATCAGTAATTTTAGTTGTTTCTTTTGTGAGTTACTTAACACAACTTCCTGTGTAAAAGGTTGTAAAGCAAGTTGAGCATAATCTCTATGAGTGAGCACCATTATATATAGTAAATTGTAACATCTCTATCACTTACTTTGCTTTAGCGAAGAAGAGACAGGTTGACTGGCTGAAAATTTGCAGCCCTTCAACCATTATTAATTCTCAGAAGCTTTCTAGACTTTAATCAGCAATTTTTTTATAATACCTTAATATTTATTGCAGTAACAATAGTATTTTCTGAAGTCAGAGTTATGATGACTTCCTTAGCTTTCTCCTTACTAAAAAAGCTGTTAATTACTTCCTTCTACATAAAATTGGCCAGAAGTATAAAAGTAGAGGGTTTTTTTCCCTCAGAGACACTGTCAGAGGCCTCTGGAGCCCATTGCTACCTTAAATCAATGGAATAATAACTATTTACTACTACCTACCATGCATTTTTTAAAAACTAATTCTCATCTGATTTGATGAAAAAGGTTGCAGTCCAAAATGTTTTCAATGGGGAAGAGAATTTTTACATGGATGGTGTATTATATTTTTGCAGTTATTTAATTATGAGATGGCCAAAGGAAGTTTTCAGGTCCTAACTTTCATTGAACAGTTATCCCTCCAGATATCTGAATCTTCTCTAGTTTCCCACTATCATATCATGAGGGAATTCTTCCATTGATGGGATTTTTTTCACACTTGGAAATGTGGCCATTCGGGGAGACTTCAGAAAGAATGTGTTTATGAATTAAGTGTGTACCATTCAAATGTGCACATGCAGCACCACTAGTAATACCCTCCACTACCTCAGAAACCACAGTAAAAACATACGGGAATAAAGAAGAAAAGTCAAAGTTTAAGACAATCTTGCAAAAACCATAGGATCGTTATCAAGCAGCATTACTATTTATCATCTCTGGGCTAGAAGCCCTTTCGATATCCTATTCACAGAATTAGCACTTCAAGCTTTGGTTGCAGAATCTGAACTATTATACATTCTGGGGAGAAATTCTCAACAAAACAGTCAACAGACAGTATAAATTCCAAATGTATTTAAAAAAAAAAAAAAGGCAGTCATGGTATGTCTGAACCATATGGATGATGCTTTTTCTTATCAGCCATATGGTCTACAGTACAATTTTTTAATAGCACAGACATTATTCTTAGATTGTTTAGTTCATTTTCAAGAGAATTTTAATTACATTTTAGTATGTTAGATAAGTATTTTAATGGTTTGAAAGTTTGGAATATATTAATAGAAAATTGTAAATTACTTTTAAACATTTTTGTTGCTGTGTATTACAGTAAGCTTTTAATTGAACAATGATTGGGCATTAAGCGCTTTTAAATCACACCTATTAAGCAGCAATTTATGTGAATCTATAAATATTTTTAAAACCATCCATAGTGATTGTTTTGTCTGTAAACCTGATTTTAGTGGAATAGTTAGAAATATGGCCTTATTAGAAATATGGTGGCAGTAGATCTCCATTCAGTATTGAATAAGCACTGATAAATTTGCCTTTATTTACACATAGTTACCTATGTGGGGTTCAGTTTACTTTATCTCCCAAAACGAAGGTGGAGATGTTATTTCCTTTTTTCTTATTTTGGGCAGTGGATTTACCACTAGTGTTCATTTTTGCTAATGCAAATATTGATTGAACATAATTTCAGCAGAGAAATTGATTCAAATTTTGTGCAGAGCCAGCATAGCTTGCTTTCATAAATAAGATACCCTAAAATGACTTTGCTAAGTTCTTTTAAGTACTGGAATTAAAAATATCACTGACATGATATTCTGATTTGGTTAGTTCGTGCACGTGTTGGTATGTTGGTATGTGTGTGTGTCGGTGTGGACTTTTCTCATCCTATTTGGCATCAGGATTATTATTATTATTATATGAATCTATGTGCAATTCAACATGCATTGCCAATGCCAAGGCATTATAACTATATTAATATTATTCCAGCCATGTGGTTTTCACCCAAGGACACTTTGTGGATAGGTAGCAATTCGCCATTCCATATCCCTTTTATAAGTTGACCCAAGAAAGGGCAGCTGCTGGGAAAGAAATCAGGATATGCTTGGGTAGCACATCTTTTAACTAAAAGGCAGAAGCTTTCATTGGATGCATTGGATGAAGTGAGATACTTTACCATAATAAAATATATTAGTCAGAGAAAGTACTACCAAACCTCTGATTTTTGACTACATAGTCTACAGTATATGGTTCTCCTCTGACTAATGTTTCCTGGGAATGAGACAGTGACCCTGGGAATCATATTACTTCATGAGGGACATTCCTATATTTTACCCATTAACATTTTATTTCCCCAAATCCTAAAAATGTAAAGGCCAAATGCATCAAAAGGAGGACAAGGAGAAAGAGAAGATGAAACATTAACCAGAAAAGCATGATTAAGTTCTACCCTTCTTTCTACTGTTTCACTTCTTTTTCTTACTATGAATGAGGTTGCTGAATTGAAGAAAGTCTGGAGGAGGACCAAAAAATGGAACTATCACCTTTACAAAAAAGCAAAAGTTTACTTCTGCTACTGAAACTTTAATTCTTTAATTCTCCTAAACTTAATTGTGCTCAATTGTGCTCAATTGTGTTCAAATCTGCTGATGTTTCTGAGAAACAATTCTGAGTAAGGTCACAATTTGATACTAGTTTTCACACAATAACTTATGCTTTCTGAAGAAATTATGGGAGACAAATAAAGTCATGAAATCTGTGATAAATATGACCATGTGCTTTATGGTTGCTTGTTTTAAAATTCACAGTAAGCTAAAAATGCATCCTTTGTATATTTGTGTAACGAATAACTGTGAAGATGAACATTTTCTGCGGCATCATATTAGGATCAATCAATAACATCATATAAAAATATCTGTGTAGGCAGAAGAAAAGATGTAAAACACAGGCTTTCTCTATGCTCATTTCTACCCTTTAAAGAGTGTGTGTGACAATGAAGACTACTCAACATCAGGCAATACATAACTGAAAGAAAGAAATCCAATCTCTTTTGAATTAAAAGAGAAGTTAAAAACAAGTTGCTCAAATAAAATTCAATAGATTGTATCCAGTGGTGTCATTTTACTAGCACAAAGCTGTTACCACAGCCAGACATACTGTTTTCATCCTTGAACATGGCTAAAATCCAATACTTGATTCTATTTGAAAAAGCTGTTCCACAAGCCATTACACAAACTTGTCATAAACTCAGCTTCTTGCTCAACCTTTTGTACAAGTTATTGTAGTAGCTGTTTCACAAGTCATTGCTCACAATGTTGCAGGACTTACTATGACTTAATTAGACTGAGTGTGGCTTACATCTGTTGTTCTAGCATAGAGCTGGTGACCCAATGACTATTAACTTTTTTGATAATCCCTAACCACTAGCTATACTGAGTGTAGCTTATAGAGAGCCAATTTGGTTTGGTGGATAAGATGCTAGCCTAGAAACCAGGGGATTTCAGTTCTACTCCTGCCTGAGGCAGGAAAATGGGTTGGGTGACCACTCACTGTCTTTCAGCCCAAGTCACCTCACAGGCTTGTTGTTGTTGTCAGGAAAATAGGAGTAGTATTAGGTATGTTCATTGCCTTGAGTTATTTATAAAAATAACAAAGATGGGAAGTAAATAGGTAATATGTTTCCAATACCAAAAGAACAATACCGTTATACCAGTGGTGGTGCTGGTATTAATGGCATACTTTTTACACAATTCAACATTGCCCATAATGTGAAAGTGATAATCAGATTGCAGCTGGAGAAGAAAGCCACTCATTGGGACCAAAATCTTCATAGATTCAGTTTAGCTGAATCTTAACACAAAAGACTGTCTTTTCCCCCATGTTTGTTTTATAAGTGTCTCTATTCATCCACCATCTTTTATCAAAGCAAGAAAAAAGAACAACTGGTAAGTTTTAAGGAATGTTTAACATAAAAGTTCTGAATCCAGAGAGACTACTTAGGTGGAATAAATAAGATTTACTTATTTTGACTACTTTGAGGCAGAAAGGGAAATTTAGAATTACAGATTTCTTTGGCTGGTGATTATTATACAGACATATGAGCACCCATGGCAACATCAAGAAAACTGGCATTATGCATTCTTTGTTCATACTGCTTGCTCTAAGATTGGAAAAGATTCATTAATGCCCACTACAGAATAGGTCTTTTAAAATAATTAGGTATAAGGATAATAGATGAGATATTACTTTGCCTTTTAATTTGTAACACTGTCTGGTACCCCACAGAGATGTGAGATAATACAAATGGACCAAACCACCAAATCAGGATTCAACAGTGAAAATCAGCATCCTGTAAGTTCAAATAAGCCAGCTAATTTCTAGTCCAACAAGGTAATTTCCAGCAAGATTCTTCTGATGTTTTTCTCTGTTTGTAATTTGCATAATTAAATAGCTTGGTGTTTCAAAGCAGCCAGAGTAGTAAGGTCAGAGGGTTATATGTTAAATAGCAACAACCTCATTTTTTTTAAGAAGAAGCAGAGAGCAGCTGATCTGCTGTCATATAATTTTCTCTTGCTCTTCCCCCCCCCTTTTTGGGGGTGAAGGATCACAGACGTATTACTTTGACATAGGAAAAATAGGTCTTTGTGCCTCTCCAAGCAACAGAGGATCACAGATGTCCTTGAATATTGAAAAATCTCTTTAATGATTTCTTTCTGCCTCTCTCCCCAAATAGCAGGTCATTTTTTTTCTGACATGAGCATCTCTTTATAAGATATTGCCTCTGTAAAGAATGGAAAAACTAAAAGGTCATATGTCAAAGTTTTGAGCTAAACTTAAATATTAAGAAATAATATTCCCGTCCTTTCAAAAATCAGTTTCATTTGACTGGTTCATAAAGGTAAACAGATTATAGACATTTCTTCTGTTATTTTTCTTCAACTGGAGATCAGCCATTATATATGACATAAAAAGGATTATATGGATGCTTGCATTGAAGGCTGCATCAAAACACCAGGCCTATATAGGGATCTCTGCAAAAGATGCAAACTTCCAACAAAATGGGTTTAGGGACTGCAAACATTCACAAAAGACAATTGAATAAAATGTTCTTATTTTCAGGCATTACTTTATATACATTTGAAGTTCCACAAAATTTCAATAGGGAATTTAGACAATATCAACACTTCAATTTTTATGAGTTCCATGATCAGTTTTATTTTTCGTTTTTGTTTGAAATTCAAGAGGCTGTAACTGTCTTCCCTTGAACATTCATTTGGGAACAGACATATGTTTTTGCTTAGGTGAAGTGTGAGCATGTGGCAATCCTCTTAGGGGGTGTACACCATGCTTATATTAAATATATCACTCCTACTGTGTGAAAGATGTTTCTCCAGCTGAATACAGTCTGAAGATTTTCCTTCTCTTATCTTCACCCCAACCAACCAGTCACATTGAGGAGTATCTGCTGAATAGCACTTTTCTACCTACTGCTTTTGGCCCCCAAGATAATTTGATTATTTCAAGGAGTGTTTGCTGACGTACACTTTGATCATAACTCTGCTTGAAGCCATCTTTAAATTTCACTGTCTCCTCTTACAGCATAGGATCCAGCTTACCTCCGTCACACAGCTACAATCTTCAGACCACTCAGCAGGGTTCTCTTAGATAGGGAGAATTGCTTTGGTTTCAAATTCTGCTTCAACTAATAACCAACCATCTCCCACTGACCTCTTTCTATTCAATTTTTTAAACCATTAACTTGAATAAGTTTCTCTCCCATAGTAACTGTAACTAAGGTAGCAGGATCTGAGTTTAAACCATCATATAGTAACAAAGAAAGCTTCTGGACCTCTTGGTTACATTATACTAACCTCACAAAGGGATTACTCACATAACATAAACACTACAAAATAAAAGCAAACAAATAAAACAACCATATTTTTCTTTCCACAAGGAGTATTTCCCTGCAAGATTTATAACAGAATCTGCTGGTTTTACTATTGGCAGGTTAGAAAAGGTGATAAGCAAGCATATTGTAGTAGAACTTTAAACAGCAGAGCTGGAATAAGTTCTTTGAAAATAACCTTCCAGGTTACCAAGGAACAAGTGGCTTTTGTAGATGCTTTGAGAGAGAGGCATGTACTGTATGACAGGGACCAGATGTTCAGATACACATAGAGTTATCCCAAGTGAAAATCCCCAACTCAGCTAATGAGTTGAGGACATATGATCTGCTTGAACCAAGTTTATTGAACTTTTCAGGGGATAGGATACAAGAGGGGCAAGGCAAACGCTTATGTGGAGCTTGTTTACATGAAGACTTCTTCTTTTCCAGTAAATAGTTCCCAAGTTTGCAATTTCAAATCCTTAGGAAATCTTGTATTTTTAAGCATTTTTGCTAAGCCTTAAAACATGCCCAAAGCCATTGTGTTAGGCCAAGCCATTTCTTGGGTGTTTCTCTTTCCCAAGCAATACTAAAGTGGCCACTGTCTCAGCACAGTCCCATTTATTAATCTGCCCATTAAAAAGAAAAAAACCCCAATCAAGTATTGATATTTATGGGAAGCAGAGCTCATAGGGCAGGGAAAATGAGTAACCCGATTGTCAATCGTATGGGCACAAGAACATACGGTTCCACAATACATGTAATGGAGTATTGTACTCAGAGAGATGGTGGTGGTCACTGCTGTCTTCATGATAGATATGTTGCTATATGTTAAGAAAGTTGCAGTATAAATTAATATTATATGCCTTTCAATTTTAATCTTGTACAAAAAGAAATCTGCTATTTTGTTTTCTACCAGATTTTGTTCATGGCAGTTTGCTTTATAAATTATTTCAATGTTTATGTGACTATCCTCTCTCCTGTAATGTGCAGCTTCCCTGGCTTCTCACAGTTTAATGGATTGTCAAAGATCAAGAAATCATTCCCTTAGGCCAGGGGTGTCAAACTGACGGCCTGCGGGCCGGATGCATCATAGCGAAACCGTGCCCAACCCATTGTCGGCAATGGCAAAAAAGTCATAATACGTTGGGACACGTCACGTGACGTTGCAAGTTTGACACCCCTGCCTTAGGCCATTTGAGACAAAGAATTGTCAGTAACTAGATTGATTAAATGATAGAAGGTGTGTAAAGAAAGCACCAACGCCAGCAGGTACATCTTCCATCATCCCTAATGTTCAAGAGCCTCACCAAATAAAATCTATATGCACTCAAAAATAAGAATCAAAATGAAAGTTCTCACACAGGAAACATATATGTTAGAGAACTGATTAAAGCCAGCATTTTTAAGTGTAATTAAAGTCTTCCCTAAAGAGGCTGTTCAAGATATTTTCCCTTGACACGTTTCACTGCACAAGGTTCTCTGCTCTAGGGAATTAGAAATAGAAGGAAAACCTCAACCACCCAAGGCTTTTCATTGCAGGGAGCAGCAATACACTCAGCCAGGGCTTTCTGTACACATTTCAGATTTATGACCTCTGAAAAGACCCTGGGAAGCTCTAGTATTGGTCATAATGCTCCATCCAAAAAAGACAGCAAGGTGTTGTTGTTGAGTTTCAAAAAATCTAATTTTGAATTCTCTACCCCATCTCGCTGTCAACTTCTCTTATTCTTTCTGATATATGATGAAGCTGAAGAAACCTAATTCTTATAGCATCGCAATGTGCCTCTCATCTATCATAAGTAATTGGCAGAAGTTTTTAATGAAAAAAATGCAAAAATATTCTTCTATATCTCTAGATTGTCACTGGGGACATCAGCTGGAGCAGGAGGTTCCAAAAAGGTAAAGATTGTGATCATTACAGAGCAATCAAGGTGATGTCTCTTTTTAACCTATACAGAATGCATGTAAAATAGAAGCATGTCTTCAACTGCATGGTTGGGACTATCATCTTGACTTTTTTCAAACACACACACAGAAGGAGAGGGAGAGGGAGACAAAGACAGAGACAAAGAGAAAGAAACAGGACTCTTCTGTTTTGGGCACTAGTGTATTCAGAACTGGACGGAATAATTGTTCTCTTGAGAACCATTAAAACCTGGATTTTATATTTTATATTCCACTTTGTTGCTTCATATCAGCAACCTTTGAATGGGTAATAAGAACAGGCTGAAACAATGTTAATAGCTGATACCACCAAATTTTTAATATCTGTACTGTATTCTTCTATGGAGATTATTATCAAGCACAAGCAAAAAGCTTGAATCTCATCCATTTCTTTATTTTCTTTCTTCTTTAGGAGCTTTAAATATATCAGCTTTCAGCTCTCTTAAGGTTTCATCTGCTTTTCTCAGATGTGAACTATTTACCAAAATTCCATTATTTTTATTTAGCAAGACATGATGATCTTCAAAATTGGCTTTCCAACAAATGCAAGGGTATATTCTTTAGCCACTTTCTAAATTCTAAGGTAAACAAAATAAACAATTTCTAACAATTGAATGAGATAGACAATCACATTTTAATCTTGAACACTGGAATATATTTATAAAAAGCCGAAGAGGGAGATAAAGTAAAAAAAATATATTATTGGAGCACTACTTTAGAATGGTTGGGCGGTTAGTCCTGGAAAGTGCAAAGATACATGTATCTTCATGAGCTAAAAGGTAATTCAATGAATATTGAGACCCATGTCCATGAATAAAATATAAATGCCATATTCTGGGTGCAATTCTGCACATTGGTGTTTATCTGGAGCAAATTACAGTTCCGACTGCCCTGCAATTTCCCTTAATCTGCTGCATCATTTAATAACCATATAAAAAAGATTCTTAAAATAATTTTACACATGTTTTCTTTCTACATTTCTGCTTTACAGTGCCATCCTTTGAAGCAATGGAATGAAAAAGAATTGTATGTCTCCATTTATGAAATAACAAATGATATTTATTTTTTTTCTTGCATAGTTCTAAGGCCTGACTCTGAAGGTTTAAACAAGCATGGTGAAACATGGGTGCATATTATGCGTTACAGCATATTTCGATGTGAACCAAACCCTCCTCCGAGATCTGCCACATCAGAATCCCAGGAACACTGAAGAAATTTAAAAGGATTTCTTTTGTTGCTCAGATGCTCCAGCAAATCAGAAATGTACTTTAATAAATAAAAAATAACTCTAGTGACAGCCCATTATATTGTGTGCAAACATGACATATTTAATTAATATTATATTCTCTTTTTATAAGTCATCAAACATTTGAGATTGGCTACTAAATTTTGCAGGTAAATGGTACCCAGTATGCTTCCGAAACAATTCCATTTATACTAGGGTTCATAAAAGTCAGGCCACCAGTAGTGAGTCCTTATGGTTCACTACTGATGTGTTGTGAGGGTCTTGGTTTCCAGGTTTTGCATCGGTGTGTTTTAAAATGACCTATTTTGAAATTTTGCAGGCAACGGCAAGGTCAGAGAGCTTTACATCTATGCAATAATTAGATGTGACTAAAGGCAGAATTATAATGCAAAACTGGCATTAAATATGTTGTTGATTTGTTTGCAATTCTGTTTATCTCGTTGTCTACTAAAAAAAAAATATTCCTGCTTTTCGCACATTTAATTCTCTTCAGGCAGAACAGTATGGCTTAAATTAGCAATTTGGGGGGCCCTATCTGTCTGATGACCCATAGTTTTTTTATTGCAGGAGAATGTGCGTGTGCATGTTTATTCACACACATGTTTGTGTGTGTGTGTGTGTGTGTGTGTGTGTGTGTAATCAGATTAGCAGATTACCTTTGGCAAATGTCCCAAACTCTGGCTGAAGTGCAATGCTTGTGGTTTCTCAGCAGCTTATGCTAAGCCTGCACCATGGAAATAATCTTTTAAAACCCAGGAAACAAATCAACCGCAATAAGGATATAAGTCACTGTCATTAAGGAATGATTAGGCTAAACATTTTTATATACTCTCTAGCCCAGTTTCATCCT
Organism: Azemiops feae; assembly: GCA_023970755.1. Lineage (NCBI taxonomy): Eukaryota > Metazoa > Chordata > Lepidosauria > Squamata > Viperidae > Azemiops > Azemiops feae. The sequence goes on from JALGBA010000036.1 coordinate 153,026, forward strand.
GTACATGATTTTAGATGTGGGGGAAGAGGAACTATTTTTTTTCTTTTGTAATTGCTTAACCCTATGATACCAAATAGGAATATTGAGCAGTGCACAATTCAATTAAGTTATTTTATTAATTTGAGAATAATATACATGCACATATACATAACATTACCTGGGCATAATAATAACTGTGTTTTTGTTGTAGTTATAATAAATATCCACAATACATTGTTTTGGCTAGGTATTCATGTCCTATACCTAGAAACCAAGTAAATTCATATTCATTTATTATCGCAAGTTTTATGTGTCAAGTGTTATTTAGGAATTACTTGTGGTTTATATAAGCAAGTGCTTATAGTTCAGCATTTGATGCATTATGTTTTTCCAATGACAATATATTAATGAAAAGAGTAGTACTAAAATTTTAATTTCCTTATTTCTTAATATTTCTGAATGAAATGGAAAGTAGCAATATTTAATGCAAAGGCCTAAGCTCATGATAGGGCAGATGAGGTAGACGTGCAAGCATGCACATGTCTCTGAAGTGAGAAAAAATCAGCAGCAATAAATGATGGGACAGCACTCGTGTTTTGTCTCCAAGACTGACTTAAGATTGGATACAGACAGGTGTTTAAATGATTCCAAGCTCTTAAGTTTAGGTTTGGAGGATTTTTAATTTATGGAACTTGTTGTTAAGCCTTGGCTTGCCAGAACCTTCTTGATAGCCTTCTTCTCTGACATTTAAAATGCCCCATCTTTAGATATTGCTAAAGCATTTGATATTGGTGAAAAATATGTTCCAAGTCAGCACTGACCTCAAGTGTAAAAGAGAGACAGCTGGATCACAAGGTCTAGCTACAGTAAGTCATAGGAAAAAATACCAGGGAAGCAGTGCTGCTATTATGTGGCATAATTCTTGCTACCTGCAGATAAAATGGTGTTCTGTGTAAGCATATGTTTTTGCTCTCTTTCTATCCCTCCTCCCTCCCAAGCTCATGAATAATTCAGAGGTTGATAAATATGCAATTTTTAAAAGTGCAAGCACTGCAGCACATAAAAAAACTCTGTGATTTTCACATACACAATCTCAACTGTACTTAAAGATGATGACTTTCCAAAATTGTTCATTTTTTTTTAAAAAAGGACCTATCTAATTTCATTTCTCTGTATCTATAAAAATATCTATATATGAGGCTGCCTTTTCAGCAGTATACACACATACAGAAATGTGCTATGGTTCCTTTCATTTTTTCACAAGTTGTGAATTGCATGGATAAGAATATAATGCAACATACTTTTAAACCAGATTTTTAGTTTATTGTAGATAAATATATATTTGCTACAACCAGTTTGTAAGTCATTCAGTAAGCAAAATACTATGTGGTCTTATTTTATTGAACTTCTTTTAATAACTACTCTTAATTTAAAGGCCCTTGAATTTTCTGCCAGAATATACAAGCCTGTGATTTTGCATTTAGGCTCTGTTACTCATAACAGCAGTATCAGAAGAAAAAAGTAAAAAAGGCAGAGAGCTTCCATCTTGTACACTAATTGCTTGATTGCAATCCTGAAACAAAATGGTGGTGCTTAGACAAAATATAGAAGAATGAAATATTTAAAGAATATTGACATAAAACCAGCATAAATTTGATGCAATTTAGAGAACAATAGTGTGAATATCAACGCTCTGAATAGTCAGAGATATCATACTGCTGTTTTAGCTTAGAACAGCTAAACATAAAAATTATTTCCATCTGTGAAGGGTAATCTTTTGGCTAAATCCTTCAATTGGAAACACCATGGGTAAGAAATAGACCACAGCATTTAATTTGGACTGGCTAGTTGGATGCCTATATATTTTCTTTAATAATTTCAAATTTAATTAAATCATACTGCTGATGCCAGTCATCCCAACACCATAAAGCATGATTAATTGCATGCTTCAAGGAAATAAAAAAGCTGCCTTTTCAAAGTACTATCAGTGCAGAGTTTTGAGCAAAGCAGCTTCTAATAGATTTATAAACAAGAGGCTACTTGTATCTCATATAACTATTGAAACAGGGGTCCCACCTAGGATTTTACTGTCCTGCACCAAAATTAAATGCGCTGATGCAATATCTACATGCAAGACAATTTTAAGCAATTTTTTGCCTTCCACCAGGCATCTCCAGATCTGAATTTGTCTCTTGTAAAAGAAAATTTTACTATTTGCATGGTGATCAGATAGAATGGCTTACCGTCATATACAAACAAGACCAGACACACTGTAAAACTGGGAGTGTCCTGTCACAGTAAAACAGCAGGATTCTTATACATCCTTCTTTGCTTTCATTGTATTTCAATTCAGATGAGCAGCAGGACAAAGGGCTTGACAGACCTAACCATGGATTGTCACCTTGATTTGTCCAGACTAACAGAGATGCAGAAATGAATTATATGAATTGCAGAGGAACAAATAAGCTTAAACATAACGTTTTCCAAAATTATGTTGAGAAGCGATGGGAAGCTATCAAAGAATTTGATGGGGAAGCCTTCACAAAATAATCTAAATTGACACATCAAATGTGATTTGTATTATAATTTTGGGGGGGGGGTTGAAAAAAACCATCTATACTGTACTTAATTTGCAGGTTGGTTTCTTCTAGGATACATTTAACTGCAACTGTTTTTCTAAGTGTCAGCTCTTTAGGCACAGAGAACTCTGAGCATGAGGTTTTAAACCTATTTGCAAATGAGCAGATGCACAAAGGCTTATGCCTAGGCCTAGGGATATACTAAATGATATGCCTGCATTATCTGATTTCTGGCTTATTTTTTTCCATACTGTAGATTTGTACAGATTTCACACCCATACCTAAACTCAGGACATGTGATTCAAATATGGAAACCTATTTCTATGCAGAAATAGTAATTGATGGACTTTAGTGCATGTCTCCTACTGTGCATTGTGCATGAAAAGCCTAGGTAAGCTGCCAAGAATCTTTCTGTCTACAGTGGGATAGAAATATGTTTAACAAATAAATAACAAAAATAAAAATCAGCTTGTTTACATAGCATGTGATAAAGCACAGAAGCATCCTTGAGCTAAACGTGTGGTTGGTATTATTTTACTTTGGATTATTCAATGGATTATTCACTGGAAATGAAAGCAAAAGTGATGCCTAGAATGAATTCCCTTCCATTGTGTCCCAACCAGTTATTAGAAGCAACCGTGCTAAGCAGCTGTTCACTGGTGCATATTCAGCTTAGGGGCATTGTTTGTGCAATTCCTAGTACTAGACGTGGACTGGAGGGAGAGGAGGGAAGGCAAGGCAGATAGTGTTACTACTGCTGCTGTTGATCCAGAGGAATTATAATTGATCTAGAGGAGCAATTTGTATAGCAAAACCAAATGAATAAAATTCATTTATTACATTCGGGCCCTGAGGTTTTGCAAAACATACAGTGCTTGCAAGCAACCTCCAATTCATAGGTAAAGTGATATTCCCCCCCACAAAAAATAGTGTTATCCAGATTATATTGTGTCAATATACATTCCTAGCATATTTAAAATGTTAATTACCATTGATTTTTTTGTAAAGAAGATGTCAAGTATAGTGAATAATATATAGCATTTCCAAAAGAATGTAAAAAAAAAAAGAAAATGGAAGAAAAATATTCAAAATCTATTCTACTTACTCAACATTCTCTACAAAAGGAAATATAACAACTCCAGAGTAGCAGAAATTTTTGTGAACAACATTCTTTTAAAACACATTTGAAATATGTAAGGTTTGGAATTATTTGCATATTCTGCATTTTCTCCTGTAGTAAGTACTTAGTGTCTTTTATGAATTGTTTTCTTTTATGAAAGAATAGCTCAAATACTATTTAAGGAACTCATTTCATGAGCATTCACACTAGTCTAGCCACTTTTAAAAAATGGGATTGCACAAGTGTAAGTCATTACTGAATGGCCACGTGGATTGTACAAAATTCTGTTGCCTTTCAGCCAGGACAAATTCTTGCAGCAAGTATAAGAAATAAAATCAAGAATATAATGTGTACATGCACATACTGTGTATGTGTGCATATATGAGTGAGTAAAAGACTATTTTATAAATGCTTAGTTTTGAATGGGAAATAGGATTTCATAAAACCAATTGTCTGTTCACTATATAAAATATAGAGTATGTTCCCCCATTTAAAATAGAGTTTTGTCCTTCAATATAGAAATAATCGCTTCTAAAGAAAATACTTTCAGAAATATTCTACTTATAAGTCTTCATTTACAAGGAAAGCTTAGTAGAAGATGCACTGCTACACATTACCGTAATGCATTCATTTCCAAGCATGCAGGTTTTTCAACAGCTATGGAAGATTAAGTATACATAACATTTGTAGGAACTGAGAACTGAATTGTAATTAAATTGTAGAAGCTTATATATACATTTAGTTCACTGATGCCATGTACATTTAATTCTGTTTATTGTCATTTAACCTACGCCAAAATGCTATGTGCTTCCCTTAGGTTTCTAAAACATGCAAAATAGCACGAGAAAGAAAAAATCAAAGCTTACCCAGAATATATGGTACGGCTAACACACATCCATCAAAGAGCTACATATTCATAGTGAAGGCTTCAGCACAAACAAAAGCCGCCTCCCCCGACTACATTTGTTGCTTAATGTTTTGTTTTTTTATTTTTAATGCAAAAAATATCTCGTGTTATTTTTACAACAAAATTTGGTCAAGAAGAACCTAAAAAAAACAGAAAAATAATTCGTTGTCCATAGAGGAAAATTATACAAATTTTTCTTTCCTGAGATTTTCTAGGCAGCCAACCATAATAATTCTTTGACAGTTCAACTGACTGCAGCATAAATGGGGGATGTGATGTGATGGTTATGGTGGATGACAGAAAGGGGCCATTCGAAATGCTACTATATGCTGTTTATATGGGAAGATTTCAGCAGGTTTCAGCTTTTCTTAGTTAAACAATCTCCATTTGGGGAGGATTTCTCTAATTGCACATGTCTTGCAAATAATAAACAAAGCAGAAAAGTTGCATTGTTTTGTCAGGTTGCAACACTTGGGGTTGAATGAACGGAATTTCTAATTGACTTTGACAGTCTTATCTCAATACGAGCCAAACAAAACGTTGCCTGTGGTCCTCATTACAAAACTTGGGTGTTGTGTTTCCTTCTGTGTTATGATTTTCCTCAGATATTTCTGAAACGTAAAGGCTGAATTTAATCCATTCCTTACATTGAATGGTACCACGTGAACCAAGGTTCTGATGAAAATAGTGTAACAAAGTACACGGTAATCTTTAAGACTATTTCACCTAAACGCAAAAATAGATACATTTAAATTCCACAAGACAACATCTAAACCTGGCTCATTTTCTTTATCCTAATTAGTTTGGGTAAAGCCTGTGGGACTCCGGATAAATGGAATAACTTCTCAACTGATCAAGGATTTGCAGGACCAGATATTTGTCCATTAATAGACTAAATGACCTTAGCTTACCTTTGGGGACACTAATTCCTTTTCAGCACTGGATAGAATATTTAAACCAGAATAGCTATATGCTATTAACATTGGAGGTTTTTTTTAAAAAATCATTTTAAAAATAACAATAAAATATGAGTAAACAAGTGAGTGAATATTAATGGTAGGAAAGAAAGATGTATTTCACATTATTTCACAAAGGACAAGAATGCTGATTTTGATATGCAGTCAAATCCTATGGCTCTGGATATACATACATTTTATATACTATATAGATGTAAATAGATCCATTTTCCACTCCTTTATTAATCCATTCACTAGTCTGGGTAAAGAAAGAGAAAATAGGGGACCCAAGGTGCATAAAAATGAACCCTTAGAGGTAAACATGACAGCCCATTTTTTATAGGCATCATATTCACATCAAGCAGAATGGCAAGATGTTTGAGTATGATGGAATCTCATCACAATAGTGGCATAAAAATAACTGTATTCTGAAAATAACAATCACATAACATGTATAAAAACGATTATATGCATAACACAGAGACACATTCGCACACACATCATTTCTTCAGGATCATAACTATACCTCCTAGTAGCAGGGATCCAGACAGCAACTTGCAACTTAGCCTCTGGACTGGAGCTCCTAGAATAGCATCCCTATTGAATAGAGATACTATTGGATAAAATTGGACTTTGGTTGCTTTCTGGACAAAATGTGCCAAAAGTGATTGATGCTCCCTTATCAATAGCAAGGAATGCTGCCTTTGTTTGATTGTTTGTTTGTTTTTAACATATTTATATGACTGTGTGGTAAAAGTAGCATGTGGCATCCTTTAACCAGATCAGTAGTATAATTCCATCTGTAGACCATCACAGCATATGGAAGATTAAGAGAGAGGACGTAAGAGATATAAATGCTAAAAAGTAAGAATTAGCAAATAAAGGATAAGAAACAAAAAATAATTACATTATGTACCTATGAAACTAAGAGAAAGGGAAAATATTTAATAGACCTGAATGAAGCTGGCCTGATCTTCTGGAGTAAAGTTTTTGAATATTGGCAGGCAAGTAAAGGTCAAACATAATTATTAATGAAAGTGTTAAAATATATTTCAGCAAGTATGAATTGGTGTTTTATTTTATTGTTCTGGGTGTGTATGAAAACAGGAATTTATAGGCTGATATAGTTGCATGTTGAGCTCCAGTGAGTATAATAATGCAAGAACTGGGGGGGGGGGAGAGAAGAGAGATGGGAAAATTGTGAAACATTCTGTATGAATGGGATTTGGAAGGTGAGGTAGGGAGGGGAATGTAGAATTATTTTGATTGATTGATTATGTGCCATTAGGTCTTTTTTAATCGTAGTGACCCCATAGATAGATTTTCTGCCCAATGATCTGTCTCTAATCTGTTTTTTTAGGTCTTCCAATGAAGTACTCATTGCCATTGTAACTAAGTTCATCCACCTTGCTGGTAGTTGTTCTCTTTTCTTCCACCTTTTCCAATACTACAGCCTTCTGCAGAGAGCTAGGTATTTGCATAATAGTTCACATAATTTAAAGAGTTGAAAAGAGAAGAAAAGTCTATAAAAAAGTTATTTTGTCCACTCAGAGACTCAAGATTAATGAGAATCATGACTTCATTAGGAATATTGGTTTACATATGAAATCTGTTTTGAATATGTGATTTAAACATAGGTCTATTCATATATATATATGGATATATGTATCCATATCATACATATACAAAGATATACAGGAAGTTTTTACTTAATAATCACAATAGAGATCAGCAATTCAATTGCTAATTGGAAAATCACATGACCTTACTTCCCCTTTGGTTGTTAATGGTGATCCAATGATTGAAAAACACTGCAACAGAAACAATACTTCTTAGTCATTTGATGTATGTGTGTTGGTTGTGAAGCACACAAAAGGAAGCCACATGATCATGGAATGTTGCAATGGTTGTACATGCAAGGATTGATTGTGAAGTTATTTTTTTAGCACCATTGTAACTTCAAATAGTCCCTGCATGAGGAAGACAGTAATTGAGGACTACTTATAAATGAAAATTCAAATGCATGATTGCATGTTTATGACAAGAGTTAGTAAAGGGTACAAGGGTGGTTCTCCAGAAAAAGAAAATATTACAACAAAAGTAGGTAACATTAAAAGAGGCAGATGGCAATGTCTTAAAAGTGTGGCTAAACAAGGATTTCCCGCAGAGTAAATAATAATGAAACTCAAGTTAGAAGATGTTAGAAGAAGTATTTCAGAGACTTGCATGGATATGATAATAATAGGCTGAAGAGTGGTAATGAAACAAACACTATATGATGGTGTCAGGGGAAAAAAAAGAATGACAAGGAAGTTAAAAATGCTGTGAGAATGTTGAAAAATAGTAAGGCTTCATAGATGATATAACTTGAGAAGCATTGAAATATGGATATGGTTTGTTCTGGAAGTAACTTTTAATCTGTTTAGCACATGTATGAAGAATGCTGTTACACATTGAATTTTAAAACAATATTAGGAAGAAGAGTGAATGGGTTGAGATGAAAGAGAAAACCAAGAAAGTCTTGATCACTTTTATCACTGCTTGAGTAAAACCTCAAAAAGGGAGTGGTGAGAAATTTAAAGAATAAAAAGCAATATATGAAAAAAATTATTGACATGGTGAAATTAAGTATCAATTACAAGGGAAGAAATGGAAAATTATACTGAATGATATTGGTGTATAGCATTAGTTCTATCTATTTTTCTTTTTTCTTATCTGAAGCCTTTACTTTTGAGGTTCACTTTCTTTTATAAGCTCTGCATTTTTTACCCCAAGAAGGAAGAGTTTGATGGATATGTATGTATGTATGTCACTCCTTGAGCTTATTTCCATTTGAAAGACAGTCTTGTATGCTGACATGTGATTTTACTGGATCAAGGACTCAAAATGGACAGCAAACAGAGTTCTGAAGAGCTAATGTGAAAATGATGCAACACTATGAACTTTAAAAGATTATTTTCAAAATAATATCTTAGGCAAGATAAACAAGGTACCTGCATTCCAAGAATGAAATGTCATAATAGTATAGTTTCTACCAATGATAAATAATATGCATCTCTAGTATATCAAATATTATTTAAAACAAATCTTCAATATAAATTGTGTCAAAAATTGCTCTTGCAGAAGTTAAAAGTAATATACAGTATATTTAGCTTCTCGATCTGCAATATTATAGGACTGATTTTTTTAAGGGGTTATGGAAAATCTTTTCAGAACAAGCATATTTATCAAACATAGGCTAGTGTAGTTAGTTAATAGAAATATTGTTCTCTAGGTTTATGCTATTAAATTAAGAGGATATATTTGGAACCAGTTTTAATTTGAATAATTTTCATTTTCCACAAATATTTGGAACTGTTGTTTTTAAATGATATTAATTTTCAGTTTAGCACTTTTAGAAAGTTAAGCTCTTAAAGCATTTTGAAAAATAATTGCTTAGAACATATCTCAATGTTCCATAAGGTGATACACAGGTTTATTAATCTATTGTTAGTTTCTAAAGAGAAGCCAGTGGTTATAGTGGTTATAGACACACAGTAAGTCAAAATCAGGACTTTGTGAGACTTTGGCCATGAATCCAGATGGTGACTTTGGGCCAGTCATTCTCTGCTCTAGGAACAAGATAATGGAAAACCACCTCCAAAAATGCAATGCAGGCAATCAAATAAAATGAATGGAAAACAAAAGGACAAAAAAAAAATCCTAAAGAAAATATAACAAATTTACAAATTGAAAGTAATATATTTTGCCAATTTCATCTTCTGCGCAATATTTTAGATTGTTCCAAGATATTCATAGTCATGATTAATCATGATTTCTAGAAGGAGAAGACAATATGGGAGAATGAATAATTTATAGAAATCACCTCCTTTCATCTTTTAAAGGTTGTATGTCCCATTAACTGATAACTATCCAAAAAGATCTGGATCCTCATTTTTAAAAATCAATTCGTTCAACAGAAAGTAATATTAATAAAATTAATTAATTAAAATGTATTTGATTTATCTCAATTTTAAATTAGTACAATTAAATTTATTCTAAATTTTAGTTTTCAATTCTAATTCTTATCACTCTCAATTACAAAAATATTAGTTAAAGATATTATATTACTTTCAGCAGTGTTCACAGGAAATAACAAGAAATTCCAATAACGAACACGAATTCCAATAATGAAAAGTATGTCATAATTTCATTGTCAGCCTTCATCCTAGTAGGTTAGACTAAGAACAAGTAAACCTACACTCAAAGGCATAAGAATTCCTGAATCTATTAAAGCTAATGTGAGAAAATTCAAGGGACTGCTATGTACCCCTTGCAATACCTATTTAGAATGAAATCATGCATCAAATTCACTCATCTCTGTATCCTTTCTCTGTGAGATAAATGGTTTTAGAAAAAGAAAATTAGATCAAGAGAATGTTGGAGAAAGATATAATTCAAAGCCAGAATCAGAGATTGATATTAGCTCTAGTGTACTGTGTCTTTTGTCACAATATGCTGGAACCTTTTTGCTCCCCTGTTCTTCCTTATTGTTATTGTTAGTTCATCTGTCGTTCTCCAAATGAGCAAAGAGAGAAACAAGAAGGGTCAGTAACTTCCAAATATTTAGTTTTCTTCTCCTTGGCTTAGATGAAGATTGGCCCTAAAGGGAAAATTAAATGACCAAGCAGAAAGGAATTCTAGTGATAGATTTTTCCACGCCTAGAAATATATGGCATTTATATGCTTCCATCTCCTTCTCTATTTCTATTGAATAAATGAATTTTTGTGGAGAATAATGAAGTGCCTCCATTTGCTATTTACAGGTTGCTTTCCCATCCTACTCAAGATGTCCCTGCTCACTTTAATTCATTCCTAGCAAAGTGAGCTGGCTGTGCATGCAGATATGTACAGAGACATTCAAATGTTTCTGAAGCAGCCATTCAAACCTGGAAGAAAGACACCGCTGCTTTAATAATGCCAAAACCAAAGCCTTGAACATCTCTAAGTGTTCCAAATTCCAATAATTCCTTTTAAGAATTGATTTAGCCTAAATGAACTTTTCCTATACATTCTGTATATGGATTCCATACTGTAATTCCTTTCCTTTGTGCTGTATATTCCTTGGCTGACATTCTAGCCAAATTTGGAACAGTAAGCAGATTGAATTGCTATATGACTAATATCATACAGGACAGTGGACTAACATGTATACCTCTGCAAATAATATGCCTCTTGAGTTTTGGGGGATTATTCTTACATATAACAGAGCTGCACAAACTTAGCAGCAGTGACTGGGCCCCAATCTTTTCTCAAAGTTACAGTTGAAGTGAAATTTTTAATAATTAAGTTGAATAAGAAGACTACAAAAATACAAACATTGCTGCTATCTGGTTTTTTCTATAATCTATGAAACTATAAATGGTGCATGTAACCATCTTCAAACTTTGGCCAGTCAGTCAGGAGACTGAAGCAAAAGAAAGAGAAATAAATATATCAGGATCTGGGGTTAGAATGAGATAGTGAGGCTTTTGAAAGTTTTGGTGGGAAACAGACTCCTAATTTGGTCTTGATTTCGTGTGTTGGCACTGGCTATTTCCCTTAGCATTTGGACAACAAATCACCATAATTAGAAATTATATTTAAGACTACTTAGTTCAAGGTCCCTACAGATCCATGTATGCATTTTCAATTGCCTGCTCTGGTTGTCAAAAATAATCCCATCTTTTAAAGAGCAAGTGTGATCCTTATATAAAATAATCCAATGGACCAGCTATGGTGTTCTAGGGAATTTAATAGTTTATGGGATCTCCTAATGTAGAGACATGCCTTTCTTCCCCTCCCACACATTCCATGTTTTCAAACACTTTTACATATTCTACATAACAGTTAAAGAAATAAATAAATTTGCCAGAAATTGTATGCCTCATTTTGCTGGTAGATTGTTTATTTGTAGATGAAAAGTGGTGACTTTCCAGAGTTGATTATTCTATCCATAGTAGTGAGATGACACTAAATTTAAGATTAATAATATAATCTTGAATTTCAGGTTAGATGTTGAACTTACTTAGTCAACCTTCTCATCAGAAGTTTTTAAACTAGTAAATCTATTTGCAAATTATTGACCTGTCATCTGTATACTATATTATTGACAAAATTGTTAACAGGATGAACAATAATAATAATATGATTAAAGTTTCAAACCCTCTGTTAACAAATTGTTATACTCATAGAAAATTTACTATGGCATCTTATATATCCCAAATCATCCCAAAATTTAAGATTAATCTATCCTGGATCAAACATCTCTTATCAATTGTTGCCTAATTAAATATAATAAATTCAGTCTTATTAGTGGGTCTATCTCCCCAACAAGTCCAAATAGAAATGGTTTCCAGTTAAATGTAATAAATCCATTCTCCAATCTCCCTCAGTCCTCCTAGGAAAAAAACAACTTGTCAGTTCTCCATTCAATCAGACTTCTAGTTTTGTAAAACAATATAGGCTTGAACTTCAAAGAGACTTATAGAATCAGCTCAGCTAGTTCTCCATCCATGGGATCCATATCTCTTTGGTCTGCAACCTTCGTATCAGAGTCCTTTTGTGAATTTAACTTATCGAAAGCTACATGTCTCTGCATATTGTCCATGTCCATTATCTTTTATCAAACTTTTTTTAAAAAAAACTTTCAACTAAAACTCTGTATGTTACGAAAATGTCTTTTCTCATATTTCAGCCACTTTTGCTTGTCTGTAATCTGATACATTGTTGCACAGTGTAACTTAATAGCTGTGCTTCTTCATCAGGGAACAAAGAATGTCGAAACAGAAAGAAAGATATTTTCTGAATATTTAAATCTAAGATTAAAAGAAAAATTAAAAAGATATAAACTCCAAATATTTTTAAAATACAAAAAATGCAAAAACTCTGTGGTGAGAGTCCAATATTAATGTAAATCAAAATGAAAGCACTTCGCCATTCACTTCACCTTGTGTCCTTTCAGGGAAAACTAAAGTTATTCAAAACAACAATAGAAATCAAAGGGAAAAAGAAAAAAAAACCAACTAGAATCCAATAGGGAGTTAAAGTAAATCAGCATTCAACCAGTCAATTTTTAAAGATAAAAGCAAAGTGGAACAGAAAAATCAAAAAGTGAAGTTAAAACCCAGGCATACTTAGAAAACAACCTGCCAAGAGGAAGAAGGATTTACTCAGTGACTTTCTGACTGCTTCCAAAGGGAACTGGAATCTTCAAGATTCTCCTTCCCAGATGGGTCCACAGCAGTCCAAAGGCCATCTTGGGTCATTCCTAAGTGCTCCCATTCAAATCCAGGGAGCAGTACTACCAGAGAATAGCTTTGGCAGCAAAATTAGCAGATCATCAGCAAGAGGAAAAAAAGCCTCTTACTATTCAGCAGCCATCTTGAGGAGCGATAATGGCAGTTAGTTTTGATCTGGAGAGTATTTGGTTATATATTAAAAAAAAGTAAGTTTAATGTATATATACTGTATGTTCTCATACACTGATATGTACCACACAGTAACACTGCAGCTGGGTCTTGTAGAACTAACACTTTCTTCTCAGTCTCTTTCCATTTTGTTGAGATATTTTTAGTTTATGCCTATCAATCAATACAATCAATTTTCCTTTTATATTTGTGGTCCTTTCTGTTCTTCATGCCTCATTAAACATATCAACATGTTTGTTTTTAATTTGCTAATTTAGACCCAGAGTCTCTTGCAAATAAATTGGATGTTGAAAGGGTGAGATTGGAATGATATATTTCAGCATTTTGTGCATTTCTAGCAAGACAAATTAAAAACACCTGGTTTGTTCCTGTTATCAATGACAGGGATTTCCATATATTTTAGGATCTCTCAGGACCATTGCCTTCTTGTATTTAGATTACTCTATTTTAATGAAAGAGGTATTTTTCTATTGTCCACAAAGAAGTCTGACCAAAGAGCTTTCCCTGCTGCATTCCTCAGAGAACCTCTAAGATTCTGTCCGTGACATGAAATTTTGTCCCTGAGTCCAAGGAGATCTGGCTCTTATCCTGCTTCCATTTCAATGGGCAATGGTGTTTTCCCAGATATTTTACTGTTGTCCACAAAGAAGTCAGAACGAAAATCTGTCTCTTTTGTTTTCCTTACAGAACCTCCAAAAATCTATTCCTGATATCAGTTTCCAGCCCTGACTGCAAAAGACCTAATCCTAACCCTAACCCTAATTTTATTTTCATTGGCAATGGGGTTTTCCCATCTATTTTACTGTGGTCCACAAAGATATCTGAACGAAAATGTATCACTTTCGCTTTCCTTACAGATTGTCTAAGAATCTATCCCTGATGTTAGTTTTCAGCCCTGATTCCAAGGAGACCTAACCCTAGCCCTAACCCTAACCCTAACCCTAATCCTACTCTCTTTTTCAATGGGATTTTCCCATGTATTCTACTATGGTCCATAACCAAGTCCCACCATTGTTTTCCTTAGAGAATCTCTAAAAACTTATCCCTGACATTGTCAGTCCTGCCCCAACCTGGTCCCTTAAACAAGAACAACCCTTGATTCCATTCAGTGTGAAAGGTTTACTTTACTAAAGGCCAAGTGGATTATAGTATAGCAAAGCCAAAACTGAAGCTTGCATGCCAAACGTTCCCGGCTAACTTCCCCCTACAGTTCTTCCCCAGTTCCTTTTTCTTGCTGGTTCCTTATTGTCCAATTACATTTGAATAAATTGTTTTGGGAACCGTCTCTTTAACAGCGGGCTGGTTGGTGATCCATTGCATTCCATTCCCAGCTTTTTGACCTTGAGCTGGTGTCTCTGGAAGGTACAATGAGTAGTTAGTTTTCCCTTCTCCCTATAGTTCCCACCCCCCCATAGTTCATGTCAGAATGGCAGCTAGCAGATGTGAAGCTCAAGCGTATGATGGCAGTTCTGACTGACATCACATTTCAACCCTGACTTAAAGGAGACTTAACCCTAACCCTACCCCTACTTTAATTTTTTTTTGGCAATGGGATTTTCACATGGTTTTTTCTGTGGTCCACAAAATAATCTGACCAAAGAGCTGTTCCTGTTGCTTTTCTTAGAGAATCTCTTAGAATCTGTCCCTCAGTTTTTGGCTCTGAATCCAAGGAGACCTTACTCGTATCCAAACTCTAACCCTAACTCTACTTTCATTTTCATTGGCAATGGGATTTTCCCATGTATTTTACTGTTGCCCACAAAGAAGTTCAAACAAAAAGCTATTATTTTTGCTTTCCTTAGAGAACCTCTATCCCTGACAACAGTTTTCAGCCCTGACTCCAAATAGACCTAACCCTAATCCTAACACTAGTTTGATTTTTATTGGCAATGATTTTTCCCATGTATTTTACTGTGGTCCTTAAAGACCACAGACCATTCCACATGGAATGCTGTCACTATCGCTTTCCTTAGAAAAGTTAATTAAAATTAATATTGATCATATAAATTTTTCTATTTTCTGCTTCAAAGTAGACAGGTTTATAAAAAGAATGGGTTAATAAAGTACATTAATCTCACCTTCTTCTTAAGGTGACCTTAGAAAAATAGATTATGATGAATCTGAGTAAATTACAATATTAGAGAGCTTTATTCTGAATATGGTAGGTTTGCTTCAAAACAGCAAATTGTACAAAAAAAGAGAATATGATGTGAAAGGTCAGAATAAAATAAATACTAAGTGATCAAATTAAATGCTAATTCAGATCAATTTTTTCTTTGTGAAAATATTATACACACAACAGCACCAGTTTTGATCCTTACACAAATCTACTTATTAAAGAGGACATCAGTGCTAAATGTACTGGAGAACAGATCCTGCTGCCATTGTATGCAGTGAAGTCTGTTTCATAATATATAGTACAGTTATAGAATGTGAAGTAAAGAAAAATTACATTTATAAATTCAAACAGATGTTTCATATAAGACACTTTTTTAATTGAACCACATTCCACACAGTATTGAATTAAGTACAATATATTGGGGTGTATGTAACTTACTGCTGGAACATATATTTTTGAATGCCTAAAGTTTTAGGAACTTATCCTACATTTACAAGACCCAATTTGTGGCTCAATTTGTAATTTTTAATATTGCACCATGTGGATTTTAGAGCTCTTTCCAATGTGTATTATATCAACAAATATAGGTATTCACTTTCTGAAATGGAATAGTCCATCCAGGGACTTGCTTTATAATTTGACTCCAAGACAATTTATGGAAATGAGAGTCAGAGCAAACTTTAAAATAAACCTCAACTATCATTTGTCTGAGATTGAACAAAGACTGAATTATTAGAATTTTCTGGAACTCTGGGACATCTCTGAATCCATAATCATTTGGCTGGGAAAATATATTTTGCTGGTGAGTATCTGTGTTTTTGTGTAGATCCATGACTAAATATGCCAAGATATTTTCCTGAATATGTGTAACAATTCAATGAACAAGCCATATTTATTCAGAAGGATCTTATGCTTAGCATTAAATCTAGATCAGTGAGTTCCACTGCATACAAATATTCTAATTTTACCAGTAACTATATGTATTTTCCTCCAAAAAGAAAAAGTAATATTAATAAATACAGAGGATGAATGCAGACTTCACTAATAAGATTTAGCTACTGGAGCACATTTCCTTCACTTGTGGAGAAGATGCTGCATTGCATAATCATCAGAAATGGTTCCCCTCAGCTGCCCCCTCCTACTCTCTGCTAGAAGGGAGGAAGGGAGGGAGGGAGGGAGGGAGGGAAGGGGAAGGGAGGGAAGGGGAAGGGAAGGAGAGAAAGGATGGGAAGGGGAGGGAGGGAAAAGGAGGAAAAAGGATGGGAAGGAAGCAAGCAAGCAAGCAAGCAAGCAAGCAAGCCTTGGCTGATAAATACTTTTGAATTTCTTACATGTGTATTTTAATTATCCAGTCACTCTTTGTTTACACAGAATAGGATATATTGTACCAGAGATTCCATTTGACAGGTTCTAATATGTTGAAAATCAGGGTACTCGTGATTTAGACTCACCAGATATTAAAAAAAACACATAATCCTAATCTGTATTGAAACATCACAGGTTTTAATTTTAAAATTTGCTGATGCTTTCATATAAATCAAATGCTTATCTGAAACCCAATTTATATAAGAACATCACTAAATCTTCAAACTGAAACTTATAACAGTTTTGATATGGCATTGGATAATTTCCAATAATTACAAAGCAAGATTACACATGGTATCAATCTTTTCAAGTCATCAGTTCAAAAAGCTTTACGCAATCCAAGTGAATGGCTATTACCATTTGATTCTTCTCCATTGTATTAATGCCAGTAGCTATAGGAATACAGTGGCTCTAGTAGTTAGGATGCTGGTTTGGAGATTAGCAAGCCCTTGCTTGGGACCTGAGATCTGCCATGGGGCAGGGTGAGCTCCCGTCCTTGGCTCCTGCTGGGGACATGAAAGAAACCCTCAACTGGGCATTCCCAGAGCAACAGTGATGTTTTTAAAACAGGGATAAAGCTACAGTTTTAAAACAGTATTAAAACATTTCTATAAATGAGAAAGTATGAAGCAAATTATAATACATAGTAGCCACAGATCAGGCATGATAACCATATCAAAACAATTATAATCTTCAGACTAAACTATAAGGGAAATCACTGTGCCTCATCCCAGGGCTTACTGGAAATACCAACTTTTCACAACTATATGAAAGCCCAACAGGTTTAGTGCCATACAAACCTTGGGAAGGTGCAGTTTCACAGGGCAGGCATAACTATGGACAAAGTGCAACTTTAAGGCCCCAGAAAATGACAATGCTTTACAACCAGGACTGTAGCATGCCAACTATTCTAGATCTTATTGATCACTCATAAAAAAGGAGGAGGACAATCCCGTAGGGAGCCAATTTAGAAGACAATCCCAGAGGTAATGATATTAAAATTATTTATATTTACAGTCCAGAGACAGTTAACAATAGTTTGCTCATTCCAATCCCAGCAACCATCTTAGATTTGGGAAAGCTACTTTAGATTTTTCTTTCCTTTGCAGATACACCCAATTTAAGCTAGAACTCTGAAACCAGCAAAAGCCATTGTAATTTAGTGTAACCACCCTTAGAAAGGGTTGATGAAAAGGAGGATCTGATAGCATTCCAAATACCTGGAGACATCTCACACAAAGGGAAATACTTATTCTCTATTTCCCAGAGTGCAGGACGTAGAGCGATGGTCTTAAGCTATAGGGAGACAGTCAATAGTTTTGTTTTTTTTTAAAAAAAAACTTAATACTTTTGACACTGAAACCAGTTTCCCAGGAAAATGTGGGTTTCTCTTCACTGGATGGCTGGATGCACATTGCGAAAGTTAAATTTGGTTTTCTGCACTGAGCAGAAATTATATAAATGGTTTCTCTAGAATTCTACAACTTTAAATATGCCAAATGGGAAATCCATGATCTCCTACCTTTTTAAAAAATAAAAATGTGACCACTCTGATTTGTTGCTATAGTGGTGAATTACTAACTTCTAACTTCTGCTGCACCATTTTCTTGAGCTTAATGTTTTCCCCTCCCTTTCTCTCACCGTTCTCTTTTGGTTTATTTCGATATGTAGCTATCAGACAAAAACTTCTGTGTTTAGCAGGAAAATTGTCACCCATCACAGGAATAATCCAAAAAGGTACATATAGAATAAAGGTATGCAAAAAATTACTTTATGTATACATGTGTTTTTACAGTGCAGGACATACTGATAATTGTCAGAGAGCATCAATTTATTGTCCTTTATGAACTTGTTCCACTTTTATATAACTCACATTATTAAATTTAAGCTCTGGGCACTTAATGCTGCCCTTTAACAATTATTTCTAGAATTATGTAAATTGAGTTCAAAAGCTCAGTTGTGTTTTTAATTTAATATGCACTGTTTAGTCTGCCATCAATTATCATATGTAAACAGAATGTAAAAGTAAAATTAAAGGCACAATAGTCATTCTGAATAGTCTGTGATTATTTTCTGTTAATAACAGTATTTTTTTGTTGTTGCTATTTGCGATATTTGAATATATTGAGCAATACATTTGTTTCATTTAACTGTAGCAAGATGCTATCATATTCTTATTGTTACTATTGTATATAATATTGTATGGTTCTGTAGGTTAAAAATCATTTGGGATTTTTAATAAAACCTGAAAAATCTTCCCGCTTTCTCATTAGTTGTTTATTTAGATCCAAACCCAAAGTTTGTTTTACTCTTAATTCAGTATAACTAAATGGTCCAATGTTTCTCAACATTGGCAACTTTAAGATCTCTGAACTTCAACTCCCAGAATTCTCCAGCCAGGTATAGGATTGAGTTGAAATTCATATATGTTTAAAGGTGCCAGGGTTGAGAAATAATCTGATGCTTGATTTGTTTCTATACTTTTCTGAGTTATATTCAGGAAACTTCTGGATGCCCCCCTAATGTGAGGTGCTAAGGATGGTACCCTGATTTAGACGTCCCATTTCTTAGAGTGAAGTGAATTTTTTATAATGTTGGGGGGTAGGCTTTCTATTAGTGGTCAACCTATTAAATTTTACATTATATCAGATGCATTATTTTAGTAATGTCTTTATACTATTCTGTTAGTTCTATTATTTTATTTCTGTTCTGCAACACAAATTTTATTCCACTTTTCATTTTTTAATATATATTTTAGATTGAATATTCTTGTATCTTAGTATTTTATTAGCCTGTGGTCTAGAAATATTATAAATAAAATGAATTAATTCTATTTCTATATTTTGTTTCATTCTTCATAGTTATTAGAATGGTGATGCAGGAATATGCTATGATGACTGTCATAATCACAATATTTTTGCCTTTGGAGTGCATCAAATTCTGCGATACAGAATTGAAGATCAGACAATCCTTTAATGGAAAGATTTTCAGTGCTCCTGGTCAGCCTAAAATTTGCCACTATACATTGAAGCAGAGGATAAAATCTCTGAAGAGCAGCCAACCCTGAAGCCTTAATATAAATATAACAAACATTGGTTTGTTTGTTTGTTTGGTCTAGTGATTAAAGTTCTAGACCACAGGTGTCAAACTCGCCATGTCACGTGACATGTTGCAATGTATTGCAACTTTTTTTGCATTGCCAGAGGACCTGGGATAGGCAGGCATTGATGTTTGGTAGTGTTAATCAAATTATACATATTTTAAAAGAGTAATTATCTTCAGCAGTGAAATTCTGTTTGAAATATACCTAGCAAACATAATGTGTGTAATATGGCTAGATAGGCCTCCGTCCTTCTCTCCCTTCTTTTCCTATACCTTAACATTTATCTGATCATTTAACTTGCAGTACATACTTTGAATAGTACTGACTTCTATTGCTCAAGCACAAGCATATTTTATATAATTTAATAATTACATTTTAGATGTTAAATACTGGATTTCCTCAATTAATACGTTACCCTTATTTGTATGTCTTTGTATGTTTTGACAGATTTGGGGGCAATTTTGCAAGCAGTTTGTGGGTCTGCTGCAACTGTTAGCAAAATCCACTGAAAAGACTGCTTTTACTAGAGAAATGACTGGACACCACAAATTCTGATTTACATAGATTA
Organism: Azemiops feae; assembly: GCA_023970755.1. Lineage (NCBI taxonomy): Eukaryota > Metazoa > Chordata > Lepidosauria > Squamata > Viperidae > Azemiops > Azemiops feae. Next base: position 173,170 of record JALGBA010000036.1, read on the forward strand.
ATCCACAGACACAGCAATAACAAGGCAGCATAATCCATAGTGTATAATCTCACCAGTTTCACATAATCTTGAAACCTCTGTACATCTGGAGCTTAGATTTAAATCAAAATCCATGATTGCAAAGCCTCAGATTTATTTCACTTTTATTTCTTGCTTCTGAAAATGGGGAAAAGAAAATTCATGAAGAAAATGGAGTGCAGAACAAGACAAACCTTTGGTCTGATCTATTACATTTGTATGAAAAGCACAAATGAAATAATTTTCACTGATGATTATGCTTACCAGAACCAATTATGATTATTAACTACAATGTATATATATAAATAGTACTTTTCTTTTTTAAGTCTCATCACTAATATTAAAAAAGTGATTGTGCACCATGCTATATTTAGATTTTTTTTCTTTAAATAAAGTAAAACATTTGCATCTCCAGATATACAATAAAAATTAAATGGGTTTAAACACAGGCACAGTAACTGTAAATTCAGTTCAACTCTCCTGAATTTGTCCACATGTAAACTTAAAACTTCATATATTATGCTCTTCCCATCATGGCTACTTGACAACAAAATATGACTGTATCCTGGTCTTGTTCACAATTAAGAAAGCATCAATCCACACTGAAGAATGTGTAAGCATCCTAATAATTTAAGATGCATTTTAAAAAGGACATAAAATGACACCCATTTTTGTCCTTCAAGACTTTACAGTCATTCTAATTAACTCATATAATAAACTTTATTTTGCCAGACATTTTCTACTATCTTTCTTTGTGCTTCTGGAACTGTCGTCACTCAGCTCTGACATGCTTAACACAATTGGCAGAGCATGGATAGTGACCCTAATGCCTGACACAAATCATTACCACTAGCACATTTGTTATACATATTTGTAATTGCTCTAGATACTTTATCTGTGACCACTAATCATAAGTGTATGAAACATCATCTTCTCTTGTAATTGTAGCACACTTGAGGAAATTAAACATTTAAATGTAGAAGTGATAAGCATTATAATTAAAGGTTTCAAATATGAATTGTGCAGTTGCACATGACTGCCTTGCAATGAGTGAAGTCTTCTTACTTCTAGCAAACCTAAGAAACAAAGACTCATGGAAGAAAGAGCATAATAACATGCACAATTGTCAGTTATTGAAACAAAATATTGGGGAAAACCAGGGGCACTTAATATCTTGTGGCTTTCAACATTAATATTGTTGCTTATATCACTTCCATGACTAAACATATAGAAAGCATTATGCCAATGTCTGCTTGGAAAAATACAGTGGATGCATACAATACCTTAGAAGTAGGATAGCATATCAAAAACTAATCTAAAAATAAGGACAAACAATTCCTTCTTTCTGTCTCTCTTTTGCTACAGGAAATACATAGTTTACTTGAGTTTTTCTTCAGCAAAAATGAAAGTCCTACATACACTCTGAGAGAGTGGCTTATTTTAATACTAGAGACAATGACAAGTGGTTTTAGAGAATATAGAACAATCCAAAATCGAAGAAAAACTGGCCCGTTATGTGATTCTTACAAAGCATACTATAGGAAATTAAGAGTTTCACTTATTTTTCCCCATCCTGTATTAGAATTTTTGCTGGAGTTGGGGAAATATATACACACAGACACATTATACCACTCCCTTTTGGGGTAAGCAATGTTACATTTTGGCATAAGCAATTTCTGTAGAAAAGTACTAAGAAATACTAAGCCAAAGAAAGAAAAAATTACAAATACAGCTTGACCTGGAATCTTTACAAGCTGTTTTGAAAGAGTGAATAACAAGAAATCCCTCTGAACAGAATACTTTGGATTACAAATTTTGGTATTTTTTCCTTTTTTTTTCCTTTTTTCCCTTTTGCTCTTTTTTTACCATTTACTATTTTTATTGTTTACCTCTCCTATTTGTTAGGAACCTATTGGATTATAAATTTTGACTTACTTGGTGGATTACAACGTATGATTTAAAGATAAAGATGAGCGCTCCTAACTTATTTAAAGTTGGAAAAAAGGATCTTCTGCTCCCTCTTCGGCGTCTGCAAGTCCAGTCTATCAGAGATTAATTAATAAAATGCTTCAACAAGAAAAGGCTAATACCTTCCAAAAGGACAATCAAGTGACCCTACAAGCAATTCAAGAGGCAATCGCTACTCACATGGCGGTCACATTGAGAAACCATGAGGAGTTGAAAAGTGATTTTGATAAAATGAATCAAAAAATTAACAATATGGATTCTAAATTTGAAAATGTTAAACAGATGATCACAGATAATCAACAAAGAATTAAAAAAATAGAAGATAAATCAACTGAGGTTGACCAGAAACCAGAAGTTTTAAAAGATGAAAATCAGAAGTTGATCCAAATAAATTAAGAACTAGAAGACTCGATAGCTGGGATGGAGATGGAAAGAGCCTCATACTTTTTAAAATTTCAAAATATAATGAAAGATAAGGAAGAAGATCTCGATCTTGATAACCGAATTATTGTCAGATGCATTAGGAACTGGGAAACAGCAAATGGAAGGAGAATTAGACCAGATCTATCAAGTCAACTCAAACTATGCTAGAAGAAATAAAGTCTCCAGGGAAGTACATGTTAGATTTCTTAAAAGATCTACAAGATATGAGATTTTGAGAAGAGTAAGAGACGAACCTTTGAAATACAAAGAAAAAGAAATTGTAGTCCTCAAACAAATTCCTAGGAGAATAAGAGGATCCCAAAGAGAATACCAGTTTCTAACTAGGAAATTAATTGAAAAAGGAGTGAATTTCAGATGGCTGATTCCAGAAGGGATTTTAATTTACTGGGATACGAAAAGATATAGACTGGACATGCCATTTAAAGCAATGGAATTCTTCGACAACCATAGAGCATTTTTGGAAAGAGGTGACCCTAAATCCGGTACAAAGAGAGAAACAAGGAAACAGGAAGAAATGGCAGTAGAAGGAGAAGTCAAACCAAGAGAGAAGGAAGAAATTAAAAACATATATACAGAAGAAGGAGCAAGACCAAGAGATCAGAGACAGATAAGATCGACTAGAAGATTAAGACCTAGATATAATTGAAAGAGATGGAGGAGAGTGGGATTTTGTCAATGAATATAAATGGACCAAATTCTCCTTCAAAAAGGAGAAAAATCTTTACGTGATTACAAAAATTAAAAATGGATATAATTTGTCTTCAAGAAACACACATTAAGAGACAATATTATAACTTGTTAGTACAACCAAAAATTGGTAAACTTCACTTTGCATTAGTATTCAAAAGAAAAGAGGAATAGATTTATACATTAAAGAAACGATGAAACCCAAACAAATCTACGCGGATAAAGAGGGGAGAATATTAATGATGGAAATAATGATGGATCAAAAACAGATACTGATGGTAGCAATATATGCACCAAATGATAAACAAGAACAATTTTACCAAAAACTATATAAAAAAATATTAAATTTAAACTATCAAAATCCTTGTATAATGGGAGACTTTAACGCAATAACAGATGGAACTTTGGACTACAAAAGCGCCAAACAAGGGAGAAAGGGAGGAAATATAATACCTAAAGCATTTTTAAAAATGACAGAAGAACTCTGTATCCAAGATATATGGAGAGAAAAAATCCAAAGAAATTACAATATACATTTTACTCAAATAGACATAAATCATGGTCTAGAATTGATATGATATGGATATCTTTGGAACTTAATATGATGATACAAGAAATTGAGATAGAAACTAATGTTTGGGCAGATCATAACCCAATAAAGATGACTTGGAGAGGAACTAGGAAAAAATTAAGATGGTCCTTGAATAAATCTATATTGAAAAAAGAAGAAGAATTTTTACAACTAGCGACAAAAGAAATGGATTTTTTTCTTCAAAATAAACAATAAAGAAGAAACATTGCTTCAAAATGTGTGGGATACGGCTAAAACATATTTCAGAGGGTTGGCTATAACTTATATTGCTAAAAAGAATAAAGAAAAGAAACAACAACAGTTAAAGTTGAAGGAAGAATTCAGAAAGTTAGAATCAGAATTACAAATAGATCCACAAAAGAAAATACTTAAGAAACAAATGGAGATAATAAAACATAAATTATGTTTTATAAAGAACAGACAGAATTTGACCAGATGCTGCTCAAAACAGATGAAAAGTTGATTAAGAAACTCTATAGATTTCTGTTAAACTTAAAGATGGAGGAACAACAAGTAAAAGACACAGTTGATAACACAGGCAAAGAACTTTGGATATAATATAGAATTAGAAGATTGGCAAAAGTTATGGGAAAGAAATATTAAATTAACTAAAGCAGTGGCATATAAAGAAAACTTATATAAAATGTTTTACAGATGGCATATGATACCAGTGAGATTAGCAAAAATGTTAAAAATGTTTAAAAATACTTCAAACAACTATTGGAAATGAAAACAAAGACCAGGTACTTATTATCATATCTGGTGGACATGCCCTAAAGCAAAAAGATTTTGGGTTAAAATACATTTATGGTTGGAGAAAATGACTAAAAAACAAATAGATTTTAAACCAGAATTATTTTTGTTAGGAATAATAGGAGCTAATTATGAGAAAGATTGCAGATATTTAATACTACACGTAGTAACGGCAGCAAGAATTGTATTTGCCCAACATTGGAAAAATGAAAATTTACCAGCTGAAGAAGTACTAATTAAGAAAATTCTAGAGTGTGCAGAAATGGATAGATTGACTTTAAAGATAAAAGAGAAAGAAGATTCAGTGTACTTTAGAACATGGGATAATTTCTATCAATGGCTAGAAAAACAAGTTAGAGAGAAAGGAATGTGATATGTAATTTTGAATATATATTAGCAAGAAGGCTATTGAGTGATTAATTAACATATTGTTTATGATAATTAACTATTATCTATAATTGTTTGTTAAACACATGAACTCAGACATTATGCTGTTTGCTAAATATTGAGAATGTTATTTGGAAAAACCCCAACCCCAACCCTAACCCTAATCCTAACCTAACCCAAATCCCAACCCCAACTCCAACCCCAACCCCACCTTATTCCTAACCCTATAAAAACTAATAAAATCTATACCAAAAAAAAAAAAAAACCTAATTCCCTTACAGTTTTTGGAATCATTGTTGCTACCTTTCCGTATGTATAGGGCCAATAATTAAATATAGATGCTGTTTTCTTATTAAAGTTAATAGTTAGAGAGCTATTCCAAAAGCAAAGCACTTCCATATTTTAACATTACTCCAGTGACATTATCTGTATCTAGCATCTCACCATTTTTCAATCTTTTCATAGTATTTTTTATCATTTTTTTTGTTTTAATTCCACTTTTCAACATATTATCTCTATCATTCTCACTTAAATATTCACTTCTATTTTTAATTCCATTTACTCTATCAGAGGTTATTTATTTAGCCCTAATGACTTACTTGCAAAACAATAACTCTTATTATTATAGTTGGTCACATAGTCAGCCAGAGGTTTAGACTGGATCTGGCAGTTTTATCCATCTATTGAGTCCTTCCAAAGGACCTGGGGTAATTATGGTTATTACTGTTATTTTGAAGGTCACACAACATTAGATTTATTAATAGTGATTCAGTACATATATTTTGTTTAAAATATTATCTGAGTCATACAACTGTGTTTTAAAAGATGTAGCGACAAAACAACCAGTTTAGTTATTATAATAATAATTTCTGTCAAAGGCACTCAAATGTTTCTGAGTTTGTAACTTGAGTTTAGATAGGATGGTGATGATGGGCCTTCCTCCTTGGATCATTGTTAAGGTAGGGACTGTCCATTATTTTAAGATTTATATTTGAGGTTATTGTTTCCATCTTTTCTTTTCTTTTTAATCTACTATCTCTCAAGGGATTTTTGTATATCCACATAATAAATAATATATAACTGAATCACTAGGAATTTTCTAATTCCATATGAAAAATATTAATATATACAAATAAAGAGGGGGGATGGTAGAATCATATATAATAATAACTTTTCAGCTAAAGAGAAGAAGAAAAATCTCACAATGGATAGCTGTTCTTGTGACATTATAAAACATCAACTATTAAGGTCTTTGGGCATTAAAAACAACAACAACAACAACAACAACAACAACAACAACATGATGATTAAACCTGAACTAATGGATTCTATTCTATCTTTCATTAACTTGGCTGACATCAGCCACAATGGAACAGAACATCAGATTAGTAATACACTAAAAAAGATATTTCAGTTTAGGTTCAATTCACATTCCAGAACCCATGGGCACAATTTTGACAATAATTCCACAGGACATCATTCTATTCATTTAAACCTTATGATCATTTTCCAAAGTATAAATAATTCTTTTTTTTTTATCCAATAATGGCTGGGGAAATGAAGAACCTTGAATCAGATGGTTCATCCACTGTGCCTCTGATAATCTAATTTCCATCTTTCTTTCTTTCTTTTTCTTTTTCTTTTTTCTTGCTGAAAGTCCTTTAGGGCTGTCATACTCTATTGCTATTGCCATTGGGTAAAATTGCTCTTAGATGCCAGCTCTCTTATATGTCTCCTTACATTTACACAAAGACTGTACCATACATTCTTCCTGGGTGGATTTTTTTTTTTTTAGTCAGATGCTATTTTTACAAAAGCAAAGATACAAAGTTCTAAATCGTAACAAGCATTCTCCTATCCTCAGAATAATTTCAAAAGCTTTCTGCAAGCAGGAAGTTCAGACCTCTGGCAAGAATAAAGCTGCTCCTGTTTTGCTCATTGTGAGGAGGAAAAGAGAAAGAAGATAGAGAGCAATGTAAAAAATACATAGGGCCACCCATTTTTCACCAATATTGGTAGAATCTGCATATTCAGTGACCTTATTCTACTTTTAGAGGAATCCTATTATCAGACTGTCTGTTTTGTTGGTATAGCAGAGATCATAGGCTCCTCTTGGCTTTTAAAAAAGTTTTCAGTATGCTGATGAACCTGCAGGAACATCTAAATCTTTATGTCCAGGGAAGTGATCTACCTGTGAACCTGACTCATGCTTCACCTGATTACACAAAAAAATAAAACCTTCTTAATAATTTCAGGACCAAAAAAACCTATCATGTAAAAAACTAAAAACATGCCATGAACATAAACATATTTGAACAATTTACAAGCCCAGAGCTTCTTTTTATCCCCATGACCCCCTTATCAATACTAATCCCCCTTCTTCTAATTCACCACAAACCGAAGCTACTAGGAAACTGCATAAAAATCACCTTTACTTGACTCCTAAAAATCTTTATATTAAATATAACAAACCAGCTAACTCCAAATGGACAAAAAATGGTCCCACCTATTGGCGACACCATTATCTAATCCATTACCTGATCCAGCTGTCTCTGCATATCTTGCACAATCCCTTCCACCATTATACTATATATTCTGTTTCAAAGGTTATGGTCAAAGGAACGTTGCCTTCAACAGAGGAGTATGAAATCAGCCCTGATTTGGAAGGAAGATTCCCAGGGCATTGTTCTTCACATCCATTGACAGAATCACAAGGCAAGCTAAAAAGATATGCAGAGACAGCTGGATCAGGTAATGGAGACTTCACTTTCCTGGACATAAAGATTTAGATGTCCTTGCAGGTTCATCAGCATGCTAGAAACTTTTTAAAAAGCCAAGAAGAGCCTATGAGCTCTGCTACCACCAACAAAACAGACAGTCTGATAATAGGATTCCTCTAAAAGCCTAAGTAGAATAAGCTCACTGAATATGCAGATTCTACCAGTATTGGTTACATTTATACATTATACGTTTGCTAAATCCCACCATTGGTCTACCCAGAACAGCACTGGCAAACCAGGTAACAATGTCCTTTCATTAACATCTTTCTTTGGTTTGGATTTTTTTTTTTTGTTTTTTGTGCTTGGCCATTGACTTAATAGAAACTATGTCAATATACTAGAATTATTATACCACTAATAACTAAATAAATAACTACTATGGATCCCATTGTTCAATCAACTACTTTTGGGATCCAGAAGAAGAACCTTCTCTGCCACAGCATCCACCCTTTGGAGCTTCCTACTCTCTAGGGTAATCCTCTCTAGGGTAATCCCTCCTATCCTTCTGCACAAGCCTGAAGATTTGGCCCTGCCAGTTGGCCTGCGGACCATAAGTGGAAGTTCCATGCTGGATGTGGCTGCTGGATTGATGGCAGACTCCACTGCCCCCTTGCTCTCTGCTCTCCACCCTTCCATTTTTTGTTATGGTATTGATGTATACTCATTGTTTTCTTTTTCATTGTTTATTTTATTGTTATATTATTTTTATTCTGTTTTGTTTACATGCTTTTACATTTCTTCCTTTTTATTGTTGTAAGCTGCCTAGAGTAGTCTCATGGTGAGATAAGTGGCAAATACATTTAAGAAATAATAATAATTATATTCTCTCCATTTAGGTTGAATATAAGCACAGACACTGAACACTTTTCTATTATCTGTTTAGCTTAAACAAATGACCAACAAACTTGTTTGCTGTTTAACATGTTGATTTAGCTGCCCTTGAAAAGTTTTACAAATTCTATGCACTCCAACTTTTATTAATAAACATAAAAGTTGAAACTTGAAGGTTGTCGTATTTAAGAAAATGGTATCTCAAATATTACAGGTTAAAAAAAAAAGCCTGCAATCATGGTATAGTTGCATTCTACATATTAATAAAGCTTAAGGTCAATAAACATAAAAATTTATAAACACTTTCTGTAACAATGAGAATGATCAAATAAAAAGACTTCAGCAACCTGGGAGGAAGAGAAGATGTAACTGAATCCCCCCCCCCATAATTACTAAAAAATTATCATCAAAGCTCATTCATTTTTCTTTCCAAAGAAAAGAATCCAGTGAAGTGGTAATAAAGGCTGACCTGATTATATAAGCAAGTTACAGACAAGATGTGTTCAATTTATCATAAGCATCTGGAGTGCAAAGAAGAAAAGGCAAGTTTACATGGAATTACTTGACCCCTACTATTTTAGAGGTAATTTTTCTTCTTCAAGTACTTTATATCACATTTTTTCATATAAAAATTATGACAGATGATAGTCACAACCAGCACTGGACCTGCATAGAGATTATGGTCCGTAGCTTCCAATGAAGTGGCATAGAGATAAAAAAGCATCATAGCAATAGCACTTAGACTTATATACTACTACATAGTGCTTTACAGCACTTTCTGAGCAGTTTACAAATGTCAACATATTGCTCCCAACAATCTGGGTCCTCATTTTACCAAACTCAGAAATATGAAAGGTTGAGTCAACCTTGAGCTTGTCAGAATCGAACTCCTGGCTGTGGATAGTGCTGACGTGCAATACTGCATTCTAACCACCATGCCACCATGGCTCCTCAACCAAATAGAAGTTTACAGTAGTTTCTTCCTCTGAAACATTCCCTAAAAGGCCAAAAATAATTTTCCTTCTTCCTTCAAGACTTGAGTTTAGACCTTTTCGTTAAAGAGAGGAATGTCAACAAGCTTAGAGTATCCTCAGGGACTGCAGAAGTTTCAGAAATCCTAAACCTCAAGCAAGAGAAAGCAACTTAAAACTGTGCAGTGAATATTGATATGCACAGATGCCATGGAATGATAACTGGGGGACTGCAAATAAGGAGGTAAGGACAAGGAATCTATTTTTTGACATCCTGAAGCAAAGGGCCTTCATTTTGTAATACATTGTTGAAGTTTCCTTTTTTTTTTACTTTCCATTCTTTATGTATGATGATGATGATGTTATTTCTTAATGCCTACTTATATGATATTTTTAAATTCTCTATATTACACTATTAGCAGAAAGCTAAAGTATAAATATTTAAAATAAATAATAATATTGCTGCAGTACATCAATGGAATGAAATTATTCATTATACTTGTTTGTCTGTAATCCTAATTTACTAAAGACATATATTTTCATACAATAAAAATATTGTTTCTGGTTTTGTTAAACTGGTCAAATCTTCTAATAGATACCTTACAATACACATTTTTACATGAAGCTTAAAACAAAGTCTTTTTAAAGAAGATTAACTGACAATTTAAGGAATTGTACCAAAGATTGTTTAATTTGCAAATAATCTAAATGTAATGAAATTTCTAATGCAACGTGCAAATTATTCTGGGTCCACAAATAATGAGCTATTGATTCTTTTGTTATGAAATCATTTTGCTTTAGACCAGTGTATTACATGAGCAAATTATAGTACCTGCTATTGACAGTGAAGAAATGACAGCAAAATGTTCTCATTAAATCATACTGGAAAAAAATATAAAATTATTTATAAAACCATCTTCTGGTATATATGAACTCCTTGACTTAGAAGATCAAAGCACAACTTACAATTGCTTAAAGATTTATCCCTTCCCTATGGACAAAAATGCTGTGCCAATGCAGAATTACATTTATAAAATTAATGCTCTGATCCCGTTGAGAATTGAGTTTATTCTCCATTTAAACCAATGGTGTTAGTTTGTCATGACTCACTAAAGTATGTTTTTAAATTCTTTATTCTTTATTTTCCCTTACAGTAAAATAAATCCTTTCTTCTACATATATGAAAAATATAAATTATATCTCTTATGTCTTAGTTGTCACACACATAATTCTTCCCCAACTTGGTGCTCTCCAGAAACTGCATCCTAGTACTTTAAGAACAACAATTAAACTATGGAGGAGGGGGATTCAAAATCCATAGGTGTAATATATTTGTTAGTAATATATGTGTTATTTGTTGTCAACTGAACTATGACTTGATTTTTACAGCTGTAATTTCAGTACTCAGAAATAAGAAATTGAGAAACATTTATTTAGAAAGATCTTGGAGCTCTCTGAGCTTGGTTGTTTTCTTGCACATGTTTCATTACCCAACTAAGCAACAGGGGGTGGGGTTTGCTTGTCCTGTCAGTGTTAATGGGACTGTTGCTTTCTTCTTGATAGTTCCTTGATTAGACTGTTGCTTACCATTTGATTGTTTGTCTGAGTTGGTAGTTCCTTGACAGAGGTATTGTTTACTGGTTGATTGTTGGTCTGGTATTAATTCTACAGTTCAACCCTGAGCTACAAATATTCTCTTCTATTGAAACATTTGTTTGTTTATTATTCCCAGCAAGCTTGGATAAATTGCAATTACCGTGTTTCCCTGAAAATAATACCCAGTCTTTTTTTTTCTTTTTGCCTCCAAAAGAGGCACCAAGGTCTTATTTTCGGGGGGTGTCTTTATCACTCACCTTGCAGCGGCGGCACTGACAGCCCCGCCCAGCCAGCCCACTTCTTCTGTGGCCAAAGGAGCAGCTTCATTCTGCATCTAAGAATAGAGCTCCGGACTGCATTTCCCAATCAGAGGCTTTTCTGGAAGGCCTGTACAGCTGAGAACTGAGCTACGGATTGAATCCATAGCTCAGTTCTCAGCTGCACAGGCCTTCCAGAAAGGCCTCTGACTGCGAAATGCAGGCCAGAGATCCATTCTCAGCTTCAGAATGAAGCTGCTCCTTCGGCCACAGAAGAAGTGGGCCAGCGAGGCAAGTGTCGATCCATGGGAGGCCTGGCTGCAATGATAAGCTCCACCCCCCCACCCCAGTTTGATTTTTAGGCATGTGCCTCACCCCAAAACTAGGGCTTATTTTTGGGCTAGGGCTTATATTAGGCCCACCCCCAAAAATCAAGCTAGGGCTTATTTTCGGGGTAGGTCTTACTTTCGGGAAAACATGGTACACAGCTCTTCCTCCGATCAGACCCAATTTCCATGTCTAGAAGCTGTCCATCATTCCATCCAGCAATTTAATCTGGTACACATAACAGTAACAAAAATGAGCTATCTCCTTCCTAATAAAGAGTTCTTGAACTCAAAAGCTTGTAACTGTTTGGTAAAACTTCAATTGTCTTGATTAAACTACTGTATGAATTGATTTTGGATATTTAATTAAGGGAAATTTAATGTTATGGGAATATACATGAGCTTTCATTTATTCTTCATATTAACTTGGCTTTCTGTCTTTAAAAGCTGTTTATTTCATAGTGAACTAGCTGCAAATAGTAACCCAAGTATGTGCATTTCTATTAAATCTTTTCAGTGTAGGAAAAAATTATGTAAATCCCTAGAGGCACCTATGACTTTGTGTGGCTTCAAATATCATTTGCATTAACAGAAAAAAAATCTGAGGTGTATTTTTTAGCATTTCTTTTGAATTTACAAAATTCAGACAAGTAAATAAGAGTGTCACAGCATGTTTAATATACTATAGCTGCTTTTGGTACATAGCAATTTCTATTGCCTGAATACAAAATTCAATAGTGTTAAATGCTCCATATTTGGAAGCATTTGATCATACCATTTTTTTTCCTTAAAGAAAAAAATAAAAATAAAAGGTTGGCTTATTTTTCGAAGGCAACAAAATAAAATTGGTTTGATTCTGCTGATACAACTACATGAATGTGAATATAAGTGAAGAAATACGTTCAGATTTTTGTTTTAACTCTTTTACATACCTTCAGAGCTGAGATCTGCTTTTCAAAGTCTGAAATAGATATTGCATTTTGACAAGCATTATTCTTTCTGCATTGTAAGCACTGATGGATCGATTGTATAGATTTGTTCATATGAAGAAACTGTATGAATCTTAAAGAAATTGCTTAACTTTTATTTAGCTTTCCAAAATAAAAGAAGCATTTCTCCTTGTACCAATATATATTTGAAGGTCCCCAGTGATTATAGGGGATTTCTATATAGCCTGACACGTTAAGGTGAAAAATTTTCAAGGACAGCCTCACCATCTGTCATCAGCTTGGTTTCATGACACTGACAGCTGTTCTAAAATGGTCAGTGGACCTCATGCATAACAAAAATCTTGCTCTTTAGTATTGTTTGTATTTCAGTTTGATTTGATGCGCTTTCGAAAGTACTGTTGCTGTTGTTGCCGGAAAAAATAAATTCCATAAAGCAAAAAAAAAAAAAAAGGGAGCTTTTCAACTTTAGGCTATATAAAAAAAAAAGTTCAAAATTCATAAAGAGATATAATACATATATTATAAATGAAGAAAAGGTGGCATTTTGCTCTTTTTAAAACAAAAGGCAAAGCCGATAAAGTTTAAGTTTGCTTTACTACAGAATTTTTATATATGTCTGGTTGTTGTACTAATTATACTCTGTAGGATTGAAAGATTGTTTTCTATAGTTATAATCTACAGGATTTTCTTCTGAATAAGACCTATAGCTTGCATTCTAAGCTACTAATGCCAAAAAGCTAAAATTACTTCCTCATTAAAACTATTCAGAAAGGGTTTTCAAGCAAAATTTTAAAATAAAGGCAATGCTCAGTATTATAAAAATAAATATGAACAGCTCTACTCACTTTTCAAATGGTCCAATCCTACATCACTGATACAGAAGAATGGTAGAGTATTTTTGTGTTTGTTTAAACGAATGCTAGGAATGGATAATAATGGGGAAATGGATGGAATTTAAATTTTAAACTATTATATTTTAAACTGCTGAATCCTCAGGCTTTTTCCTGTTGCATCATTACAGCACAACCGTGCTTTTCTTCTTGAATCTGCTTGTTCTAAACATTAAGTTTATAGGCTTAGAGCAGTTGGAGCCTTTAATAGGGTGCATGTATGTGGCTGTTGTTTGCCATCTTGTTTTTTTTTCCTTTTAATCTGGGTTGTATGTATATTGTTGTTTGTTTTTCTTCTGTGAGTTGCCCAGAGTCAATTGGAGGCAAGGGGTGCACAAATCAAATATATAAATAAATTAGTAACAGATGGCCAGCCATTTCAGATAATCATTCCCATTTAGTTTTGTAGATTTTTTTTCCAAACGGTAATCTATCATTTTCTTCCTAATAAACAAAGCTTAGAAATGACCTAAGGGTCAATTCTTTCTTCAGTACATACAAATACTCTTGATGAGAGGTGGAATTATATATAAGGAGTGATAAATAAATCCCTTAGGATCTAGCTTTGCTTTCAGCTGTTTTCCCCATCTCAGTAATAAGTCAATCATCTGCATGGCTTTCTCTGACTCAGCTCATATGTTTAATTCCACTGATATATTTGCCTAAGCATGACACTCAAGTCTCAGCTTTGATAATCTGAGTTTCATATATACTATAGAAAGCCTATAAAATTTGTCCAACATATAGATACTTTTGGCTAGACATTGGACAGCAACATATACTGTAGATGACACAATGCAATTAATATCCAGTTTGAATATCTGGATAGATGAAATCCAATTCAAAGCTACCACTAGCAAATGTGATTATATATTTAAGCATGGGGAAAAGTATTCTCCCAGTTTTTCACACTCAAAAGCATGGCTCGTTTTTGCCTCAATAACAAGGCATAGATATGTCTTAGAACAGCCTTTCTCAACCTTAACAACTTTAAGATGTGTGAACTTCAACTCCCAGAATCCCCTAGCCAGTATGGTTTAAATTTATCAAGATTGAGAAATGTTGTCGTAGAGAATAAATAGGGCCCATGAAACTAATCAGTGCTTTAGAACTTTGAAATTTTGCTAACTAATAAATCTGCCAACTACTATATGATTTTTTAAAAATGAATTCTATTTAATCCCTTATGATACAGTTATCCTAAATAACAAGAGCTGTCATTAAAAAAAAACAGAAAAATATCTGATTAAATGTCCTAAAACAATCTTGAAAATCCTGTATAGACTACAGGAATTAAGCAAATCCAGAAATGGACAACAAAAATGGTGCAAGGTCTGAGGGACAAAACATATCAGGAGAGATTGTAAGAACTGAATATGGATAGCCTAGAGGGAAAAGGGGGGGACATGATAGAAACCTTTAAATATATTAAAGATGTGAATAAGATTCTAAAAGACAATATTTTCAATATTCAAAGGACAGACTCAATGGACCACTTGGTCTTTTTGTTTTTCAGCCATCAGTTTTCTATGTTTCTATGTTATCAAAAACAGTATCCAAAATGTTTGCAAAATTGCAAATATTCAATTTGCAAAAATCAAGAACATGGGGGCATAACCTCAAACCAACAGGAGGGAAGTTCAAAAGTAATGTTAGAAAATATTACTTCACAAAAAGAGTAGTGGAAGCTTGGAACCAACTTCCAGCACAGGTAGTGTGTCAATTATCAATAACTGATTAAACATGCTTGGGATAAACATATCTATCATCCAACAAAAATTAAATAAATAAATATACAGTAAAAAAAATTAAAATTATTAAAATTAAAATTAAAATTAAAATTAAAATTAAAATTAAAATTAAAATTAAAATTAAAATTAAAATTAAAATTAAAATTAAAATTAAAATTAAAATTAAAATTAAAATTAAAATTAAAATTAAAATTAAAATTAAAATTAAAATTAAAATTAAAATTAAAATTAAAATTAAAATTAAAAAAGACAGACTCAATGGACCACTCGGTCTTTTTCTGCCATCAGTTTTTTAGGTTTATAAGCTATACTTAAATTTTAAAATATGGAATGCAGTTGTTATGAACTTCATACAGAACAGTCTCTACCAAGGCATCGCTATAAATATCCTATGGGATTGTATATTACAAAAATGTATATACCGGTTTTCTATATTTTTTTCTAATTTAAAAATGTCTAAATTTATCAGGCATAGCTGGGAGCCTAGTAGTGACCGAAAAAGATTGGTGCCTATGAACATTACACTGTTTGCCCTTTTAATAGTCTCTGTTAATATGATTCTGCTGTTTCTGCTTTATTTTCAAGAACAGAAATTATTCCAAATATCTAGTTACAAATAAAGGACTTGATCCATCATAAACATGCATGGTCCTACAGTATGAAACTGCTGATATGGGCAGCCTTGGGGAAAGAAAGTAAAGTTGTTGCATCCAAGTGCAAGATGTCTGCTTACCCCATGGATGAGTGGGTGGGTTGAATGGATGGATGGATGTTACTGTCCTCAGTTTGCAAACTTTATTTGAACCAATCTTATTGATTCAGTTGGGACTATTATCTTCAGTTACTTGGATGTGGTAAAAATTCTGCATGCAGTACCCACTAACATGTTGCCAGAAGTAGAAAGACGGGATTATGACCCTCTCTGGTGACAGTTTTAGTGGAATTGGGTCACTAGGAAGTTGGAGTGTGCTTTTTTTACAGTCTAACAACTTTCCGTTCAACTTGTTTACATTTGAAAGGCCAGTAAAAAAAGAAATAGAGCAATAAAGGCCAGCAGTTTGGACTTAAATTAAGCATTGATGTTTGTGATAAATGGGAGAAATGGTGGCCATGTGTTCTAAACATAAGGGAAATCAGGGTGTATATAGAAACATTTAAAATGCAACATGGGCAAGAGAAATGTTCAATCTTTCCCCTTCTATTCTTCTTTTATCTGAAGCATATTTCCCCCTATATTATTTCCTCCTAATTGGCCATATATAGGCCATCCATGGTCTACTGTATCTTTTCTGCATGTACACAGCCTCAGGCAGCCTTACCCATTTTCTTCTACTCCCACCTGATCATCCATTCAGTAGATGGTAGAAAAATATTATTGTTGCAGTGCTGTCGTCAGGAACAATGGCACCCTTTCAGAGAGCGTATGCCTTTATCCAAGCCTATGCTGTCATGATATAACACTCATCAAAACCTGTCTGACATTTATATCTCTATGTTCCATCTGTTTCTATAGGAGAGGAATTCTTAGATGTTTGTTTAACATGACATCCATCCATAATTGTCCTTGTTATCTTCCACACTGGTCAATCAGTAATAATCCTGGTGACCTATTACCATTTTATCTAAGCATGTATGAGTTCCTGGACTGGCAAACCCTAGAATAAATTGCTGAATGCTGGCTTTGACTCACATTAAGCCATCTATTTGTTCTTTGGAAATTAGCTAGGTGACTAAATACATTGTGATTAGTGTGAAGAAGTATAGTTGATTAAGAGTCTGAAGAAATGAACTTTGGAAATTATTTGCAGAGGGAATTTTTGAATCATTTAAATTTTGTGAATGGGACAATGTTGTCAGCACAAATCTGACATTTCGCAGCATAAAAAATACATTGAAATAACAAATAGACCCCAAACTATATATTAAACCATACTAGTATCTTCCAGATGATGAGGAAATTTTGTTTAAACAAGAATTTGCTATGTAGCAAAGAGTGGTCTGAAAAAACTGTAGTGAAAATACTACCATGTTTCCCTGAAAATAAGAACCAGTCTTATTTTTTTTGCCTCCAAAAGAGGCACCAGGTCTTATTTCCAGGGAGTGTCTTTTCCATGGTCTCGCCTCGCAGCAGTGGCACCAACAGTCCTGCCAGCCAGCCCACTTCTTCTGCGGCCAAAGGAAATGTCTCTGCAGCTGAGAATGGAGCTCCAGATTGACAAGTGCAGCACCCCCTAGCCTGCATTTCACCATCAGAGGCTTTTCCGGAAGGCCTCTGACGGCGAAATGTAGGCCGGGGGCACCATACGTGTCAATCTGGAACTCCATTCGTGCCGGGGGATGCCACAGAAGAAGTGGGCTGGTGAGGCGAGGCAAGTATTGATCCATGGGAGGCCTGGCTGCAATGGTAAGTGGGTGCAGGGTGAATGGGGCAGCTCCAGGCTCATTTTCCTTTTGGGTAAGTGCTTTATAAAGATAAAATATCATACAATCCACTTCATCAGATCCATGGAGCATTATTCTAGATGAGAGAAACTGCTTATACACACAGGAGATCCTGCTTCTGCTAGGATTGCTCTTAGGTCAGTCACACTATTGAATGCTCCCACATGTCATCCCTAGCATGTTTCCTTAAGACAATAGATATTTAGAATTACATTTGGTCTTCTAAATCAAGGATCCCCAATCCCCAGTCCGTGGACTGGTACCGGGCCAGCAACCGGTCCGCACAAACAAGCAAAGCTCCATCCGTGGGATGCAGGCAGCAAACAAAACTACACACTCTCCGGTCCATGGAAAAACTTTTCTCCATGGAACCGGTCCCTGGTGCCCAAAAGGTTGGGGACCTCTTTTCTAAATACATCAGAGAATCATATATGGTAAACTATTCAGATAAGCCATTGAATGTATAGAGAAACAAAGATGCAATACACCAAAACCAAATAGCTGGCTGCCAGTGAAAAGAATGAGAAGAGACATGAAACAGTGCTCAGTGTATTGTACCAATATCTCTGTACTCTCTATAAAGGTTATAATCATAAACTATGTGGAACAGGTTTGCAGGGAACCCATTTTGTGCTTTAAAGATAGAGAAGGGTAACTTAAATGAAGATGGGGGAAATGTCCTTTTTTAGCTATAGGACTTGCTATGTTCAGAACAGTAGTTGCTTATTTTCAAAGGAAGTGTGTACACCCTCCCTGCTTAGGTCAAACAAGGAAAATCTGCTGCAAATACCAACAAGGTATAATTTTGTGCCTTTCCTACTGTCCTTGTGGTACTCTGTGATCTGCTGAAATTGTCACCTTCATAGCTTCCTTCTTATAAGAAGCAGTGTTTTGTCTGAGTTTTCCCCCCTGTATATTAGGCTAATGAATATTAATGAGAGCTTTTCCACAGGACAACTATAAGCAAGGAAGAATCCTTTGAAACCACAAGACTCAGATAATACTGTAAAAAAGGATCTATTTTTGCATGTGCAGTCATCATACAAAATGACACATTATTTACATTTAGGAAAAAGAGTGGTTCTTTATTCTTTCAATGAACAATCATGTTACATACTTAAAAGTAGTTTTTAAAACTGCTGCTACTATCATTTAATATCATAATTTGAGCTCCCATACCAAGATGAGAAAATATGTGCCCATGAAATGATTAGGATAACTACTCTCTGACTATGCTATCTGGTGCTATGGGAAACCATTTTGCTCATCTGTGTTTTACATTATTCAGACAGAAAAGTAAACAAACTAGAGAAATCCTAAAAAGGAAAACATAAAAAATAATTAAACTAAATTGACAATGCCAAAGTGTAAAAAAAGTTGATTTTAAAAGAGAGTATTGGAACTATTATTTTCTATGTGACGAGATTTAAATTACACCTGGCAAAACATGAATCTTCCTAGTGCCAGAGTGCAATATCGTATCTTCCATTATGACTTCAAAAGACTGATTTTTCACACATTAAAGAAGTAATAGGATTGATTCAGCTAGTTATTCTCTCTTTAAAAGCAAGACTTCCTACATGCCAAAATATAACTTGCAGTTCTCTCTTCTTCAAACATTTCGAAAGGACCAAGCCAAGGTTAATGTTGGGGTCTGGTTACTACAAAATTGCCTTTGGAGATAAAAAGAAAAAAAGTCTGTCACATTTGAAGTAGCCACCTCAGATCACATCACACCTCATGGATTTCAAAGGTCAATGGAAGCCTACTCACACTGCATGATACATCCTATGATTATTAATATTATTAATACAATATAGTATACTAAGGTTTATAAATGTATTCTTTTCAGTAGAGAGTATTCCACTCAGTGTTAGGTCCAAATCCAGAATAGAATTAGGTGAACTGATACAATCTTTAACTCATTCAAGATAACACACTGTTTTTAAATTGTCCTACCTTCAATTTAGAGAGAGCCAGTTTGGGGTAGTGATTAAGGCTAGAAAGTGGAAGACCGTGAATTCTAGTCCTGCCTTAGACACAAAGCCAACTGAGTGACCTTGGGCCAGAGAGTCTCTTTCAGCCCTATGAAGGAAGCAATGCCAAACCATTTCTGAAAAACTTTGCCAAGAAAACTGAAAGGGCCAAGGCAGTCTCCAACAGTCAAAAATTAACTTGAAAGAACACACACAAAGACCTCCAATTGAAATCCTAGTTTGGTGTAGTGATTAAGACAACAAAATTAGAAACTGGGCGTTCTAGTCTCCTTAGGCTCAAATAGTGGTGGGATTCAAATATGTGAACAACCAGTTCTCTGTGTGGATGCTGCTTCCAGAAGTCCATTCTGGGCCTGGGCAACAAAAAATTAGCTACCAGTTCTGCCAAAGTGGTGCGAGCCGGCTGAATCCCACCACTGGGCTCAAAGCCAAGTGGGTGACTTTGGACTAATTACTTTCTTCCAGCCCTAGGAAGCAGACAATTGGGCTAAAACCTTCTGATAAAATAAAATCCCTAATATATATTTACTGTTAAAACAATTACATCTTATTGTCACTCAGGCTTTATTTTTGAATAGATCTGTGGCTAGGAGAGCCTTTGCACACTTTTGGGTAGAGCACTAGTCATACCCATTTCTGGACCATGAGGCCCTGCTCACATTCACCCATGCCCTTTTAACCTCCCGTTTAGATTACTGTTAACACATTTTACATGGGGCTGCCCTTGAAGAGCATTTGGAAACTTCAACTGGTGCAAAATGCATCTGGCATAGGTAATAAATGGTGCCAGCTACATAGCACATATAACACTACTTCTCTGTGAGATGCACTGGCTGCTGGTGAGCTTCTGGGTACAATTCAAGGTGCTGGTTGTCACCTTTAAAGCCCCAATGGCTTGGGACTGGGTTGGCTGAAGGACTGTCTTTTTCTAAGAGTTTCTACCCATCCAATCTGATCCAACATATTGGGCATATAGTAGATCCCCTCAGCCAAAGTGTGTCAACTGGTGGGCTTTTTTTTTGCTGTAGCCCCTGCCTTATGTAATATCCTCTCCTTGCAGATTAGAATAGCCTCAATCCGGTTGGCTTTTCATAAAGCTTTAAAAAGCTGGCTATGTACCTGGGCCTGGGGCTTGCAAAATGTTAACAGCCCTTTTATTTGGCCTTACTATCAGCTGATTAACCATAATGGGTGCTGTTCTACTTATTTATTTTGTTTTTATTGCTTTAATATTTTTAATCGTTTCATAATTTTAGAATTGTAAGCTGCCCAGAGTCAGTTGGTTGAATTGAGTGGCTATAGAAAATGAATGAATGAATGAGAGGCAAGAATCAATGAAACTAGCAACTTTTTTCCTTTTCATTTTAAAGAGTAACATTAGAGGAGAAAGCAAGCCTCAAAATGATGCTTTTAACAGGAAAATGTTCCCAAAATCAAGAATAAGCAAGAGTCATAGAAGAAACATTTCCATATGAAAAAAAGAAACTGAAGGCTTAGTTTTGGCTGCTCAAGAGCAAGCTATTCAAATTAATGTAATCAAGGCCAGAAATAATTCAAAGTGTTCTTTGGGAAAAGAAGCAAAAGAATAGATGATATATTCAGCTAGTGCAACAAGATCACACAACCTGATTATAAATGATGATATAACATAGCCACTACAATGATTCACTGGAGCATCTGTAAAAATTATCATGGACCAGTAATGAAAAATTAATTGAAAAAATAGTCAAAAATTAGCAGGTTAAAATATTGTGTGATTTCCAAATACAAACTGATAAAGTCTTGACTCATAATACATCAGATATAACTGTGATTGAAAAATAGAAAGTGTGGATAATTGATGGGGACAACACCAGGGGATAGTAGAATAGAAGATAAGGAATTGGAGAAGATCACAACGTATCAAGATCTGAAAATTGAAATTAAAAGATTATGGCATAAAGCAGCCATAGTAATCACAGTGGTTATCAGCACACTGGGTGCTATACCAAAAAAAAAAAAAAATCTTGGACAGCACTTAGGCAATCTGCACAATGACAAAGTTTCCATCAGTCAATTACAAAAGGCCACACTGCTTGGATCCACACATATACTACACTGATACACTATTCCACCCTAGGTTCTTTGGAAGAACTCAGTGTATATGAAGGCCAACTTCAACTAAAGAATTGCCAGCATTGTTGTGTTTATAATAATAATCTGATTTACTGAAAAGTCCATTATGGACACAGGTAAAGATGCCATGAAAATAAATTTGAAAACAACAGCCACCAGTCCTTTACAATGAAAGGCAGCAGAAAGAAACTCCAGATTTAATCCCATATTATTCATGCATTGGAGGAAGCAGACCGTCATCTCATTTAGGTTACCATTAGTGCAATAAAGAAAAGTTACATATTCAGGTTGAACTTTAGTTACAGGGAAGTACATCAGGTTCCAGGGAGAATCAAAATAGGTGTCCAAGGCAACCTTGACAGGTGGGGAAAGAAGTAAGAATTTGATGTTCCTAATACGCTACAAATGAGGCAATTTTACAGACATTTTTTTTCTAAAATGGAATGTTCTGCATGCAACATATCCCCTTGTCTACCACTGAATTAGGAGCTGTCTGTGTGCAGAATGACACCTTTTAAGGAATACCATCACTGGAGCATTTACAGCAGGGGTGTCAAACTGGTGGCCCGTGTGCTGGATGTGTCACGTGCAGGCCACACCCACACTGGCTCTGCAAAGGCAAAAAAAAAATCACGATATGTCATGGTATGTCATGTGATGTGATCGAGTTTGACATCCGTGATCTACAGGAATAGTGATGCTGGATCTGCATCAAAGGCCATTAATAAAACTCCCATGTGTCCCATGTATTTTATCCTGATATGATATGATTAAAATTTTTAAACAAAACAATATGACATCTTCTCTTCTTCTCCTTCCATATCTATTTAATTTTATCCAATACAGTGAGAGCGCCAAACATCTTGAGGATACTGATGTCTCTGGAGAAAGATTATACTCTATTAAAACAACAACATGAATGGAATTAAGAAAATCAGGGACTGATTAATTAGTGAAGAAAAGTCAGACCATGTGGCAAATAAGCTTCCATGTAATATTTAAAAATGTGAAGCAAGGGTGCAACAATGGCTTTGTCTATTACCAAAAAGTCCTTTTCTTACCAAATAAGCAATTGCAAAGCACCCAGCCCTGCTGATACTGGTTAAAAGAAGAAGTAAAAGAAATTAGCACTGAGGTTTAGAAAGAGTGCTTTGGTGGCTATCAAAGAATATAAAAGATGCTAGTGCATGACCATCTGTGAAAACATGGTGTGCCCCCTACAGTTTTAATCTCAAACCTGCTTACAGCTGTGCAAGATTCTTTTGGAACAGATGCTTATTGTGCAATGTGGGATAAGTGACATCTGAAGAATGATTCCAGGCAAAGAACATATTCGCTGCATGCAGCTAAATTCTGTATTGTATGTGTACTGCATAGTCCACACTTAACCTTTTCCCTCTTTTTGTCACCCCATAAAATATCAAATGTACCAGTGGCTCAGCTGTAGCCAAGCATCTTAAGTGACAGCCCAGCAGGCAGAGCAGCCTTTATTTGTCAATGAAAGTTAATGGCATAAATAGAAGCTCTTCTCTCTTACCACTTTCTTCTGAAAAGAGAGGCCTAGAAGTCACTGATTAATAAGCAGCCTTATTAATTCCAGAGGGAGAGGTGACTGAGTGGAGAAAATTAATGACCTCCTGTCTAGGCTGTAGCCCAGCCTAAAAGATGAAAAAAAAAGTATGTGAAAGGAAACAGAATTATTCCATCTTTTGCAGTGCTCTTGGACATGAAGCATTTGTCAAGATTAACAACTTTGATCAAATTTAATTTTTGTTCTTATTTAATTTGACTTCATTGCTAGCTGATATTGCCCCGAGTGTTGGTGGTTTGATTGCATGGCTAACCGTCAAGGCTCTGTAAGTCATTGTTCTGACTTGGCTGTGGAGTGAGACTGTAGGCTAGGAGCCACAAGCCCAAGTTAGCAGAGGCAGAATCAAAAACCCTACAAATGCTGACTTTCTTAAGAAGATTCCGGTGGGGAAGAATTATTTCTCTGGACCTGCCTTAGAAACCTGGTACCTTGTATCTATTCCTTTAATAACACTAACCATCACAACTATTTTCTCTACCGGTTGGGAATGGGTGTTATATTTCATCCCATCAAAGGAAACTTCCTGTTGGAAGATATTTTTTTAATCAACATTTTCTATAAAGAATATAATTTAAGAGAAAAATAAATGTAAATTACAAATCATTGATTGGTATACAACAGAATAACTGTGATTGTAATCATATTTCAGTTAACTAAGAATTGAAGTGGATTAAAATGAGGCAATCCTTGTCCCCGGATTACCACTGAAAGATTTTTTTTTAAAGGACCAGCTTTGACAGAAGAAAGCATGAGCTTCACGTATATAGTCTGCCAAAGTAATTTCCAGCCTTATTGACAGTTGCCTACTGCAAAGTCTCAAAATAATGTTTAAATGCCTTTGAACTTAAAAATCTGTTTCTGAAGCTGGCCCAGGAACTACAAATAGATCCTAATGCCCTTTCTCTGTCTTCCCCTTTCTGAATCTAACACAGCCATAGGCTTAATTCAGCACAACCTACCTTTTCTATCCAAACAGTTTTAATTTTTAATGTTTTTTTTACTCATGGTCATGAGCATGATTCAGCAGGAGGCAATTGTGTCCTTCAACTCACTTTTTTGCCAATGCTGTATAATTATATACATGTTAATTTTGGCATTGTAGTTCATAACATAAGTTATTTACTAAACATTAGATATATCCCACAATTTACTGAGAATGCTGATTGGTAGCAGACCATATGATGTGAAAGCAGTTTAAGAAAGTGAGGTTGTTCAAGTGATTTTTCTATTGTTATTTGTTGCCCCATGATGCTTTGTTTATTTAATTATTGTTTTTCTTCTGTAGAAATCTAGTATTTTTACTTTTCTTTTAAAACAAATATGTAAGTGTTATTCAATGTAACAGCTGTATTCAGTCATAAAAGGCCATTCAGCATTAGGAAACTCATACATATTTGCCTAATAATGCCTTTTAAGTAATTTATCCTTTTGTTAATGCTTTTTTCCCCCAACTACCAAGCCATATACCAGGAATCAAAATTAGCATCTAAATGAGGATGTTTTAAACACATGCCTAGGGGTTGCAGTTTTCACCTTTTTATAGTTTGCTGTGTTAAATTATGTAAAATAGAAATGGTATTTTAGTATTAATAAGGTAATGTAACCCTATCAACCCTCTTTTCTCTGTTATGAAAAAAAAAATGAAATCTGTTTTCCGATGTATAAAGTAGAAATAATATAATAGTATAATATAATAATAATAACAAAGCAAAATTATATTGCATTTTCTATTAACTCATGAAACTTTATAAAACACAGCAAAGTACTTGATTGAAATTTTAGTTAAAATAGAAATTGTTTTACTAGCAATCATTACCTGCAATATACTTAAAGCACGTTTTTAAAATTTTAGAACAAGATTAACTACTATTGTATTAGATTTTACTCCCAGTTTAATTATGAAAAAATACTAACAAGGTATAATGTATATATAGCAAAATCTAAAAGTACATAAAAGGTTACAAAAAGTATCAGTGATATAAAAAATAAAGGATTCTGTTGGAACCTAAATTCTATTTGAATTTGAATCCAGTTATATATTCAAGATGGACAGTAGTTAATATTTATTTGTTATGTATATGTAGGGGTGTGGGTCTATACATATGTTGTATATAGTATGTTTTAGGTGTGTGTCATGTATGTGTTTCACTTTGAGAGCGGGCAACTAAATTTCATTTTTGATGTGTACCGTTGTGCCCACAGTAAAAAAATGACAATAAAGGTTATCTTATCTATCTTATCTTATCTTATCTTATCTTAGATGTTTATATTATATAACAATAATCAGAACAATCAAGAATTAATTAATAGTAATTTTACTTGAAGGCAGTGAAATTCATTTTCCATTTTATTTGTGTAAAACATACATTTAAATATCAGGTGATTTTTTTTTAGATGTTTAGGCATCTCATTCTTTCTCCTCTTTCATGAGGTACATTACATCATATTCTATCTCCTAGACTGAAGGGTATGTATTCATATTGGTCAGCTGTAACTAAAGCAACAGAAATTATATCAAATATATTGGACTACAAATCCAAAATAAAGTTTGCATGCTGTTTTTCCTCAGGCTGTCTTTATGCAAGTGAAATGAAATTATTTTAGTCAATGAAAAAAGTCAGTGAAAAAAGTAAGGTTCTACATTTAGGCAAGAAAAACCAAATGTATAGGTATAGTATAGGGAGTACCTTGCTCAATAGTAGTAACTGTGAGAGGGATCTCGGAGTCCTAGTGGACAATCATTTAAATATGAGCCAGCAGTGTGCTGCAGCTGCCAAAAAAGCCAACACAGTGCTAGGCTGCATTAACAGAGGGATAGAATCAAGATCACGCGAAGTATTAATACCACTCTACAATGCCTTGGTAAGGCCACACTTGGAATACTGCATCCAGTTTTGGTCACCACGATATAAAAAAGATGTTGAGACTCTAGAAAGAGTGCAGAGAAGGGCAACAAAGATGATTAGGGGACTGGAGGCTAAAGCATATCAAGAACGTTTGCTGGAATTGGGTATGTCTAGTTTAATGAAGAGAAGGACCAGGGGGGACATGATAGCAGTGTTCCAATATCTCAGGGATTGCCACAGAGAAGAGGGAGTCAAGATATTCTCCAAAGCGCCTGAAGGTAGGACAAGAAGCAATGGATGGAAACTAATCAAGGAGAGAAGCAACCTAGAACTAAGGAGAAACTTCCTGACAGTTAGAACAATTAACCAGTGGAACAACCTGCCTCCAGAAGCGGTGAATGCTCCAACACTGGAAGTTTTTAAGAAGAAACTGGACAGCCATTTGTCCGAAATGGTATAGGGTTACCTGCCTGAGCAGGGGGTTGGACTTGATGACCTCCAAGGTCCCTTCCAACTTTATTATTATTATTATTATTAATGACTGGATCATTTTTAAATATATATATTCTACATTCATCTGAAATATATTACGGTACATGGTAACTTTTTAAAAACAATATTGTGTGCAATAACTGTTGATATACTTAATATAGGACAAGTGATATATGAAATATTTTCCTTTGTTCATGGGAACTATTGCAGAATTCATCCTGTGATATTTAATAAAAGTTCTTTAAGTCTTATTATCAACAATTAAAATATTAAAATTGTATCATGACTCTAAACTTAGAGTTTCTACCAACTTCTCATCCTTTCCCTTCTGTTCTACCTTTGTGAATAATTAAATTTTAAACCTTGCCACAATTATCATGCATAGTCTCTTTGCTTTCTTGCAACCAGACCATTTTTGCATTATTCTAATCTCGATCATCTGCTAATTTGTTCTGAAATGTACTTTTTCTAAGAATAGCAATAACAATAGCACTTAGACTTATATACCGCTTCACAGTGCTTTACAGCCTCTCTAAGCAATTTACAGAGTCAGCATATTGCCCCCAACAATCTGGTTCCTCATTTTACCAACCTCTGAAGGATGGAAGGCTGAGTCAACCTTGAGCCGGTGAGAATCGAACTGCCGAACTGCAGGCAGCCGGCAGTCAGCAGAAGCAGCTTGTAATACTGCATTCTAACCACTGCGCTGCTACAGCTCATGAATAAGAGTGAAATACGAACACAACCAACCTTTACCTTCTCCAAAACATGAGCGTTTAGTTTGTTCAATGATAAGGAGCAAACATGTGCACTTCCTGAGAAAACAGGAAAGTTGTGGTGCGCTTGTTAATATTGAACTGCTTATAACATTTTCAGTGAGAATGCATTGAAAAATATACAATTTTATGCAAGCATACCAAACCATTTTTCTGTAACTGAAGGATCCATCCAAAGAAACTGAGTTTACTGATTGAGGATATCCTCATGAAAATGATTAAAGAGATCATTTCACACTAAATAACCAGGCTCCAGTGAGATAAGAATTTAACAAACTTTCCTGGATTTACATTGTTCTCAGCAGAAAAGTCCAAAAAAGTCTAACTTTTTTGCTACATCCTATGGCTGGAAAACAGGAACACAAGGTTCTAATCAGGACTATATCCTGTGAATCCTGCATTTGTACAAAGACAATTCGGACAAAACAAAAGATAGTTTGCTATTTGTGGTCTTCTGTCTTTTTATTGTAGTAGGCTTAAATTTCTATATATCTTATTTCTCTAATCATTGTTTACTAGATTAATATATTGTAAATTAATAAATCAATATTTCATTTCAGCCAAGATAAGCTAATGGCATATATCACATTTACTATGTCTCAATCAGTATAAATTGAGTAATGAATATGAATAGTTTTATGGTATGATTGATGCATTTTTACAGTGGTAGAATAGAATATGCTGTTTATCCATGCTTCACTCAGTCCAATTTTTTAGATTTTCACCCTGGCTTGGGCTATCAACTAATCTTTCAGGCTGATTCCACACAACAGGTGATGGCACACATTAAAAAGGAGAGACCTTAAATTGCATGATGATCATCTTGACTTTTTGATCCATTATGCAGATGACCCTGACATTAGGTTAAATAAAACATGATTAGGTAGTTTATGATGCAGTGTGTCAGGGAAATCTAACCTGATAGAAAACCCATTCCCACACTTCAAATACCCATTCCCATATATTTCTAAGAGTGCTGTGGCATGCATTAAAGAAACCATATGATAAACTGCTTTGGTAGCTGAATAAGATCTTAGCAACTAGACCGTATATTAATAGACTGAATTGTAGTGCTAATGATACATGGTGTGCTATTATTCATTAGGATGACCAAGAACATTTTGAGTATATCAATAGTAATTTTCACTAATATATTGGCACAAATATAATATTATTTAGTTGAATCATGTTCAATCATGTTACTTCCACATCACCAAAGGAGAGGCAGTGCATTATTCCAAAAGAAGACAGAAGACAAGATAGATTTGCAGTTTCTAATTCCAGAAATAATTGCTATAAACAGAATAGCAATGAACCTTTCTTTAGTGGGTAAGGCTTTGATCTGATGACCTATTCATTTTTTCAGGTGTTGCAATATGCAATTTCAATGCAGCTGAACGTCCTTCCTAGTATGCTATCCTTAGATTGGGTAATCCTGTGAATAGAAGTCACTTTTAAATAAAGGCCTATCCTCTTTTTAAAAAGATTATACTCTCTGATATAGAATTCATGACCACTCTAATCCATAATGATAAGATTTCAGAATGCAGAAGTGTTTCCTTCTCTCCATCTAGTATGGGTAGCTTCTCTATCTTTCTTTAAGATTATTCTGTTTACTGTGCTACTAAAACACAGCATTTACTGATGGTGATTTTCCTTGACAATTCATCTTGCCAAACAGAACCAGGTAAAGGGGGACATCATATTAGTGTCAGCATTAAAAGTGCTCTGATATAAACAATACTTACAAGTTTTCAAATTAGATTGTATAGGATGTGACAAAAGGCATTTCTATGAATTCCATGTGATGGCTACCCTACTCCAGTCTTTGGTAAACTGAGTATTTAATCTCCACTATGCCTAATGAAACTGAACACTATCACAAGAAGGGTTTTTGAAGGTTTAATGAATAACTTCCATATATAACAAGTTACCTCTAGGGACAAGACAACTTATGGGATTTCCAACCACTAGCTGGATGTTATTTTGTTCTTCAAAGGAAAAGCATATTCAATGTTATTTGTAACATTGTTTACATGAGTAATATGTTTATTGAAACATAGGTTTTTGTGGACTTAAGCCATTTTATCACAAATGTGTGACATACTGTACTGTTTACTCTGGGAAACAGTGGAGCACAGGATGGGCTGGTGTTCTATGGTCCATGAGATCATGAAGAGTTGGACACTACTTAGTGATTGAACAACTGTATTATTAGGTCCTTTTATGCAAGTGACCCCCAACATTTTGCCATAGTATCTGTTTAGTTTCCACGTATCATAAGATTTATTTTCTAACCTTAGGAATATATAAGAGAATACAGTATATCTTTGAAATTCAAAGTATGTCTATCAGGTAGGTGCCATATGCTTTTTTATCAAGAGATGGGGATTTTTTTTTAAAAAAAATGCTTAAACTATCCTCTATAAATACCGTGTTTGCCTGAAAATAATAGCCAACCGGAAAATAAGCCCTAGCATGATTTTTCAGGACACCTGTAATATAAGCCTCACCCCCAAAATAAGCCCCAGTTAAGATCGTCAGCCAGACAGATGCATTTAGTACCATATTTTCCTGAATATAAGCCCTAACCGGAAAAATAAGCCCTAATGCGTGTTTTGGAGCAAAAATTAATGTAAGAATTGGTCTTATTTTTGGGGAAACACGGTAGCATGTCAGTAGTGAAATTGATTTATTATTCTGGATCTAAATTCCCCCTGCCCCTACCATATCTAAGTCCTTTTAGTCTCTTTAATTATAATGACAAATAGTAAAATGTAAATACACACAGTGATAATGTGGTTGAAGACAAGTACTGCGAACAATAAGTTGTACATCAAGATCACCAGAGGGTTTCAATCAGTGCTGAATTCACCTAATAATGTAAGTTGCTGCACTGCAGTCAGACTGATTAACAGTTAGGTGATATGCAGTTCAAGGTGTGTGTGTGCCTAAGGCCATTCCTTGTTAGGAAAGGGAAAGAAAGCCAGCTAATGACAATCTCAGCAGGGCACAATCTCAGGGAAGAGACTAGACTTTGAATTTCATATCCAGCTCTGCAAGTCTTTTATTCTGCCAGTTCCATTAATTTCAGTAAGTTCAATTCCAGAAAGTAACATGAGCGAATTTATCATAGGTTTTCATATCTTATTGTCCAAGTATTTAATATTGTATTTCCTCTTAGGAAATGTACCATTTTTATCTAGAATTTCAATGGCCCTGACAGTAATGCCAGTAAGCATCAGTTCTGGGTAGGGTTACTCTTGTGGATAATGTTAAAAGGAAAGGGGTGAAGCTGAAAGCAATCTATAATAAAAGTGAGGCTGTGTAGATGTAAAAAAAAAAAAAAGCCAATTCAGGTAAGAGAAAGAACAAAACACAGAAAAACAAAATCATTTTGTATTGTTTCCAGTACAACTACTTGCACTTTGATGCAACATTTAAATGACTGAGACTTTCAGGTCAGAAAGCAATCCTCTAGTTATGGAGGAACTTCATCAAATTTTCATGAGTAGAACTGGAGCTGATTTGGCCAATTCAAAGCCACAAAGAGGTCTGGTTGCTGATGGAACCAGTATTGAAATAGGTCCCCTGCCCCCAAAGGATATATCCAACTGGAACATAGAATATGAGAAGTGTAAATCAAGGACAATTTAATTTTTAGGACATCTACTTGAATGAGTAATATGGAATTTAGATTGTGGAATGGAACAGATACTTTAAAAGGACTTTGCTAAGTATGTGCTGAGCTATAGCTCAGCAAATAGCAAGATCATTTTTGTTACATGTCCTGTGTATCAGCAAACGTCAGTTACAGGTACAATGATGGATAATGCTGAAGAATTTTAGGGAAAATACAAGAAAAGCTGAATTTAAAATCTAGAAAATAAAATAGTACTATTGGAATAAAAACACTGAAAAAATAAATTTGAGACAGATTTGGTCTGCATATATTAGCAATAACTGCTTTAAGCAAGATAAATACAAACCTTATACCTAGACATTGTTGGATGAACAAAAAGAGAATCAAACTGATTACTTTATAAGAAACAGATGGAAAGGTGAAATCCATTCAACCAGGCACTTTCAGATTCAGACCAGGTATTGTAAACAAAACAAAACAAAAGGCTATATGCAGAAAATTAATTAAACTAAGTGTCTTATAGAAAAAAGATGACATACAATCAAAATGTAAGATCCATGTAAATAGACTCAGTAGATTTAACCTGTGTAAAAGAGAAACTGAAGAGCTAAGGGAACAGATAAGAGACATTCTGAGAACCAAAAAATTCTTAAATTTTCAAAGAGAGAAAGGTCTAAATATCTTTCAAGACTACTATCCTGATTGCCAAATAAAGATGGGGGATTAAAGTCTCAAGTAGACCATATGATGATAGAATACAGATAGGATAGGATAGGATAGGATAGGATAGGATAGAATAGAATAGAATAGAATAGAATAGAATAGAATAGAATAGAATAGAATAGAATAGAATAGAATAGAATAGAATAGAATAGAATAGAATAGAATAGAATAGAATAGAATAGAATAGAATAATAACTTTATTGTCACTTTGAATGTACACTAATCACCATACATTAAAATGTTATTTCATTGCCTACAGCTCTCACAACCTCCAATATACACTACATAAATATGACATAAATAAACAAATAAATAAATAAATACAGAATTATGCATGTACCCACATATATTATATAACACAGAGAGAAAACACAATCTAGTTCGGATTATGTATACATGTGCATGGTGAGAAAAACGAATCTTGCGAGTTTACCAGATGGGTGGCATAGGGAACAAAGCTATTACAGAATCAGGTAGTCCTGCTAGAAATACTTCGAAACCTCCTCTCAAAGGGGTGCAACAGAAACAGACCATGAAGTGGTGTATGGGGTCTCTAATAATGCTTTGAGCTCTAAGCACATAGTGCTTATAAGCAGCATCCTGAATACCAGGAAGCGTGATCTATGATCCTATGATCTTCTCGGCTGTCCTTACCATTCTCTGTATGGACTTTCTATCTGAGGCACTGCTGCCACCAAACCAGATAGTGATACAGTTTGTTAAAATGCTCTCAATCATGCCTCTGTAAAAAGTGGCCAGGACAGAAGGAGAGAGATGTGCTCTCCTCATCCGATGCAGGAAATGCAGATGCTGGTTTGCACACTTCACTAAGGATGAGATGTGGAGAGACCAATTCAGATTGTTAGTTATCTGCATCCCCAGATACTTAATACTGTTGACCACCTCTACAGCTGCATCCTTGATACTGAGTGGAGTATGACTATGCCGGCTCTTTATGAAATCTATAATGATCTCCTTTGTTTTATCAACATTTAGAACCAAGTTACTTTTGTTGCACCAGTCCACCCGAGCCTTCACCTCTTCCCTATAAGGATCAGATTTTCAATATCAAAGAAAAAGAACCATCAAGAATTGGCAACAATAGAAGAAATAGCAAAGGAAATAAAATAGATATTTTTAAGAAAATAAATAACAAGAAATTTTACACATGTTAAGACTATTCTGGAACGCTTTACAATTAGAATTACACTATGGCAGACATATTTTATAGGGAACATATTCAGCTCCTTTAGAAAGGGAGGTATGATTTGCAATAGTCTAGCAAGCCAATAAAAAAGCTATAGAAACAAATAAAATACTTAATTATTTAAAGCTGCAGGAAAGAATAAAGTTAATGTGCTAACAATAAATATAGAACAAGACTGTATGCTCTAGAGATTGGAAAAGATCAGTGAATGTACACCACATAAAGTGTAATATAAAACAACATGCAACAAAATTGTACCATGCACTAATTTCTTATGCAAGCAAAGTTTTGCTTACATTCTTATAAAGAATAGAGGTATATAGGGAGAGAGAAAATATCAAATGAACAGGAATGTTAAAAAAAAATACAGAGTGATCCACAATAAGAAATGTAGTGAAGTAAGGAAGCATAGTATCACTGTATCTGTTTAAATTATATACCAAATATATGAATGTCAGCATTGGAGAAGATTACAGGACAGCTAGTATCAAAACTGTAAACCAAACACTACTAAATGAAATACAGGTAGATAGTCCACAACTGAGCCATTTTTTATCACTAAGCAAAACAGTTGTTAAATCAGTTTTGCTCCATCGTACGACCTTTCTTGCCACAGTTGTTAAGTGAATCACTGTAGTTTTTAAGTTAGTAACATGGTTGTTAAGTGAATCTGACTTCCCCATTGAATATACTTGTCAGAAGGTCACAAAAGATGATCACATGACCCTGGGACACTGAAACCATCATAAATGCATGACAATTGCATGGCAACGCCAAATTTTGATCATGTGATCATAGGGATGTTGCAATGGTTGTAAATATGAAAAATGGTCACTTTTTTCAGTGCTATTATATCTTTGAATGGTCACTAAACAAATGGTTGCAAGTCAAAGACTATCTGTACGCTAACGATGTCAAATGTTAGCCAAATGTTAGCCAAATGTTAGGGCTTAGAACAGCTAATAATTATGAAAATAAAAATGGGAAATAAAAAACCTCAGTTAATATTTTATAGGGAAGCAGAGAGAGAAAGAGTGGCATCATTAACCGCAATGCTTGGAGAAATTACAGTTCATGCTGAAAAAATAAGGTAGTAGATAGTTTTGTTTTCTTGGTCTCAGCAATAGGATAAAAACTGCAGTATGATGGAAAGGAAATAGGGGATTAATTCTAGGGGAGAAGGCAATATTAAACTTAGATGAGATCATGAGGTATAAAATATTTTTATGACAACAAAGATCAGGGTAGAAAAAACAATATTTTTTCCAGTAATCATGTACAGCTACGAAACAGATTCACATTAACTGAGAAGGCAAAGAAGATTAACATCTTTGAATTATAGATTTGGAGATAGTTAATAGGAAGAAATAAGGATTAAGAATAGGAAGTCCTTCTGCAAGAAGAACTAATCAATCCATCCTGGATCAAATGAAGTGGCAATGATCAACAAATAGAAACACACATGCTTTCAACATCTATTGAAAGATGGACTAGGAAAAAAACAGGTTTGGCAAGATAGAGAAAGCAGAAGCACAAGATACTGGATAAAGTGAAAGAATGTAACCAAATAGATCATTGGACTATCCTTTGAAGAGCCAAGATGGGAGGTAGTTGTCCATATAGTCACCAAGATTTGAGTGTGACTCAATTACACATAAGTAATTAACTAATATTGTGTTATTAATATTTCAATAGCTATATAGCCAATTTGGTCTAGTGGCTAAGTCACCAGGCTAGAAACCAGGATACTGTGAATTGTAAAAAAGCCAGCTGGGTGACTTTAGGTCAGACACTCTCTCTTAGCCCTACTCATCTCACAGGGTTGTTGTGGTGGTAGGGGAAATAGGAGAAGGAAGGAGTATTAGAACTGTTTGCCGCCTTGAGTTATCTACAAAAGTAATACAAGTGGGATTAAAAAAAATCTAAAATAAATAAATATTGTTCTAAGTTCCGTAACTTGTCCAAACTGATTTGTCATCAGGATACTTAACACATTGTCATTGGTAGCATAATGTGCTTGTGTTCCTATGAATAGCAATATATGTAACATTTCATATAACCAGTACTGTTACTTTACCCATATTGGTTCCTGATATTCATAATCTAAAGCAATACATCTCAACTTCAGCAGCTGTAAGATGTATGTATTTCAATACCCAATGTTTTTAGCCAGCATGCTGGCTGGGGAATTCTGGG
Source organism: Azemiops feae (assembly GCA_023970755.1). Taxonomy (NCBI): domain Eukaryota; kingdom Metazoa; phylum Chordata; class Lepidosauria; order Squamata; family Viperidae; genus Azemiops; species Azemiops feae. Next base: position 208,399 of record JALGBA010000036.1, read on the forward strand.
AGTTGAAGTCCAGATATCTTCAAGTTGCCAGGATTGAGAAACACTGGTATATAATGAACTTAGCAATTTAATCACCAAAAAGTGGATATTAGAACATATAATGTTAAGAGATTTACCTGCACTTGACTGGAACCTAAATTACACTTTTCTTACAATCTACTCAGATTGTGTTTTGGCAACTTTGCTAGACCTGAAAACAGAAGCCTAGTCCAAGTACATATTTCTAGACATTAGTAAATTAGTATTCATTAAAGTTTCTGTGGAGTCTTGAGTTTCTAATCTTGATGAGATATCATAGAGTCCCTCATTTGAAGATTATGGTATTTAATGGTAAAGCCATCATTGCCCTTATCACTCTTTTACACCTTGATTTATCTCAAAGCTACCTTATTATTCACAGTGGCTTTTAAAATCCATTGTACTGATATAAGTGCAATCAATCAGTAATTAAAAGAAGGCACACTGAGTTTTTAGCCATGCTGAGTCTATACAATATCTCAGCTAAATATCACACTGTATGAGCCAGACAACAAATATTTATATAGCAAAATAATGTAGGAATACAGTGAGATTTTCCAGCCTGGATATGAAGATTATAACATATTTAAATGTCTGGTTCCCTAACATCCTTAAGATACGAATAAAAACCTCTCACACATACAACTAATGTAAACAACTATGGAAATTCAGATTATTCTGGAGAAATGCTGTACCTGGTTAGAGATCTTTAACAAGCCTGTAAAAGTGTGTTTGGTTTCTGAAGCTCCTGGAAGATGGTGATTTCATTATGAAGGCTTCATAAATAATTCATAATTCCTTAGTTAAAATAAGTTTGAATCTGAAGAGTTGGCATCATAAAATTGGTAGAAACCTGTGTGGCAGCAGAATGCCAATGCTAATAATTGTTCTAGAATCAACAGTGCTGTCATGGATCTTTTGTAAAGGACATGCAGCACTTAATAGATTCCATCTATTTGGCTAGAATGAAAAGGTTCTCTGATCTCAAAAGCTAAGGCATATGAACTCTTCCCCACTAGATATTCATCTTTAAGTCATCACCGAGCATCATTTAGGTAATAGAAAGCCTGATGTCAGTATTATTATATCAGTACAATGATGCCTGAATGATTCAAGGAGGCATTATAAATAATTAATGAGGAAATCATAGATAGTCTCTTCCCTGTGCCTCATTAGATGCTCTTAACTAGGTGTCGTCTTTGCTAGACAGGCCACTAATCCTAGTAGGGAAGTTAGCTTTAGTTTCATTCTAGGGAAATCTGCGACCGACATCCAGTGAGATGTGAGGCATTGGGCGGGGGACTGGGGGGGAGAGGGAATGAATACCTTCATATGACAGTCAGCAAACTATGGTGTTATTTTGACAGCGAATAAACCATAACATTGAAAAGAGCTTCAACTTCACTCCTGGTGAGTAAAACCTCTTCAGTTAAAGGATCTAGTCCTATTTAATAATCATTGGTCTGGATTATAAGGAGGTTTTCTGAGCTGAAATTGTAAATATACAGAATGTGACTATTACAGTTATACACTGACAAGGCAAGAAAGGTACACACCAAGATGGCTGACTTCACAGGATATTAGAGACATCACATCCCTCTTTTTTGCAAACAGGAACCATACATTCTATTTTTAAAAATCAACCAATGAAGGTCACAAGCATGACAGAGGATACCATGCTATCATTCGGATGCATGGACAGCCTGTTTTGGTGTATGTTTTGGGAGCAGAGAAGTTAAAATGTGTCTTTCTGTTCCCTTAAAAATTAAAAAAAATACACCGCCATGAATGGATGATTTTACTACCAAATTGACAAAATCTGGGCCTCCTATAGGAGTCACAGAAATTAGGGTATGGGGGTGTAGCTCATTGGTTCTGCCCTTCCCCCTTAATACTTCCCCCCCTCACATACAGATATAGGGGATATTGATTGATTAATCACTTAAAGCTCATGTGTTCAATCAGTTCAGGTAGGAATTTGCCACATTATGCCAGAAGACAGATCTTTTCAGCTTAATGATGTCTAGCCTAATGAGCTGCAACTTCAAAGGTTTCAGAAAGAAGACTTCCTTAACCAGAAATGTTGAGGGGTTCAGTGTGGGTTTCTTCTAAAAATCTATTGCACACTGGCGAACATCTAAAATGATGTAACATTTGAAAAAAAGGCATAGTATTAAAGTGAGTCTGACAGCTTAATGCAATTTCTACATAAAAGAGCTGTAATTGTGCTCATTGAACAAACTCCACCCTTTTATTAAACATATTTTCTAAGACATTTTAAACTAAAAAAAATTGTGTGCAACTGTAACTGAGTGTGTGTATATAGTGAAATCAACGATAGCTTTGGCCATTTCAGGAGCAGATTAAATTCATATTGTTACAGCAAGATGCAGTTCCAACAGAGTCTAATCACAGCAGGGTGCTGATTTGCAGCTCTAATTTCATTTTGATAAGCAATTAGTTCTGCAGAGAGAGAAAGGGACACAGTGTCAGTCCTTAGGGCAGGAAGAGGTCATACTGGCAGGATACCAAGTATTAAATAACTCTATTCTACTCCATAGGGTATTTTGAATATTCCAACTTAAATGCCTTGAAATTGGAACAAAACAAGCCATTTTTGAATTATGCTGCATATTTTTTATCCCTTGCCCCCAGCCTCTGGAGTGAAATGGTTAGAAATTCATAGCACACTTTCTTGACTAAGTTAGCAAAATTTGCCAACAAGTGTAGCACTCTGCTTCCCTAAAGGTAAAATCAGCCCATCAGTTTCTCCCTGAGTTACTGCTTGGCCATCTACTGGAAATCTGTTTGGTGGTTAATTTGTTGTCATTGTGCTCCAACAAAAAGCATTTTTTTATTGGCAGGTGCAGGCAAAGTTTGTGAAAACTAAAAATGTGCACAAAAAGACTCCATAAAAAAGAAAGATGGCATTGCTGAGATGGCTGTTCTCTGTGATTGTCAGTAATAGACTTCAGTTTGCCATGAAATTAAATTTATAGCATACCTGCTAGACATGAAGGAGCTGATTTATCCTCTGTATAATTCCATTGAACTCACTGGACTTATACCAGAATTTGGAACAGAGACTCCAGCTAAGCTTTACTATTCCTTGATTTGACATTAAAGGCACCAATTTCATGGGGGGGGGGTATCAAGGAAACAGAAAGGGTATGTGGATGATTTACATAATGCCTTTTTATGAAAAAGGAAAATGATGAATATGTAATCCATCTAAATGAAAACATATACACACAACCTCAATACAATATTTTCACTTTGAACTGAAAGACACATAACATCAAATACACAGTCTCTATGGGTATGATACAGTTCATTAATCTGAATGGAGCTCTCATTTTTTAAAGTAATATGTTTTTGAAGAAACTTTGAGAAAACACAGTTTGGCAGTCTTATTACTGCATTTGGGCTAATTTATTTTAAACTCAAGTGGTAACCACAACATTATATTATATTACAGCCCAATTCTGAATCACTAAATACAAGCAAATAAAAAAGTATGAGACCGATAAAACAGATAGGGTTCTAGAATGGGTCTGAAGGGGGATTTTGGTTGAAGGAGCTTCATGCTTGTGTCATAGCTGAAAACCTAACAATGTAACATTCCAGCAAAATATGCCTAGAATTACCTTTGGGACCATCCTGATTAGTGTGGGAAGATTAGAGCATGTGGCTGACAAAAATGGGACAACCTCTAGGTTTACTAAATGCTTGTTGTCCTCAGTATTTACATATGTATGAATGTGTCTTTGAGTCAGTTTTGACTCCTGACCAAGATCTGGACAAATGTTGAACCCTAGAGTTATGTGATGGAAGACAAAGATTTATAATACAAAGTAAAAATCATTGCTTCTTATTAGAGCATATTTGTCCTAATTCTTTTTTGGAAAGTGCAATAGTTAAGTTAGGATCAACTTGTTGATTTTTTAAATTTTATTTTACATTTTTGGCAAGGATATGCCCATTGAGTTAATAATATATTTTTCCTGAAAAATAAAATTGTGAAAATATTTCTAAAAGAACAAAGAACGTCCCCTACCCTCTTCAGTTTTATTGGAATTCTGGTTTTTGTTATTTTGTTTCTTGGTCTTTGTGCTTTCTCATTATGCTTTCTCATCACTGAAGTTGTTTTGTTTTCTTGCTCTTTGTTTTTTCATAGTGTAATCATTATCTACATCTTTCCTTTTGCTGTATTTTTTTTTCAATTTTCAATATTAAATATAAACAAGCTAAGCAATACATAAACAATGGATTTATGCATATGTTCAGATATAGATCCTCCTTTGATTGAAAGCTTGCTGTTTAACTGGCAAAACAACAATAAATAAAAGTCATAGATATACAATAAATCATTGCTCCCTTTATCAATTTCTCCTATGTCATGTAATTCCCAAACTGATGTCTACTGAAAATATAACATTCTGGCTCTATTACCTCAACTTGTTTAACCTAGTCGAGTCACTTAAATATCAAATCTCCTCAAGAGTGGTTCTGCCAGCATATACTCACACTGTGTGAAAAGTTGGGAATATTTTTCCAGGATGTATATGGTATCCCATGAGTCCTACCCCATTGGTCAAGGAGACAGCAGTAATCATGAGTTGACTGCTGGAGTTATCATTGTTTAGAAGCTGTGTTCTGTGTTGCTAGACCAGAGAAAGAATTCTATCAGGAGAAGCTTTTTTTTTAACTACACTTTCCAGCATTTTTTCAAGGAAAACTCCAACAGTCAAAATAGAGCAATTAATTGGGTTTGTATGTTTCCGCAATACAGATTTGTTCAGGACTGAATCAAAACACCTAGAAATTTCATGAATGGGATAACTGACCTCCTTCCCTAGGTTCCCACAATATACTACTTTCACAATGATCTAGATGATCATGTTGTACAAACAGCACTGTTGTTTTTCAGTTATGGATGTCAGCAGCCTAGAAAGACAATTTCATAGTAACCTATATTTCCATTTCAAAGAGGAGAGAAAAATGGGTGCTATTTTAGCTCCCCCCCCCATATTGTGGTGATTTGAATTGTAGAACTATACATTTAGAGAGACACAGATTGGGGGAGGCATGTTGATGAGAGCGTATATTTGAATGTACACTACTGAAAGCCGTTAAATGAACTCAGGGCATTGGGGAGCAATGCCATATGAACAGACTGCACACTGATGTCACCACATTAGATTTATGCCTACAATGCCTGTTCCAGCAACTTGTGCAGAGAGAGAGAGAGAGAGAGAGAGAGAGAGAGAGAGAAGCTGCTGATGGAGTCTGTTTTTTTTCCAATTCCATTAACATGCCATGAAAAGAAGTTTCATTATAACTGTGATCAAATGCATTTGACTACATTGCAAACATTATAGTAAATGAAAAGTAGTATATTTAAAGAAAATTTAGAGCTTCTAGAAGAGGAACAAAAACAGTTCTAGTATTGGATAATATATTGTGCACAGTCCAATTGAGGAAAGAAGCTTTTTTTTTTAAGGGAAAAAATCCTTGTCCCCAGTAATAGATTTTCCGCCTTGTACTCAGTTCTCTGTATGAATAGCAAGAATGGCAGACATTTTCTCCCAGCTCAACATCAAAACCCCTTTCATCTGCTGTCTAAATGCAAACAAAGCAAACCTTCCACCAGGCCTTTCTTTCCAGATAAATTAAAACTCTCATGTCCTGGGGCCTAAATCAAGCCTACAGGCCTTCCCTAGATAAATCCTTTCTCAACCTGAAATCTTCTTGCTACACGTGCTCCTTGTAAGATAATTTTGCAGGAGTTAATCAATAATGCAACAGTAAATTGCATTTAAATAAACATTAGCAGTCCTCTTAATGAATAAAATCTCATCTGCAATTTGTCAAAGTCAGAAATGCTGGACTCTTGATATTCATTAGAATCCTGAAAATTAGAGCTCTGACAGGCTTTATATCCCCTCTATTTATGAATTCTCCCCCCACAAAGCACATGAATGCCCTTTATTTTCACAACATTTATTGAATAAAAATAGTGATATGCATGTAGTTGGAAATAGATATAAATATATATGTATCACAGATTACAATTTCATGTACTTTGTACATTCTTGAACAATGGGCAATATTTAATTAAAATTTCCTCACTTAGAAATAATTCTAATTAGTTTGTTGCAGAGTCTGAAATTAGATCTTCCCTTTATCAATATGGGATTTCATAAGCCTATTAAACCAAAATTGTGAAATTATGTTATCTTATATGTACATGCAGCACATTTATTTTAAAATATTAAATCACATTAAAATGACTATTCTTCCTTTTTATTATAGTTTCCAATATTTCCAATGCCCTTATATATAGTTTGGTTTTAAAAATGGCAAAGACATCCCCACTTGTATAACATTATAAAAATGGATCAGGCAAACCGTAAAACACATGTAAAAGTATAATAGTGATACAGGTATACCAAACCTAAACTAAAATTCCAATCTGGTCTCCAGTGAGAGAAGCTGAATTATTTCTTAAACTCCTGAGATCTTACTAAGCAAGAACACTGATATTTTAAAGCATGGTGTTGCATGGAAAAAATGGCTTTGTTTGATAAGAAATTGCATCATTCCTTTCTAAATGTATCTGACTATAGTTTAAAATCTTGCTGCCTGTTCTCAAGACTAATGAACCTAAATGTTTTTGTACTGAAATAAATATTAAAATGCATTGCAGGATAATTTCAAGGGAGTGGTTAGAAGCCTCTTCTCCTAACCTAAATTGAGCAAAGGTTGGCTGGCCCAATTAAGATAACATAGCAATATTGTGATAGACAAATGGCAATAAATAGATAGAAAATATCCATCTTCAGTTTCTATATCAGATAGGCTATGAAATATTCATTTTGCGAATTAGGTGCTTTTTCAGTGTAATTTTATTTGGATGGGACTTTGAGAAATAATGCCTTCCTTATTATTTTTTGACATTACAGCTAGTTAGGGTAAGAACATATCGTCATTTACCTGCCCATTTCAGCACCAAATTGATGCCATATTTGATATCAGCCTCTACTAAGAAATAGAAATGCTGTATTCAACACAGCTATAAGCTTTAAGGTGAAAGATGTAAAATAACCAACCCCATTGTTATTGCTTCTGCATGGTTCTAAATGCTATTTCCAAACACTGCAACCTATGTCAAATTACAGATAATAACAAATACTATTACATTATTTCTTTTGGTTATTCTTGACATAAAATCTGTGCTATTGAAATATTTTAAAAACACAGGCAATTTAAATATGGACTGTGCCCTCCCACATCACTGCAGCTTTGCACATAGTCATTATGAGGACGTTGCTATGTTATACTTTGAGATGCAGCACAAAGCATGGAAAGCTCTAAAGGTCAAAACACACCACCAAGTGAGTATAATGAAGAATAGGATTTGTTGCTATACCAGGGCTTCACATTCTACCCAAATTTGGCTTACCATTGTTCAGCCAACCTTTTATAGTAGCAGAACAGATTGCCAAATGATTCTGTCTAAAAGAGAACAAGAGGAAAACAAATTAGAAAATACCCTGAAGATTAGTTTGCAACTCAGGTTTCTTCACTGGCTTGAGGAATGAGCTGGGTTTGGTATTGTACAGTTTTACGTTGACAGCGAAGCATTAGGTCAGCCATTTTCAGGTGTGGAACATTCCAGCAACTAAAATAAGCCCAATTTATGCTCTTGTTATTCCAATTTACTCAAAATCACCACAACTCTTCTCTGGTTTTCTGTCAACAACATGTTTAATTAGAAAAAAAAGAAGCTCCCATTTTTTTTAATACTACAAGTAAAATCAAAAGATAAAGAGTAATAATTCTACTGTTCTTTGCAAATTCTAGAGTGAAATAATTAAGTCAATCAAATGTTTGGGTAAGATCTTTTGTCTTGATAAAACATAAGTAGCTAAATTGATTTATTTTATTTTATTTGCTTTTTTATTAAAACTCTAAAACATACATTGGAAACTAGATGGAAATATAATGTCAACTAGAGGGTGGATTCATGGAGGATTAATTGGTTGAGATCCCAAAGAAGAAGATTATGTCATTAAGATAGAATTGCAAATTATTTTCATAACTGCAACAGTCACTTACACCAAAGGCAGACAATTTTGGGGTGGCTGGAGACTGAAATTTGTGGAAAGCTGAAAACCACAGCAAGTAGTCTATGGAAATTCTCAGTCATCCAGGGTCATGGCTGTTGCAAAGGTCCTTTTTCAAAAGGCAACTGGACTTTGTTTTTCCTTGAAGAAGGTTTGCTTCTCATCCAAGAAGCTTCTTCAGTTCTTCAATTCTTTTGAAAAAGCACCTTTGGGACCATAGCAAGTAGGCAACACATATGGATATTGGTAAGTTTTTATATTTTCTTTGATTTGTAATCTGTTTTGGTTTTGGTTTACTCAAAATTGCCAGATCTAAATCATGCACTCAGAATATATTGCTCATAGTTCTATAAGATACAGATAGTTGAATTTGCATATGTTTATTTCATGATTGTTACTAGTTTGCAATGATATTTAAATAAAATAATTCAAATTTATGGACTAGTTTATGCAATATGTTTAACCCAGTTAGCCACTAATCCAATCACCGCTGAATTTGGCAGTACACAATGAGCCCCTGTTTTAGAGAATACAGGGTCCCTGTCCCAATTTATCCTGTTTGATATTCCAGGAGATTACCAGCAAGGCTTTGTTGCATGAAGAACTCTTTCCTCGTTGGTTAATTGGGGAACAGTGAATGTGTCTTAAGTATTAGGACAGCTAACTAGCATATGAATTCACACAACCAGGAGAAGGTGGTTCTGACTTACTATTGCTCCACCACTACTTTGACATCGCCTTTGTCCTGTCCCAGTCCAAACATGTTTAGAGAACACGCTGTCTTCATCTTTAATTGATTTAAGCAAGTTTAATGATTCGTGCTAATTTATTTGTTGATGGCACTGAATGGAAATAATAAATAAGAGCGTGGCATATCTTTCAAAGGGAAGCACTCAATTGAAGTTGCTTAACCCATGCTGCTTCATGTCATTCCTGGCAGCACTTACCATCTCTTAGTGAAGAATATGGGGCTCATCCTCCCCTGAACCACTTGCCAAAGACTGCAGGGAGTGCTCTACTGTCCTTATTCAGGCTGCTTGACAAAGTGAGAGCTGCAGAAGATGTACTATTTGTCATCTCTGGCATGGCTGCCCCCAAGCTTTGGCAAGCTGTTCAAAAGAAGTTCTCTCCTGCCAACATGCCTTTGCGCAATTCTGTCCAGGCACAGTGCTTGAGCAGAAGCCTCTTCTGGTTGTAGCAAGCGACAAGGAGAGAGACACAAACTTCTCACAAATGAAAAGTGATTTATCCAAACAAATAACCCTGCAGAGGGGAGTGGGGCAAGATCGGATTAAGAAACAGACATACAAATTGGACCGGAACTGTTCTTTATTGATATAGATTACAATAAAAGAACCTTGAAAGTATACTGTGTTTTCACTCCTTACCTCAATGAATTAGGGTGAAGCGATCTGAATGTTTTTTTCTAACACTTTTTCTGTTTCCTGGTCTTAAAGCATGTTTTACAACTGTTTCTGCATAGTTTTTCAAGGCTTATATCTGTGGCTCTCTATGGTATTCCATAACATGGAGGTATCACCAGAGAAGGAATCCTTATGGATCTATGCCATCTTGTAGGGACTCTCAGCATCCCCTCTTTGCATGCATTAATCTGGAGAAGACAGTACTTTTGGAAGTTTGGACCCAAACCAGATAAGGCTTTATTAGTCATAAACCACTTAGAACTGAATTTAAAACCTTATCTACAACCAATGTGAATTCCAGAAAAAAGGCACAGTGCTTAGATAGCCATTCTTACTTGTTTGTAACAAGCACCATGTAGTTGTGTTGCAGTAATTAAATGAGTGGTAATAAGAACATGAAACACTGTTGCCAAGGCATCCTTATATGATCGGAACAATACAATAGTGCACCAATCAGCAGAATCTAAGAGCCCAAGAGGAGCAACTGCTTTAGAGGGAAAGTAATCTCCTTTAAAAGCAAATTATGGAATATTAATGTAATTACAGTATTTCTGGACAAATGATAACTCCTCTCTTGCTGGTATTTAGCCCTGGTTTGTTTCTATCTATCCAGATTCTCAGATTTCAGACATATGTTTGGACTTTCACAGTACCTCTAGGCTTCTGCAATACCTCTAGGCTTCCACAGTACCTGGGATGGCAATATAAAACTAAATATCATCAGGATGTTTATGGGTCTAGATCACTTGCAATAGCATTTACACTACAGAGAACTATCTCCACTTCCTTAGTTTCCAAAAACAAATCCTGAATAACTTCACCAGATAGTATCCAACCCATTCCACATTTTATCCTTGAAAAGCCTAGCACTCAGTGGCCATTTCTTCTACTGTACTTGTTAGGAAGTGGGTTACCCTCAGCCAAGTAATAAATAAGTAAGCATGCTTCACTGCACTTATTGCCATAGTACAGACCTGAAGGTGGGTCTTATACTATTGATTGATCATGCTCACTTCTTATTTTTCTTATTTTTCACAATCAACACTCTAAACATGTCTTCACCAGCTTCATTTCATGGAGCTTCTCAGTTATTAGGGGCATCCTGAGATCTGCAACTGAAAAAAAGGCTTATCTGTGAAAGTCAAATGGCCAAGTATGGGTTGATTTTTTTCCTCAGCCCTAGGAAGAAGGCAAAAAGGCAAGGGCAAATCATTTCTGAAAAGACTGCATAGAAAACTGTACGGGCTTGCTTAGGTAGCTGCCAGGAGTCAAACCTATTTTGCAGGCAAAAAGAAAGCTTATTTGCATTAGATTTGAATCTGGCCAGCAGATTTTTTAAAAAATGCACACTTTATGAGTGAAGCTTGGCAGCTACTGTGCCCAGTAATAAACTCACTCCTTCCCAATCTCACATGTTAATTAATTAATTCTGAGATAAGATTAATTCATTACAAACTTTCCAAAAATTCACCTTTGGGCTAAAGTCCAGAAAAGGAAATGTCAATCTAAAGTGGGTTTCCTATTTCTATTTAAAAAAAGAAACTAGCAAATTATTCTTGTAATAATTTATTAATCTTAACTGGAGAGGTACATATAATGAAAGGCCACCATAAAAAGTGCTATTTCCCGGAAAAAGGACATTGTTGTTTACTAATACCTACCGACAGATCAATCAATACCACTAATGCATCCTAAAGGTTGTTGTTTTTCCTGCAGTCGCTGCAAGAGAATTAATGGACTACAATGGAGATATCTTTTGCTGGGAATGCAACAGTGATAGATTACAGAGACTATTTTATCTTAAATGTGATTTAGACATAACTGTATCAGCTAGCAAAATTAGTAATATGGCTTTCTGAAAGTGCCAACCAAAGCCAAATGCTGTTTAGATGTGTCCTTCCTGAATCCAGGGTTAGCATAAAATAATCTGACACCTGTGCAGGATCCAAATGGAGGAAGCTGCCATAATATCTGCACTGCAGTCTTCTTGATCTGCTTCTTAAAACCTCTGGTCCTTCTGCTCTCAAATGCATGATGCCTCAGCAAGAGAGCTTATGGTAACAATCACTGATTTATTCAGTATAGAATCCTCCTCTTATTTGTTGTTCCTCTCTTTCCTTCCCTTCTGTTATCATTGCCATTAGTCAGGCAGACTTTTGGCACTGCATTCTAAGCTGTAAACCACCTTAAATTCTAGTGGATTGCATTGGGTTGATCATAGGGTTGGGTTGGGAATCAATCCAGGCACTGGCCCCCTCAGGTCCTGATTGGTTGTTCCTATGCCCTTTTCATCTATGTAGGGAAGACAAGCCTCACTGGCTGGCTTCTGTGTGGATTGGTCTACCACTATTCATTTTCCTTTTAATGATTGTTCTCTGCTCCATGAGCTTTTTTTTCCTCAAATGTTTGTAAACAAGATTGCCATCTCACATTCTCTCCTTTGAAATTAACTTTCTTTACACACACACACCTTAATTGTGCCATCATAGTTCTGGTGACACAGGAATCAAAGCAACAGTTTGTTCTTTTATTTCTAGGTTTCTCTATTGATCTGGAGAAAGCTTACGGCAAGGAAGAATTGAGAACTCAGCATTATGGGAACAAAATTGCAACTCTATGTTGTAATTTAATGTTTAAGCAATAAAGGAAAGGTAAAGGAAGCTTTGTGGACCTGGGAATGGGAAAATAAGGAGAGCATGCTTCATTCTGCCTGGAAAGAAAGACAAAGGATACCAACTGGGAGATCTAAGAGTTGGATGGAGCATGAACGTCTAAGTCTGAGGATAGCTGATTGACTTAATGGGCCATGATTGACTCAATGGCAAGATTATTAAAAAGCAGAACTGACAACCAATAGAAAACATAATGTCCCAGCAATCCAGGATGAAATGACAGCCCAGGGCAGCAACTAGTCACTAGAGGGAGAGGGTAGGCCAGGCCAGACTCTAACTAATCAGAGTTGGGACTGCTGCTAGAGTGTAATGCAGTGCTGGGACCACCCACTCTAAGGGCTTAAAACAGCTTGATTGGAAAAAAGCAGTTTTGAAATCAAAGCAGGAAAACCTGGATATAAGGCACATTTGCAAAGGAATGAAAATAGGAGGAAGGAGATGTATCCATTCCTACACCCACTAAGTGCTGGGTAGTTCATATTGACCATGGGCAAGCAAAAAGTGAATCTACCCTTTAGGTTAATTGGAACTTTTCTTTTTTAAATTATAAAATCTCAAAACATAAGGAAAAATAGCAGAAAGTTGATATAGAGAAGTATACGAATACATATGAGCTTACACATAAATGTCAATTTATAGCACCAAGGTGATTAAAACAACAGCTGGGTGACCTTGGGTCAGTCACTCTCAGCCCAGCTCACCTCACAGGGTTGTTGTTGTGGGGAAATAGAGGCGGAAGTTGTATTAGATCTATTCACCACCTTGAGTTATTTATAAAAATAATAAAGGCAGGACACAAACAAGCAAACAAATAAATAAAAGTATTATTTAGATTGAAGATCTAGAACTGAAGTGACACCCAAATATTATAGCTAGATGAATTATCCTTTGTTTTAAAAAATATAAAGCTTAACTGACCATAATATTGCGTGTTGTCTCCCCTGTTTTATGGAATAGACTTTCCTTTAAGATCAAGTTAGCAAATATTTTGATGACTTTCCAAAAGCTGGAAGAGACTGACCTCTTCTAGAGATGCTTGGAGGAAGATGCTCCCTTCTAGAGGGCATTTGTTGTGATGCGTTTTAATTTTTGTCATTTTTAAAGGTATTTTGATGCATTATTAAATATCTTTGGTTTGATTTTATTGTAAGCTGCTGAATGTCAGTTTATATGTGTCAGGATGTAGCTAGGTAGCTAGATAGACAGACAGACAGACAGACAGACAGATCTTAAATCTGGAAAAATGGAAAATCACAACTTTGCACAGTCATGCTTACTTAAGTCACTGCTCCATTCTCTGTGTTTCATAAAAAAAAACCTATCCAATCCTTCTCTATAGGATAACATAAGATAACTGGTGCTTCTCTGTAATACTTCTTCTCCCCTAATCCCCGACTGGTAAAATATTTCAATAATGTTTTTTGCTATATCTATTTCTTCTCCAGAGTTATCATTCTGAAGATACTTAGAGATGTTCATGATTATGCCTGTACACGTGACCACCTTCCAGGAGATGATTGCACATGCCAAGAGTAATACCTTATGATAAGCTGTATACATGTATAGAACTCTGTCCCTGTATGGAGGCATATCCAGAAATCCTCTTGAAGGATGTGCTTTGTGCATGTCTTCAGCCATTGTGAAGACATGTCTTCATTCAACTGCATGTGTTTGTACACAAGAATTTAATCTTTGTATGCAAGCATTTAAAACTGTTTTGTTCTAGTTTTTTTTTCCTTCGGAAAGGCTCAAGCAGATATGCTGCTATGTTTAGCTCGCCTTTACAGGTGCCTGTGTATATGTGCATGTCTTCAATCAACCTTTGCAAAAAGATGTATAACAGTGGTGGCGAACCTATGGCACGGGTGCCAGAGGCGGCACTCAGAGCTCTCTCTGTGGGCACGCGTGCCGTCGCCCCAGTCCTAGGCCTTCATCTGGGTTTTATAAAACCTTTTCGCTTTAGGCCTCCGCCGCCGTGTGCAAAAAAAAAAAAAGGTTCAATCAGTCAATTTCAACTTCTCGTGGGAAAAAAAAGATCTTGCAAAGTTGGAATTGATTGATTGAACTTTTTAGTCCCACCCAGTCTGCCATTACCACTGCAGCCACGCCCACCCAATTGGCCACACCCAGCCAATGGGCCACACCCACCCAGCACTGGACGATGCATAAGTGGGTTTTGGGTTGCAGTTTGGGCACTCAGTCTCTTAAAGGTTCGCCATCACTGATGTATAGCTTTAATAAAAGGCAAATAAAGATATGTATAACTTTAATAAAAGGCAAAAAATAGCTTTAAAAAAATCTTATCCTGCATTTAAGATGCTGATTTTAAAAACTGAACGAAATTAAAACATGAGGGCATTCTTTATTGCAAAATTGTTTGAAATATTGGTTTTCAATATAGTCCATTCTTAGGGTTACCAGAGGTCATTGCAATCAAGTAGAAGACTATATTAATCATTATCTTTAGATAAGCTAAACTTTATGGCAAGCAGCCTTTTTTGATGGGATTAGGTAACAGGTTCTATCCTATACAGTTGGGTTTGTTTGTTTACTCTGATAACATCACAATTAAAAGTATTGATAATTTACTAATTAGAGGGTAATACACAATATCACTATTGCAATTTATTACATCTAATACATATTACATTGTTTACCTAGATTATATATTAAGCCATCTAATGTTTCTTTCATCTCCTCAGATCATCTTTGAAAGTGATGTTATATTGAGCCCTTTTTCAGACCTTAAATTGAAAAACTGATCTTAGAGGGAAATTACCTATTTTAATAAAAGATAACCAATTTCACATTAAATCCACGTTTATTTGTTCAAAGAGGCACATCTCATTTCTTATCACTATTATTTATTCAGTTCTTAAACACCCTTTATAGAAAGTATGTATGTATGCATTTATTTATTTCATTAGATTTGTTGTGGCCGCCCACTCCAGTAGACTGTGGGCTGCCATAGTAAATTTAATGAAATAAATAGAGATTAATTAAGGCTCCATGAGCCTATATAGTTTACAGTCAGATGCAACATATCGTTCAGCTTAAATGTAATATTTTCTCTCTCTTTCTGTTTTTATCATATCACTCAACACCACCTTCTTAATCAGTTTGTGCAAGTGGAAAAGACTGCCATTCTTGGATCAAAATAATTTATTGCATAATAATACACACACACACACACACATACATACATACATACATACATACATACATACATACATACATACATAGTCTCAATGTATTTCAAATGCAATACTTGGTGATAGGATCCTACCACATTTTGTTGAATTGTATCTTGTGTGGACCAAAGAGATTTTTCCTAACCATGCATGCATAGACTTGCTGCCATAGGATCACTGCTAATCCTACAACTCAGTACACAGAATATCCTGTGTAATAGTTCATTCATCATTCAGCATAGTACATTACTTATTTACCATGGAGAAGGGAAAGAGGAGAGAAAGAATTTGATTTGTCTCTATTGCATTTTAGTTTACGGTCCATGTCTTAAAAATGCATGAAGTTGTAATATTGGTATATATGTAAGAGACTGAAGGATGATGCTGGCAAAATATTTCCCTGATAGAACACTAACTGAGATACTCTTGAACATTGATTTTACTACATGGTTACCCGAGCTGTTCATTGCTGATCAGGGATTGTATGTAAAATTTTCTTCTATTGATTTTTAATGACCTGTGGCTTAAATATGACTCATTGCTATAAATGTTAACAGTATTTATGAGTTGCCTACCTTACTAGAGGTTTTAAACAGAAATTTTTCCACTGAATATTTATTAGTAAATATTACCATGTAGAGGAGGATTAAATAATATCTGTATGAAAGCATTGTGTATTTAATTTTCATTTCACGATTCTTTTTTAGATTTCTGATTTAAACTTCTAAGGACAACATAGAAACAGGACATTTTCTAGGTTTCCCCCCTGAGACAGCATATCAGTATTTTCTATAGCAGGATTCAGCAACTTTTTCAAGCAGTGTACTGATTTTAAAATAATCTCAAAAAAATTGGTGACCTTGCAAGACTGCAGAGCTTTTTTAAGGATTATTAAAATATCTTTCATTTTGGTGATTTTTCAATGATATCCTTTATTTTGATAAAGAGCATTGTGGGTACCATACAAGCACTAGATTGCAGGGCTTGGCTATATGGAAAAATATCTATGATCAGCCCACCTCATGCTTCTAGAATACCAAAAATGTCTGCCAGCTCTCAAAGAATCTTCCCCGTCCAGTACTCATAGGTGGCGGCAGCATCTCACAACCTCCGGCAGAGGTTTTTCTCTCATCACTTGGTACTTCCTCTTTCCTAATAAACTGGAGCTGCAGAGAGTGGAATTGGATGACTGTGTACATCAAGCAGGTATGCTCCCTGTGTAATCTACAGTCCTTTCCTGATTCCCTATGGACTGTCAGCATTTTCATATTTCATATTCTTTCCCTACCTGAACAATGCATATGGGGTATAGATTTTACAGGACTGGTTTAGTTGAGTGATCAGATTTTCTTCCTCTCATTTTGGTACTCTGTTAAGAAGATTTCCTCTGGATTTTGCCAAGATAGATGTCACCTTCTGCAATAAATGCAGTAAAAATCATTGCTTAATATATCTACAAAAGCTAATGAATAATGTTTTAAAAGGAGAATTATTTATCTATTCTCTTTGTAAATATAGATTCCACATATGTTTGTAGAAGGGATTTTATGGAAAGAATATCATAATAACAGATACGACTACAAGAAAAATAAAAGGTCATTTAAAAGATCATTTAAACCAGAGGTCCCCAACCTTTTGAACACCAGGGACCGGTTCCATGGAGAGAGGTTTTTCTGCAGATTGGAGGGGGCGTGGTTTCATGTACTGCCTGCATCCCGCAGATGGAGCTTTGCTTGTTTGCGCAGACTAGTTTCTGGCATGCTGCGGCCCGGTACCGGTCCACAGACCAGGGGTTGGGGACCCCTGATTTAAACAGTTTCAATCTGTTATCCAAAATGTTTAGAGGAAACCCTAATAATCAACATAAATGTCTATAGGACTTATTCACCAAAAGTTACTAGGTTTTAGCCCCATTTGAAACTATGATTCAGATTTAGCTTTAGTGAAGACTATATGTTATTTTAAAACAGAGCCGGGTTATTGATTGCCACATAAGGATAGTTGTCAATATAAGGACTGTCCTGAATGGGAAATAAACTACAACCTATTTCAAACTTTAGCAATAAAAGATGTTCTGAAAATTGAATTTTGAAAGATGATGACTGGAAAAGCAGCTTGACCGACATTGAGAGAAGTTCTCAATGTTTTTAAACTCTTGGTTCCATTCACTGAACAGGATAAAAAGGGGTGAAATAAAATGTTTCTGATTTTGGCTTTTCAAGAAAAAAAAATCCTAAGACTGAGAGGGTTGGATCTCTCACTGAATGGGTATCACTTTCCTGATTTATTCCAGGAATAATTACTTGATCCATTTTATTGTATATTTTGGAAGGCAACAGTACTGGTCATCTTACCCTTGTATTTCTTGCAGATCTCGGAATCAGCTATTCAAATTGGTAGGTTAATCCTTTTTGATATGTTTCTTTCATTAAAAAAACAAAACAAAACAGAATACATAGCCATATCATTTCCCTGACTTTGAACTAAACAAATGACTCTGCAGTAGCATTTTTCATTAACTTGCAGAATAAACATAATGTCATTGAAACCAATGGGAATACACTGAATGATAAGAAAACCCTAATCTCATGGTAGCTGCTATCTACTTTGCCTTAACATCTTCCTGGCAAACTTCTTTATCTTTATTGGCATGCTTTCCCTTGGCATCAGTATCAAAACCGGCCTACTCTTTCTGCAAAACACTAAGAAAACATTTATTTCTCAGTAGATTACTTATCAGGGAAAAATTCAAGTCCTTAAAAAAAAAAAGAATGAATCTCATGTCTGTAGTATGCAAAAAAAAATATATACTGGAAAGGATCTAAATAGGCTATTTTATACATGGGAATCGGTTCCTATGCCCAGAAGGCACATGGATTCCTTTTGATACCTCCTGTTCCATTTCTCAAGATCTTTCCTTCTTGGAAAACAAAAATGTCACATTCAAACAAAGCATTATTGTGGAGTAAGTCCAATGGCAGGATTTGGATACTGAGCTTTTTGCCTTCTATAATAAAGAACATGCCCCTACCCTATAAAAATCCATAATCTATAAAGATAGGCTAGGTTGATCTTCTTTGGTTCATGGGACATCCCAGCAATGTGTCCATCAAGCGAAAAGGAGCCCTGCTTTTTCATCTGCTTTTGCATCTTTGCAGTTCCCTTATCCACATGCAGCATATGAGAAGTAAACACAACTCTACCAGCATGTTCTCCTAGATTGGAATGGATAATTGTTCCAGAATGTGGAAACCATAGCAATGAAATAAAATGAATATTAATTGAAATCCCAAATCAAACCATAAAAGCTTTCATTTAAGAACAGGTCTTGCCATGTCAAGAGCTGATATGTTCGCATGTGTCTTGGAGAATGCATGTGTGACTGGAATACAAGGAATTCAAGTAAGCTAGATTTCAAAATTGCTTGAAGTCCAGTAACACTTTGGCAATTATTTGATTGTGAAAATATAAAATGCTCCAATATGCAATGAATGTCTATATTTATTCCTTTATTTTTGCAAAAATGTATTTTTTTAAAATAGATTCTTTTTGTTTATATTTTTTTTAAAAAATTGCATGTGTTTTAAATACAGATATGCACATGTACATTTAAACAAATTAATAATTCTTCAAAATTATAACTTGTTTATTTTGTGAAAAGGGCATCAAACAGTATGAGAATTATTCCAATGTAAAAGCTGGCATTCCCTCTTACTAGAGTCTAAAGAAATGTGTTAGCAGAGCAATAAAATGGGTGAAGCTATATTACCTACCTTCTACCGTGCTAAATGAACCAAAGAAGGCTTTGATTGTTCTTAAAATTTTATCTATTACGACTGACTTTTTTTTTGCTATATTACTGAACTCCTTATGTAAAGCAACAGAACAGAACAAAAATTATTAGAAAAATACATTTGAAGTTTTTAAAATGTTATTCTATCATTTTGTCTATCTCTGGACTGTGTCATTATCTCCCCCAACAAAAGAACAATGTGGTGTGATGCATTGAGTAATATAATAAATAAAAACAAGTAAGTTCCAGGACACCCCAATTTTACTGCTGAATTCTTACTCAGTTCTTTTTTTGCCAAACTGTCAGGTGCCTTTTGAAGAATCTGAATCAGTTGTAATGTATAGTAATGAATTGGCAGTCCATAAGCTTCAATGAACAGGAGGCAAGTAGGCTTTTTAATGGTCAGGGGGGGAAATGTTGTATAACTTATCAATTCTGTATTCTTCTTGAGCTAGAATTTCAGCTCTTGGTAAGCCAAATGAATAAAGGAAAAAATAAGGAGGCAAGCAATTAGTAGAAGACTATCAACATTCATTAGGTTACCATAGAGAAAGAAACATGATTCATTGAGTTAGTAAGCCCTGTTCTCCCTGAGCAACTCAAGAGCAATACACTTGAGTGTTTGTCCTACTTAGAGCCAAATAAGACATTACTTTAATTGAATTGAGTAACCACACCCACATTTTTGAAAATGAACTTATCCAGATATATATTATTAACCACAATATTTAATGTAGTATCTGATCCTAGTCCCAACCCTGTATCTCTGATTTTAATAAGAATCAGGTAGAAGTTGATTGTACAGACTTTTTCCTGTAGTCAGTTGTCAGAATAAACCCAGCTGATCTATGAAGATAAACAGCATATATTCAACTATTACACTAAACCATATGGATCCGATCATGATGTCTTGGTTCATAAATAAAAGCTCCAGCATAAATCAAGTTATGAAATTACACCATATTGTGGTTTAGTGGTATCTGCAAGATCTTGTGCTTTTCAACATTGCATTACAAACTTTGGGAGACAGCTTTGGGACACATGTAAAAAAAGGCTCACAACTTCCATTCAGTTCATTATTTTGGTCTTTCCTTATCATTCCCAGGAAGTGCCATTGATATGGTGTAGTTTAGCTTGGAACAATATGCAAATTCATATATCTAAATGCAATGGCATGAATTGAGCACTTTTTCCAATAAACCCCAGTGACATCAGGAACTTCATGATATCATTGGACAAATGATGCAAATTATGTCATTGCCCCCTGCTGATGCTTAACTTGCTTAGATTCATATTCCAAAGACATGTTTCCATTGCAGGTATGTTCAGGTAGACCACAGAAGAGACTCTGCTGTTTGTATTAATTTCACCCTTGGTCATAATCTAATAACTCAAATTCTTTGACCACCTGTTGTTTTTAAGGCAGTAAAATTGTGCACACCATAAATATTTTAAATTGTAAAAATAAGTGATGTGTTTCAATTTTCCTTGTTGGTGACCAGATCAACAAACTAATATGTTTCAAATGATAATAGTACAGGCATTTCTGGAAACTGGAAATATAATTCCTGAGGGCAAGTGCCATACCTACTGATGACAGAGGAAAGCCACATTATATAGCTTTGTCAAAGACTGCCTCATATATCAGTACAAAATTCCAACTGCAGAAAAAGCAATATGTGAGAGTAAAGGATCATGACCACTCTTGTGTGTGTGTATGTGTGTGTATCTGTATTTCTAACCTCATCTCTAATTTCTACTTTACCTTGTTCTGTATTTTTGCTACCTTTTTTCCCTTTTGAATAAAGATATGCACAAAGAAGAGCTTTAGAATTTATTTCTTGCTCTTGCTCCAGATAGTTTTATTGAATACTGAATACTACCATACTGGATGGGCAAAAGTGCTTTCAAAGCCTGATTAAACTCATTTAGTACATGAGACTTTCTATTTTGGGCAAGTAGGTCAGTGGAGAATTGAGAGGGGAAAGTAGAAGAGGAGAAGTGTGTGGCACTTTACACATTTTGGGAAAAGGCATTCATCACATGATCAACATGATGATCAATCACATTACCACTGTCCTTGTCAAGGGCTCTGCAGGATTTTGCTGCCTCTGCTTCACTGCTATGCCTCGGAGGATGCCAGTGTCTGCAGTTAATATCCAGCCTGATATTTGATATTGATATTCACATGAATCTTGGAATAGGAGTGGGGCATCTCATCAAGAGCAGAAGTAATAACAATATCCTTCCCTTCCAGCAATATGCTCCAAGTCAAATATCAATCATACCCATGTCTTCCTCCCACACTCATGTTGCATGGTGATGCAATGTAACAGCACTGAGTAGGAAAAGAAAACGAATAAAATTATGAGAGCCATACTTTTGCTGCTGAATACCTAAATACCCATTTTCCAAGAATTTATCCAATCCTCTTTTAAAGCCATCCAATTTAATGAATATAATTATTGTATGTCTTATAGTAATAAATTCCTTGGTAATCTTAGCCATAAAGGGAAGAGTTGGGACATCTATTACCAATATTCACAGCCAAATCTAATAGAAAACAGGATTCCATGCATCCCAAACTCACCATTGCAAAAACTGTAAACATTTAATTTTTCATTGATGGGAAGGGGAGAGGCATTTTTTTTTCTGAGGACAGGTTTTCTTTCAGCAAATGAAGTCACTGAGAAAAAGATGGCTGAACACCATGCAACAACTGGATAAAAATGGAACATTTCCCGCACACCAGGCCTATCTTCAGGAAAGGCCCTAATCCCCAAGGGGGAAGAGACTTTAGCTGAACAATCAGAAAACTGGCGTGCTTTGTGATGTTTATGCTGCTGCTTGTTAATGGATCCCCCTAAAGAAAGCAAAAGGGCTCTTACACAATTGAGTAGGCTATCATGGGAGTCTTCTGAGTGTGCCTTTTTTATTTGCTGCAGTCAGGTTAATGAGCTCACCAGCCCACTTGATGTTGAGGACTTTGGAACAAAGCAATCTCTCATTAAATGCTGCTTGGCACCACTCTCTTGAAGCAGAGGGACATTTGGATTATTGAATGCCTTTGTATTCTTCCTTCCTACCAGGCTATGGAGTCCAGCAGTGGCATCAAGCCCACACACTTCCTGGCAGGCATCCAGTCCTCCGCCTTCAAGCTGTATGGGCATTTGCCAATCTCAACTGCACTGGTAGGCAAACAAGCATGGCACACGACTGTTTTGGCTGATGGCCAAGTTTGTGCAGAACAATTGCCCTTGCTTTTCCTGTTCAGGGAGACACATTCTTTGCCTATTCTGCTCCATTCAGCTGATTTACATGTCAAAGTTTTGTTATGATACAAAGGAATGTGCATTTATCTACATTTTCTTTCTTCTTTTACACCTTTTATTAATCTCAGCTGTGCAGGTCATGAATTCATCAGTGGTTTTATTTAAATATCCTCTGCCTGTCAGTTTCTTCAGGGAAATGACCCTAGAGTGTTATCAGTTAGCTAGCAGGTGGGTCTGGTTATTCAGAATCTCCCTGCCAACAGGACATCCTGGTTGAGGTGCAATCTGTGCATGATCCAGCCCTCCCTGACATTACTCAGGAGATTTCCAATGGTTCAACTATGAAGGCAGTTCTTGCTATATTCTACTCAGCATTGTTCTGCAGAAAGAAGAAGGGAAAACTCTAGAATTTTAGGGGAAAAACAGCTTTAACCTTGGTACTAATAAAATGAAATAAAGCAGATGTTTTATAAATGCTTGATTTTTTTAATTAATGGCTCATCAATCACAGGAATGAATGTAACAGAAATAAAGAAGGAAGTCTCACATTTGCAGCTAGATATGGAGTATGTTTTTGGTTAATCAGTCTACTCTCACTAAGAATAATGAGAACAAGACTATCCTCTGGATTTTCTTTATTCCTCAATAGTGCATGTTATTCTTTAGAACTGATCCACAACTTTAACCTAAAGTTGAAGAGTTGGGCAAACTCTATTATTTTTCAAGACCTGCTTTGAATAGGTCTTATACCAGACATAGAATATCTCTTGATCTTTTGCTGCTGCATTAGGAGAAATGAACCAAGTAGTCTATAAAAGGAGCAAAAAAGTATAAAATAAAAAAGATGACTTCTGATTTTCTTTGGTACAGATATAGATAAAAAAAATACATGAAACTCAAAAATTAACAGTAGTCCCCATTATTTCTTTAATCCCATATAGTTTAATCATCACATCCCAGAATCACAATTTCATTTCTTTCACTTTC
Organism: Azemiops feae; assembly: GCA_023970755.1. Classification (NCBI taxonomy): domain Eukaryota; kingdom Metazoa; phylum Chordata; class Lepidosauria; order Squamata; family Viperidae; genus Azemiops; species Azemiops feae. Next base: position 231,885 of record JALGBA010000036.1, read on the forward strand.
TTACAAACATTCCTAAAGTGGTTTCCAGGTAGAAATAAAATTGATCAAAGTCTTTTCTTTAATGAAAGCTGCCAATTTTGCCATCTCTGCCAATTCCATCAGCTTAACCATAGAAGCATAATTTATATCTACTCTTCCACTGTAGGTATTTGTACATTTTTCCACTTTTGTGCATATAGAAATTTTGCCACTGTTACCATATATAAAAATAAAATTCTGTAAGATCTTTCAATCTATTTGTCCATTAACCCCAAAAGGAAAGTCTTTGGTTTCAACTGTATATTTACTTTTAAAATCTTCTGAATCAGAATACAATATTTTCTTACACATCCACTAAAGATGAAAGAATGTACCCTCAGTTTGGTTACATTTTCATTAAATATTTGAAATCACATTATACATTTTGACAATTTATCTGGTGTCAAACCAGTGATATATCACTTTATAAATGTTCTCTTTAAGACTAGAAGTCAATGTAAATTACAGTACTTTATTCTTCCACATATCTCCCATTGATCCAAATGTATATTATATCCAACATTTTTGTCCATTTTATAATACAATATTTAACTTCATGTCCTGTTTCCCAAACTGTTTCTAAATTAACAGTTTATGCATGTTAATAATATTACGCTCATCATTTGTACACAATTCAATATCAGATTCAGTCTTACCATTTCCAAAGTCCTTCTTATCAATTTTTTCCATTAACTGAATATAAGAAAAACAGTGGCATATGTAACCTTCCAATTCCAAATCTTCTCTTGTTTTTAACTTAAATTCTCCTTCAGAAAAAATCAAACATCAGTATAAGTTAACCTTTTTGGTTAACTATAATTTCTCTTCTAAAGAAAGCTTCTTGGGGTGATGTTAAACATGATCAATAGAACTGAAGTTGTTATTTTGGCAGTGTTGAATATTGCAATGTCTTCAGATGTCTTAGAATGAAAGTACAAAACAACCTTTATACCTGTTTCTATTGTATTTACCATCTTGCTTATTTATTAATTTTAATTTTTAGCTAGTAATAGGTTACCAAACATGAAATAATAACAGCAACAAAAACATTGATCTACTATATGATATAAGTAAAGGGGCTAGAATTTAATAAGTTGTCTTTAACTTGAAGCTTTCAAAATGTATTGGAATGCAATTGTTGATGACCTAGTCAGCATACCAAAAGCCTATATTAGACAAGATAACTATCAGCTACTAAGAACACAAACTAATTTAGCACTGGTGTGGTATATTTGCATTTAAACAGGCACAACGTGGTCAACCTTAAAAGAATAAGTGAAAAATAGCTTCTCATAAAGTATATTATAATGATTTGGCTTTGAAGTTAGAAAAAGACAGATGATAGATGTGTGACCTAATTGGGGAAAAAACCCCAATACCCAACAACACTGACTTTGCATTTTCACAAATTGATGAAAATCTCCAGTCCTTATCACTACTAAAACTAGGAGTATCTGACTAAAGATGCAGTAGTTTGTTAATTAAATATGAATATGTATTCTATTCTAGTTACCATTTTATGCAAATGATGTGAATCATAAGATTTTACATCATTTGTAAATGGTGTACATATGGAATACATATTTCATGTTAAATATGAAATACATATTAGAAATATACAAAGTATGCAAAATATGCAAAACATGCAAAAAAACATTTTCAGATTTGATATTTATTAAACAGTTGTTCATTTTCCACTAGTGAAAACCTAAGTTATTTTCATGGCAGCTAACTTCATATCATATTAGAAATCTATCTTCGGTCAACTCTCTGCTCAGCAAAACTATTCCTTTTACACATATCCTGAAATTCAGGCATTTTGAAGGTCCCTTTGCAATGATGATCATCTATAAATACATCCATTTTATAGATTATTCCAATACAAACCACCATGGCTGCTTAGAAGTATTATTTAGTTTCATGGGATTATTCGTAGATAAGTATATAATACAGACATGAAATTTTGTAAAGAATGCAAGATGAAATTAAGTCTTATCATATCTGAAACTTTTGGCGGGGTTGGTGAGACAGAGAGAGAACAGAATACTATGGACATCAAGAAAGTAAAATGTAAGACTGAGAGCAGGAGTGGCTCCAACACACCTAAAAGATAAGTACCAGTGTGGCTGCCATCTTGAATTTTTTGACCACATTGTGCAGATACCCCTGGCTGAGAGAGTGTTTGTAAAGAGATTGATTAAAAATAATATGAAGTGCTTGTGTGTAAGCTGATTGCAATACAGTGTTAGAAAAGAAGATCTAACTGATTTTATATATGGTGACGGCAGCAAGATTGCTCTATGCACAAAAGTGGAAGGATGCCTCAATTCCTACCATGGACAAATGGTTACAAAAGCTGATGGAATTAGCAGAGATGGCCAAATTGACTGTGCTGATAAAAGAAAAGAACATAAGCACTTTTGTTTCTACTTGGAAATCGCTTCTGGACTTTGTGCTTGTGGTGGAAAAAAATGATATTATGATTTTAGGTTTTACTGATTAGACTGATTGGCCGATACAGAAATGGCTATATTACTATAGAAATGTAAAAAGTTGAAATTTGATTTTAATGTCTGATTTTACTGCAACAGAGAGAGTCGGAAGTCAATGCCTTTTATTTCTTTCCCTCCCCCTTTTCACACCTTTTTTGTTTTCCCTTTTTCTACTGTTGTCCCCTACTATTTGTTTTTGTATTTTCACATTTTATATTATAAATGAATAAAACTAATAAAAATGAAAAGAAAAGAAGAATTAATGAATTTTCAGATTATTTGGAGCCATTTTAACTCCGAGTCTTAGTTTTTTCCTCAGTTATTGCTTAGTTTTCAAAAAGGTTGTGTCAGTATTTCTTTAAAAACTGCACTTAAAATACAAATTCATTTTGTATACAGCACTATTTTTATGCTTATTTGATATCTTCTATTCATCAATTTATCATGTGAATGTACACTTCTTTAAAATCTTACAACTACATCCAGTTTTGTAACTTTATGATACAGATTGTTGGTCTGTAACAATTTAAAAAAAAATCCCTTGAGGCAGTTCATTATTTTCCTAATTTCCCCGGTGATTATTCTACCACAATCCAAAAAGTTTGCTTAGTCCCACCATTTCTGTGGGATTCTTTAATTGTACATCAAATTCATCTATAAACTCTAGAGTGAAATAGATTTGCTTAAGCCCTCCACTTTTGTAAAGCTGTGTTTATTGTTTGGAATCATAATTGCAGATGCTGATTTACAAATAGGGATTGCAAGATCCTCTGGTCCCAGTGACTAACCCAGATTGGATCCTGCAACATTATCCTGAGACATGTATGTTCGCCTTCATTCATGAAAGATGGATTCTTTGGAGAGCCTATTCTTGGTTCTTTCTTTCTCCCATGCTGTTCAACCAATTGTGCTTTATATTCTCTTTCCCAAAGTTAAATGCTATTATCTCTTACACTTTTATTTCAGGGGAAGAAAATCTCTGTTCAGAATCTGCATTTGAGTTTGTGCTCAATGTGTCTTCTTTCTGCTTACTGTTGTTTGATGTTGTTTCAGACGAGAAGCTGAGCTAGCATTTAAGATATCTTCTCATACACACAAATGCTTCTTGTTAGCCCTCCATCAATCCACTTTCAACCAATTTAGTATATAGGAACAAAACAAGCTGTATACCCGCAATACCCCTCAAAAATCGCCATCTATTATATAATGGAGACATATATATCTACAAGCTTTGTATATCTTATATAACTTAAAGACTAAAACATTATTTGTTTAACAGCTAACCAGTCACGTATCCTTATTTCCCCTTTGTCCACACATAATAAAGAATCAGTTTTTAACATGTTGTATGATAATACTACAGCAGAATTAGAAGTGAAATAAACAACTTCTTGAAATATGTGACTCCTGAAAATGCCCAAAATAAAAACCTAAAAGACTGAAACAAGCTCTGACAATAAAAGCTCCAAAAATGGCTGACTCCTCCCTCTTGTCTACATTATCCACATTTTCTTTCTGTACAGATTGTGTCAAAAGTATAGATGTGCTCATGTATATGTGTCACAAAAGGCAGGCTCTATATTTTCAATTTATGGTGTGAACTCAATATTTCAATTAAAGACAACCTTGTTTCCTCTTTATGCCCTTGATTAGGTAGCTGTCATCTGCAAAAAGACATATCAAAGACCTTTTACAAAATTCCATGGTATTTTTCTAATCATACAACCAACAGAATTCCATTTTCATAATTATTCAGGAGATTAGAGTATGTTTGGAGTATGGAGTATGTTTGTTTTGCTTTGGTTTTGTGTTTTGGTTTGTGTTTTTGCATGTTTATTTGTTTCTCTTGTTGAAGGAAGAGAATTTACATGAAAATAATGCTTTGCCCCATTTTGGCCATCTTGAGAATTTTAAAATTTAACCTTGTTAAGCACATTAATATTATGCATGTATGAACATATATGCTTCTGTGTACAGTGTGTATGGCGGGGTATGTATGCATATATTGAGAAACCAATCATTTATATGAAGTCATATTGTTTCTTTGGTATTCTTTTATACGTTGTCATTGAAATCTTAGCACATTTCCTTTGTACATAAGTGGAAAAATAATAAGTGTCATAATATGCCATGCAGCAGTGTCTAGGCTTGCAGCAATAAGGTGGAAGCACTGACACACAAACCCTCACAAAGTGGTATCTACTATCTGAAGACAGATTTTATTAGGCCATTTGTAGCAACAGCTGATTGGCTAAAGCAGTATTTATCAACCTTGACAACTTTAAGATGTGTGGACTTCAACTCTTAGAAAGGCTGGCTGGGGAATTCTGGGAGTTGAAGTCCACACATCTTAAAGTTACCATGGTTGAAAAACACTGGTTGAGAAGCAGGAATACAAGCTATGGCTAGCAAAACAGCCTTGAGCAAAGAGAAGGTGTGAACATGGGCATTTTTTTCCACACTGCTAATCAATATTGCATTAATGATTTTCACATGACCTTTACCCCAAAAAGAATACAAATAGTACAACGTTGCAATGCAAGGACTGCCTAATGTAAGCTACAATTTTATAATCGATCAAGAGTCATCTTTATGGCGAAAGCTTGCAATCCCAAAAAAGAGCAGGCAATTTTGAAATGGTCGGGAGGAAGGAAATATTTACTTGACCTCTGCTTTCAAATGGACACGGTGCTTATTGCTATTAAAAAAATAGCATACACACACACACACACACACACATATATATATATATATGGTTCTCATCCCCCCTCTCCAACATATTTTTAGTAAGCCTTTGGGCATTTTCACTGTCCCTAAAAGAATATGGTTGCATGGCAACCTCTATGGTTGCTATGGCAACTCCATGTGTAAGCAGCTGCTGCAATCAGAATTAACTCCGAGCTGCAGGTTTGTCATTCCAATGCACGGAAAGGGGAAGACAAATAGACAGCACACCGCTGTAAAGGGAAACTCACCTAGATAATGTCGCTCAGAAATATATGTCCAACAATTATTTTTTCCTATGTTTTATTGCCACAATTACAGCTAAACTAAAACTGCAAAATTATATGGTTTGAATTTTCTACCATTGACTATGTTTTAAGTCCATTCAGAGTAACCCCATAGTTCATTTTTGAGCCAAAACAAAGTGGGGGAAAAAATCATCTGTCTGGACCCTACAGAGGGTGGGAAAAAAAAGACTAGCTTGAAGCATCATATGACAGAACACAATATCCAAAGTAAAATTATGGCTTTCTATGCAAAACTACCTCTGAAATTTCAGCTTTGTTTGAATATATTTTTCCTTCACAGAATTTCATGAAAGTATCTCCTAATGCTGACTACAAAGCTGAAAGAGCAAATCACACTTGTCCAAATGTGATTAAATTTCATTTCCAGATCTTGCCATCATGTGCTAAGATTGAGAATATTAGGACTACTGAATCTGGATTGCAGAAATCAGGTTGACCAGTTGAAGGAAGCCAAGAAATGCAAGTAATTCATTGCTGCCAATCCCAATTTTTGTGATTTGGTTATGCTTACCTAGGGGTTGTGATATCTACATAATCACTTAGAAATGATCACTCAAAAACAATCAGGCATAGAGGAACTGCTCTCAAAAATCACTTAACTGTATAGCCTAGGCTCTAAAAATACATGCTTTTCTCAGTACATTAACATTCATAAGTATATATTAATACAAGGCTATAGTTGTATCACAAGTCAAAAGGTATATCACATACGTTGAGTACTTTTCATTTAATACTTAGCTAAGTTAATTTATATCATTTCTCTAAACTGTGACACAAGTTATAGCTTTGTTTTCCTTTGGAACTTCATTACATATATAATATGAAAAGGTAGTTTATTCTCTAATAGTCTTGATTCATAGCAATTAATATAAGTCCAGTATGATGAATTTCATATTTCTCATTTGCTTTCCATCCCTTTATCTTATTTTTTATGAACTATCTAATGCTACATTTCAATAGTATTGTCCGTGTAAATGTGTTGGCTGTTTTCACCACCTCCCTAAAAGTAAAATTAAATATATTCAATGATATAGTAGAAACCTATAGATTATATAAAAATGGGTGGGACCATTGCATTCTGTGTGCTAGATTCTATTATATTTGTGGGCCAGGACCATTTAAAAAGATAAATGATCAACATTATAAAACAATCTGCAAATCTGAGGTCACATTTAAGTTATAAATAACCAAATGACACATATTAAACAGGTGCCTCTGTATGTTTATTGAAAGATAATCCTCAGTGGCACCTACATCTGCATAGGTCTGCCATATTTGTATGAACATACTTTAACTAATAGAAGTATCCCCATTGCATACAACTGAACTCTTTCTACGTAGAAATGTATAGACTGTGCTACATATACAACTTGTTAGGTGGGATTTCAACACTTATAACTGGGACACACAACAGCAGTCTTTGCCATGATTAAAATAAATCAGCTAGAATACATGCACATATGGCTTGCTATTTTGGAAAGGAGAAAAACAAAACAAATACAGTCTGAGTAAATAGAAATTCATTTGGCTAGTATGATGTATTACTTATGCTAATATTTATGTACTTCATAAAGCAGTCCATTATTTTTAAATATATAGAGCTCCCTGACTCATATGCAGATTTTAATATAAAGGTTATGCATTAATGTAGATTACCATAATTACAACGCGAACACACAATAACCAATTTTAATAAACTCTTCTATCCAGGTTCTTACTAAAACTTATATTGGAATATATATGCAGCATATTGGTTTTTAAACATAACAGAACTATATATGTTTATATGTGTGTATATGTTTGTTTGTTCCTGCTTTGCTAAAATAGTGAATATTTCTTCTTCAGGACTGTGGGGTGGAAATTGTAGGATGTAATCTCTTTCCCTCTACAAATCCCTGCAAAATTATGCAGTAGAAAAATGAACTGTGTGCTACATACTACTTCAGACAATATTTGATTTCTATGGTCACATTATAGTCTATAAACCTCTAAAGACAGAGGTTAATAATAGGAGTAGAGATAGACCTTTATCTATAGCAATGCTGGCAGATGCTGCTATATGAAACAAATGCACATAGCATACAGTGACCTATTTTCTAATCAGGGCAAAGAAAATAACACGGAGAAATTGAATTCTTCACCATCACCCCCAACCTTTAGGAGTATCTCATAATGCAATCTTCAGATCAGCAAAAATGACCATATGAAAGAAAGTGTTTATTGCCTCTCACCTCAGCAAGCACCAATGATTCCTTCAGTGTTAAATAAATTAAAACTGCAAGCATTCAGTTTGAATGGGCTGAAGGAGATCTATGGCAATATGCAACATCAGAAGAGGATCCCCTTTCCAAGAGATAATGCAGCACCTTCCTGCCCCCATCCCCATCCCAACTACTCTGCCTGCTGTTGAAATATCTTGGAGACAGGCCTCTATAACCAATATTGCAACATTAAGCTGTGCTCTAATAAACTCTGTATTGGAGAATCAAGCTGCAAAAGGGCTGATGATAAAAGTATTCTGACTGGTGCCTCATTTGATTATACACTAACCTTAAAGTGATGTTCACCTGTCTTTGAGTCTCTGGTAGATTTGTGCTGGTGAAGGTTCTGGCTTAATGGGATTCAATTATTCATATTTGCAAAATGTCTTGGGAAGCACAGGTGAAAAGGACCCTGAAACTAAACTGCCCAAGTCAAAGTGCTTTTAAAACAACTAAAATGTTACTGGATAGGAATCAGACCATTATCCCAAACTAGACTTGTTTAGGCTACAGTTAATGTTGGCATTGGTGTAGATAAGAGAGATGCAAATCCTTTTCAGAAGGCTAAAAGAAGCACAGACAGTTCTAGCATCCCCATGAGTGCTGTGCTAAAGCTGAATGTTTAATATGATGAATGCAGATTTAGATATGCGGGGAAAATGTAGTCAATCCTTCGTAAAGGTTTCTATTTCATATTGCTTTGTATTCAAGGAACACAATTTTTCTATTTCACTCATATGAATATTGTGATGAAACAACATGTAGCAGTATTTTCAGTCACTTTCTAAAAAAGAAAGAAGCATGAAAGCAAATTTGTAATTAGGCTGAGCAATTTATAACATTTTATAATATATGCAAACACAATTTATAGTAAGACAATGATGACACTAAGCTATCCTCCTATATGTATGGTTTGAAAATAATTTGTAAATTAGTTTTGAAATGGTTAGACAAAGTCGATCCTTCATAAACAAGGTTACAATTTTAATTCAACTGTTTCACTGTGCTATCAAATTGCCGAAAAAGATAAATCGGAAGAAATTATACTGAAAAAAAAATAAATTTATTTCACAAGTTTTATGTATTCAAATTCTGTACAAGTTTAAATCATATATTTTGCTATTTCTTGGGGAAATTTTTTTCATTCTTTTTAAAATCTAGCAACAACATAATAGAGGCGATGTAATACTTTTATTTTCAGTTTTAAAACATTTGTAATTACTACTTTTAGTAATTACTACTTTTTATTGTTTTTATTTCTTGGGTCCATTTTATCTTGGTGGCACACTTTATAGAAAGACGGGATATAAATTTTATATATAAATAAATAAATAGTATGAGAGGCCAATTAAGAGTGTGAAATCAACTTTTCAACTTAGTCGATAATGTTTTTAAATTGTGTCTCAGTCAGTTTCTCTGATGCATTTTGAATAGTTTTGAGTTATCCTTACTACCTACAGATATTTTCCATAAAGAAATACTGTATTCATTTTAATTCACCAAAGGATATGAAGACGTGTATAAAGACACACGTATGCATGTGCACACACACAGAGAGATGTTTCAAATGATGTATATAGTTTCTTTCTTTCAGCCTTATCAGCATACAATATGCAAGTAGGCAAATAAGTGAGACGTGTGAGTTCGTGGATAACAATTTCCGTGAATGCTCAATGTAGCATAAGCTGTGCATTTACTGTGGCTGCCCATTTGTCCCTTTGAGCTTATTCACTTTTCTGGACATCAAAGAGCAAGCTTCTCACCAATATAAAGCAATAGTACAGGATGTGGATTCCTTGCATCCTATTGTCAGTCCATCACATTTTGGCATAAAACCAGCAATGATGCCCCTTATTTTTCTACAAGTCAGTGCTAATACAGTTTCTGTACTTAGCCAAGGATACTAAGGTAGTTAATTGGCACAGCCTATGTGAGTTGGCCTACTTACCAGAAGTGCACAGAACATTTTGACAATCCCACCAAAGCACAATGGTGGGATTGCAGCCTGTTTATTGATTTATAAAAGAATGAAAACAATAGTTAATAATTATGTGAAAGATGTATTTTTTAACAAAAAAAATAAGTGAAGTCGACTGGCTTGCAGAAACTATGCACAAACATTTACCTATCATGGATAGGTAAATTTATTTTCATGTGCATATTCACAAAAATGCATTTCAGTATGAAATACTAAGATTTGTTTTGCATATATGTCATGCAACAAATATTGTTTATCTGATATAAATAGTCAAGGGCTAAGTGGTTAAAAAGAGTTGAGAAACAGAAATATTTTTGAAAGAAGTCCACATTCAAATACTAGTGTCAGGTCTTATGCTCATGACTATTAATGATTTCATTATTTTTGATTATCAAGTCAGGCAAACATTTGCTTGTCCAGTGTAATTGAAAATCCAAATGAAAGTAAACAGAACAAAAATGATGAAAATAAACTGTTTGAATATAGTGAATTATATCTTTTTTTGATACTTAACTTCTTATACACATAAGACCTATATAGAGAAAGAAAAAAGAGAGATCAAAATAACATACTGGCCAAAACAACATCCTGTTTGCAACCTGAAATCTTGTCAATATTCAGTGGAAATTTTGTTTTTACAAGACCAAGTGTAAATTGGAAAAATATAAACATATATGCCTTCTTAGGACTTGTCCCTTTATGTGAACTTGAGATTCTTTATATCTAAGTTAAACTATAATCACTAGAAACGTTTACTGTTTCTTTTCCGAGAATATTAGCCTTACCATGCAGCAAATTAAGTTATAGAATTAAAAGACTTCTTAGCCATAAGTCTCATTTAAAGATATATATATATATCCAATTATCCAGACACTTATTCTCATGTACAATTAACAAATAATTTCATAGTAATAACATCAGGAAGGAGAATTATTACTAAACTGATACTACCTGTTTTTACTAATCTAATATTAGAAAATGTTGTAATAATTTGGAACAAGCCAGTTGCAGCAATATTTTATGTAGTAAACTGATATTTTAGGTTTGAAAAGAATTCAGAAAATATGGCAAGTCCTTAATGAAAGTCTAACATATGAAATATTTTAATACTTTTAAATTGAAATAAATTAGATTTCATAGTAATATATCCTTTTATTTTAATATAATAGCTGGGTCTCACTTTTGCATATTAAAAAAACTTTCTGAACTCAGAAAAAATAAAATAAAAACACCTATAAAAATCCGAAGGCTTATTTTTTAAGAAATTGTTGTAAGCATTTCATTATTTATAAAGGAAAAAAAGAGAAAACATAAACACAATTAATATTCTTCTTGAATAGCATAAAGAGATTTTCAAAGATAAAAAAAATATAAAAGCATACAAATCACAACTAAACAAATTATATTTAATATAATTTCTAACGGATAGATGTAGTATAATATTAGAAGGAATATTTCAGTACTAGAAGATTAGCAAAATTATTCTTTCTTAATTAGAGAATATAATACAGAAGAAAATATATTTTTTTCCAAAACATGCAGAATATTAAATTGTGAAATTTGGACTAATCCTATAATAAAAAGTGTTCTGTAGTCATAACTATTGTATTGTATTAATGTTGCAATCCATTATTATTTATGTGAAGGTAAATATGTATGAAAGTGCCATTGACCATAATAAGATTTATCTTGGTGTGTATCAATATCGAATTGTGTTTTGAACGTAATTATTTGAAAGGGATGGTGCAATGTTACTAGATCATTTTCTTCCTCCCTCCTTTTTTGTTGAGTTAAATTTAGAATCATAGAATTTCTTAATAAATTGTTTGGGGGTTTATTTGCCCTTTTCTTGTAAATATGTTTTCTATGTCCCCCCACCAAAAAAAAACCAGGAGAAGGGAATTAACATACAGACCTATCTCACACTATAGATTGCCCTTTCTCCATATATAAAAGCTATTTTATGCATGGATTGTGTAGATTTATCCAAACCATGCACATTTCTCACTCAGTGCCTTAAAGATGTGGCTTAGCATACAGAGGGTTCAAGATTTATTCCCCAGCAAGCAGGACTGGGACAAAATCATTCTCTGAAGCTCAGAACAGATTTTTTGACAATCAATGTATTGTAGATGTCCCAGTTACAATTCTGTATAAGGCGTCCTCTTATGTTATCCATTCATAGCTGTACATGAGAACATATGTCATTTGGGGCAAGAAGAGAAAAAAGAGCCCTGCCTAGCATCTGCTTCAGTCCCCATCACCTCCATCATTGAAAAGACACATGTCTTCTTTCAGTTGTCTTATTATTGGAACTTACTCCAAACTGAACACTAATCATTCAACCTCATGCTGATTCCTTAGAAGAATTTGCTCATGATAACACACACATTTTAACATAACATTTTAACATAACAACCTAAGAGTAATATCAGCTTTAAATACAAACAAAAACATTCAATATATTGCAGTTAGAAGCAACTGCCTGTCTCATTATTTTATGTGAAAAATATAGACTGTGTTTCACTAAATGAGACATAAGATATTCAGGATTTTGTTTAACAACAGTGAGCTTATAGGCTTTTTTGTCCAAATTATTGTGTTTATTCTGAAATTATTTGGTGATACAGTTTTGTGAAATATATGAAATCTTACATTTTTCTATTCAAGGAACACAGAAAGAGGAAAATATGAAGCAAAATATATTTAAAATGTAATATGATAAAGCTTCCATTTAACTAACTGATGTGAATACTTTAAAATACCTATGTAAGATATGATTCTTATTAAATGATGTCAATAAAAATCATTCTTATTTATATCAATACAAAATTATTCTTATTAAAAATCAGTGATCTTGAACTCATGATCATTCTAACCAACTAGAACTTTGACAGTAGGCGTAATGAAGAGGCGTAACTTTCATGTCTTCAAAGTATTAGTGAACTGATGGCAATGATGAAAATAAGTTTATTTTCAGAAAGTAGGAGAGAACGCAATGCATATGGGCAAGCCAGGGCTAAAAATGATATGGTAATGAGCCCCAGAATTTATGTGCTATTCCTACAGTTTTGATCCAAATGTGATTATGATCACAATAAGTCTTTATTTGATATTTTCTGGGAAACCAGTGGTAAACTGAAGATGGCTCTGCACGAGTGAAGCTATTGACCAAGATGAAGAAAGGAGCCAGTGAATGAATCAGCTCCCTGAATTCCTCTCTGGATTAAACAGAGGATCTAAGATCACCCATAGTGTTCCTTAGAGATGTTCCCTGTGTTGAGACCAGCAGTCCTCATCAGGTTTCAAAGCTCTGGGAGCCAGGAGAGTCAGTTTTGCCCAAGTTGTGGTTCAGAGTCTTCAAACAGATACTGGGTTCACCCACTCCTTTCTTTCACTGGAAATAGCTTGTAAATTGCTTTTCTATATATATAAATTAAGAACCTTCAGAAGGACAGATTTTATTATACCAGGTGATTTTCCTTCAATCCTCAGCAAAAGAAATTTTATTTCAGTTTAAAACTGGAAGAACTTTTTTTTTATTTGGAAATAAGCAGCAAAGGGGGATTAGAATGTTGTTTTTTTTAAAGTTTTTAAGTGGACTAAGGTCAGAAAAAATCCAGGGATATTTGGCAACAATGTACTCAAAACTTTCTCTTTAGACTGATAATATAAAACTGAGTTCAAAAGAAGAGATAGAAGAGAATTCAACAGAGAATAAAGCTATTTGGATATAAATTTAAAATACAGGAAATAAACAGATAAAGATGTTATCATGATGTTATAAAGGACCTACAAATGGAACTAGGTGAGGTTTTAATAGTTAACAGCGACACATAGATAATAAACCAAAGAATGACTTGAAGTTTGGGTTTCAATTGAGAAGAGCGATTTGGCAAATTTTCTTAATTTGGACTTACAAAAGATATGTTCTACTTATGAAGAAATGCCTGAGAAAAAATAATGAGAAAAAGGAAAGAAATCAGGAATAAACATCCAGACCTTTAAAAGTAAAATATAATAAGTTTATAAAATTGGATTAGTTGACCAAAGTTAAAATGCATATGATCTTTTTTTCTCTAGCAGCTTTTAGTGGATTTTTCTTGACTAGAACTGTATGACAAGGCTTTAAAATTTGTTTATAGATATAAAATAAGAAATGGGAAAAAGATTTCGATGTTGTATTTCAAGAGAAGATGATATTGTTCCATGTAAAAGTAAAAGAATATGACATTGGTTTACTTGCTTAAAGTTAGGATACATATATTGCTATGTCTGGTAACTTAATAGATTTTGCTAACTAAAATTGAATTATGAGACTTTATTATTTGCTGGTAAATAAAAGATGGGATATCGGATTAAGACATTTTTGGTTGAAATTTACCAAAGGTGTTAAGTTGCAGAAATTGTTGGTGCTTGTCTTGATAGAGGGGAAATAATTTATTTTATATAAATAGATAGATTTCTGTCTGTCCTTTTCCCCCTTTCTTCTTTTTTTTCTCTACACTTCTCATCTTTTCTTTTTTAATCATTCTTTAGCTTGTATTAGTTTTTTATCTCTTTTTAAAACTTCAATAAAAAATATTTTTTAAAAAGAAAGCAAGTTTTTATTTGAAAGTCTAGGCTTACACAGTGTTATTCACTGGTGGGATATACTACCCATCCTCTTCGAACCTTATCCCAGTCAACCCATCTCATATATTTTCAGTGAGGAAGTGCAAATCAGACTTCATTGCTTCATCTACTTTTAACATATTGATTTGTGTATCATGTTTCTGTATTATTGTGCAAGTCTCCTCCAAACAATTTATAGTGAGAGATAAAACCCTGTGATGCATTTTTACAATTTTCCATTTAAAATTGGTTGGTAAACCAACCAATGAAAAAGATCAAGAACAGCTATATTAAAGAATAGTTGACACATGATAAAGACTGAGTGACTCAGTCACCAGTAACAATAAAATCAAATAGTGGTATTTTTGCAGGAATATTTCAGACTACTCATAGGGCAGTTGCATGGTGAGGCTTATCTTGACAATGTTAGGTTGGGAGCTAGCACATGAGGTATTCCATGTATGCAAAGTTTCTGACTTATTATAGAAAAGCTAATGACACCCACCAGTGTGATTTAATGGGTTTGAAGCCCCTCATTTTTGACAGGAAAGATTATTTCTACCTGCAATTCTGTTTGTTTCTGATCTTGGGGAATTGTCCCAGTAACTGCACATTGTACATCAGCATGCAAGGAGAAATTGCATTTTAAGATTCATCCCTGAGGAAGGAAGGGAGGAAGGAAGGGAGAAAGGAAGGAAGCAAGCAAGGAAGCAAGGAAGCAAGGAAGCAAGGAAGCAAGGAAGCAAGGAAATGTGCTTTGTTCTACTGTATATTGTCATTGACTACCAAGGAAGGTTAGATCTGGTTAGTGCTTGAAAGGGAGACCATGAGGAAACTCAAGACAATAAATAAGATTAGGAAATGTTAAAGAAATATCCCAAAAGAAGGAGATGGCAAAACTTCTGTATTATTGCCAGAAAAACAACATGGACAATGTTAGGAACTTGATTCAAATAGATTTTTAAGTTACTTTTAATATGCTCGAAGAAATTATTTCAGAAAGGCTTTGAGCAAATAGCATTGGTTATTCATAATTATTTAAAAAATAACAGATGTATAAAATATATTTTGCATGGCACAAGCAAAAATTATTGTAAATAATGTTATTATAAATATCTAAACAACAGAAGTATCTAATAATAAAATGGAGTCACATAAATACATTTACCTCTTTGAAACTGTAAGAATCACAATTAAAAGTTTTTTTAAGAGAAAGATATAACACTAGAAAACTAAAATATCAGTTTTGCTTTTATTTATTACTCAGTTCCAATGGATGCACCAAATGCAACAAAAAAAGCATTTTTTTAAAGAACTTTGATTTTTAATTAGCCATAAGTGAACAGAAATAACTGAAGAAGCTTATTTTTCAGATAGAAAAGTAGATTTCAGGTAGATTTATTCTTACTCCATTAAAAGTGGTGGGTAGGAATTCACTGTAGAGTGGAAAGCAAAAATAGCTTAGGCTCCAAGACTATATTTCTGTGTACAGTTAACTAGGAATTGAATATAATGTAACTTAACTTCCAAGCAGATCTACATAGGATTGGACTGCACACGCTACTTTAAAAGAAATGTCTTCATTTTTATACTTTCTTGTCTGCTCTAATTTCTAGAAGATCATATTACTGTGTGCTCAGTCACACCAAATTATAAGGGTTATTGATGCTGCTCTTGTTTTATCCTCCTAAAGTACTTTATCACTAGAATACAGTGATATTATGGAAATCTAAGAAAGCTCTGTTGTTAATTATAATTAATCACAATTCACACATATGTTAATTTTGTCTCTAAATATTCCAATTTGGTTTCCCATGCCAGAAATCTTAAAATCATACAAAAAGGTAATATAAGGTTAAAGTATTTCTGTTGGAATACTTTAAGAAAGAAGCAAACAGAAATGACAAGTTTTTGATGGTACCTGATAGCATATGTATTTGTGTATCTGAATATGTGGCCTACAGTCCCTAAAAGCTTAGCCATTATAAATGGGTTTGCCTTTCAAGTTCTATAAGACTCTGGGATTTAGATTAAATACAGAGCACTACCTCTGCATTCTTTCATTGAAAAAAAAAAACCTGAGCTACAAATTACAAATCCTCTTAGTTGAAAGTTTGCAGATTTTTTTTTTAAAAAAGTTGAACATAATTAAAAATAAAAATTAACTTGCATGCATTCCATGCATTTTTTCTTTAAGAAAATAAAAGAACATCCTAGTTGTCTTTATAACTCATGCATATATGCACGCATGCTAGTCACCACATTAAATAAGATTCTCCCCTAGTGGGGCCAGAAAAACCACCTTATATCCTTCTCCCAATAAATCCCTAACCTTAAAAACAAGGGGCAATGTGAATGAGTTATCTCTTTACAGACTCAAAGCATGTTACTGTACTATAAGGACTGTAAGTCCTCTTCTGTTTGGAATAATTATCAGATCAGATCAGTTAATATAAGTATCTAGATCAATAAATATCATAGGTCATTCTTTCTAATCTCTTGATTTTATAGGGCAGGGTCTGGTTTGATGTAGGATAGACTGTTCAAAAATGTTGATCTTTATATTAATCAGTCCTATATGAAAATATTAAATCAATGTTTCCTTTATCAGCTTTCCTATTTACAGTATATGCCAAATGCTTTATTGATAGACTCTTTGACAAAATGTTCTTTTTTACTAAATGGCATGAAAGTTAAATTCAGAAAAGCTCCTCAACATTATCTATAGTACCATTGGAAGTAATAGTCCTGGTTATTTGATAGCTTGATGGCATCTCTTTAAGATTCTGGAGTAAGTCTTAAAGCCTTTCAGAATTTTCCTCTCAGTCTATTTTAGGATAATTCCAGAATTATTTTTGCAAGTAACGGGGGCAGCACACATGGATTGCACAGACTGCATCCTACAGTTGTTTTTATGACCTTAATCTCTTTCAGTTTAAGAAGCTTTTCTGTAGTCGGTTTTGCATAACATGCTGAACTGCAAACTAGCCAGCCATATCTTAATCTTGCATGTTGTATGTTGCTAATTTATGATTAATGTGTTGAAACAAGATATTTAAAGGGAAGTTTATTGTGATTTTATTTCAGTGACTTAAGATGTCTAAGTAGGTGCATGATTGTTGCTCAGTTGTTCTGATCTGGACTACCATGGGATTTCTGATGCACATGTGAAACTTCCATGCATGAGATGAAAGATGAAGATGAAAGCAGGTGAGCAATTACAAATGGGAAACACTTGTTTTTGTTTCACAAGCAGTCTGGTCATGCTTCAAAACAATGCTGTTTTGTTTCCATAAGAGAGCTGCAGTAAATTCTCTTACTGACTGAAACTTGTTCAAGCTGAGCTGAGAACTTGGTGATAAGGCCTTATAAGTTTCTTGGCGCATTACTAACATGGTTTTTTTATTGCTTCTTCCAGCTGGGCAAGTAGAGCCAAGCAAAATGGCCTGCTGCCTGCTAACTTCAATTCAACTAGGAAAAAATGCTATACATATTTGTGTGTCATCCTTGTGCAGGGGCCATGCTAATTTTCTCTGTATGGTTCCAATTTTAGGATATGTGCTGCTGAAGCAAGCAGAAAAGAAAATACTATAAAATGGCAAAATTATGGGTCATATTCACAGGGATTTCTTCCTCCATGTTGTTGTATCTCTTTACAATTCTACAAAGGGAAGTAATAAAGACTAAAGACTGTACTACTAGATTGCACCTTCTGACTAGCATTCAATTTTTAGCCATAGGTGTCTGTTGCAATGACAAAAAAATGATGAAACATGGACCTTGACAATACAAACTACATTCTTTGGAGCTTCTGTTTTGACACTGCGTGTCTGTACTTAAGATATGAAGTTTGCATTGTGGTGTCATGATGCACGTTTTGTTACTTGCCTTCCTTTACACTCTTCCATGGGCATCTGTTTCCAACCATGGCCAACTTCATAATTTCTTCAAAAAATTCTACAACTGTTTTTAAAAGAAACATTATCTTTAGTACCATTGGAAATAATACTCCACAACTAAAATAATTTTAAAATACAATATTGCAACTCAAAATAAAATAAAGTATATTAGGATCTTTTAAACAAAATCTCCAAAATAATATATGGATTGGAATAAAACTATATTAAGTATGATATAAATGTACTTGATAAGAAGAAAGTAGATTTTATGAATTGTTGATATAAGATTCAGAGAGCATGACTCAATTCAAGTTTTCAATTTAAGAGCAAACTAATTTTATTTGAGACATTTTAAAATTTAAGATTTCACTTAAAGAAAAGGTCATTCATTAATCATAGCGGGAAAGCATCAAAATGCCTAAAGCTGCTTCATTTGGGGCAGAATTGGATGAAATCTGAAAGGATGATAGATCCTTTAGAGGATATTAACTATGTAAAGTTTCAACCGGATTCTTCAAGAATTTCAGCACAATAATTTTCAAAATATTGCTCCTGAACATGGCCAATTAACAAATCTGCCCATCCTGAGAAGAACTTCTACATCATTAGAAAAAGTTCAAGCTATCAAATTTGCAGCTAGTTGACATACCTATAGTAATTAATTGACTTGCAATGGAAGCAGAAGCAGGTTGGCACAATGAAATTCAATGCCACAGAGATAGGCAAGCCACAAAGCACAAGGTTGGCAGAGGAAAAAAGTAACATATATAGCCATGCATTCCTATATTTAAAAAAATAGTAAATGTTTGGGACAGTCACTATAATATTATCCTGGCACTCATTCACTCATTACTGCTCCAATCACACAAAATTTATCCTAAAGTACATATTGGTTTGATGCAACAGTTCTGTAGTATCTAAGTCTATAGAGAAGACTGGAGGTCTCAGTTTTCTTCTTTCAGGAGTCCCCTGGATCTTCATACCTCCTGCCTTGGAGCAGTGTTTCAGTAGTTCCCACTGCTATTTCCCAGAAGACATCTATTTCTTAACCTTAGAGCGTGATATATAACTTTCACACTCTGTACTCCCCTTCTGGAAATTAAAAAAATCAAAAAGTAATAAGTATAATTATCTGTATAATGCAATGAGATCTATGCAATGTAAGGTTATATAGCATAGATCACTTTGGCTAGAGATTTTAGCCTTTTCTATCCTCCTTGTTTTAAACTATACATTTAAAATACCATTCTTCAATGTTAAACAAGATAAATTTCAGAGGAGTTTATTCATAGGAAAACAATTGGTATATTATATACCAAAATAAAATTGCAAAATTCAAAACAATGCACTGGGCACATCTCCAGATCATGCTTGTCTATACAAATAGCCACTGACAGGTTCTCCATGGAAATAAGCTGGAATAGAGCGTTCCAAATTAGTATTATACATTAAACAAATTTTCTACAGAGAAAAAATATTTTATGGAAGGCATCCTGAAGAAGAAATAATAGTATTTTGTAGCTTTTATGCAAAAATATAGAAAAATGAAATGTTAATACAACACAGCAATCAAGAATCAGATTTCAGGATCAGACCTAGAACAAATTTCTTCCTAAATATTTTATCTATTTCTACACAATTAGCCATTTTCCAAAGTTCTTCTCCTTTACCTGGGCTTTCTCTAAATTTTTGGAAATCCAATATTAATCAGGGCTATGAAGGGCTATATTACACCAGTGCTTTTCTCAATTTCAGTACACAGTCTTCAATGGAGTTCTCCCACAATTTGTTTTTTGCTTTAAAATAACCAAAATAACCTTTTTCTACCTCCAACAGAGTATTTGATTCTATAAGTGGCCCCAAACATATAACTGTTTCTTATGGGATCTCTACTAGCATTCTGGCATAAGGGTTGGTAGATAAGCTACATTCACAAGAAGTATATATCAGACTTAAATCCATGTTCAGAGTACAGATAGTTGAATTGAACTTCAAGTTGTGTAATAATAGTCCATTACCAGAAGAAACAGCAAGTTAAAGCTTATGGCTTGTCAAAGAAGTTGGAAATTGAGCTGAGGAAGTGAATGAAGACTAAAGTACTGGTTAGATCTGCCATCCTAAAAAGATCATGTATAAGAGGAGAATTTAATAATGTTATAAAATCTATCCAACTATTCAAGTCAATGTCACACATCAGTACATGCAACATCGGTGTTCAACATATATGAAAGTAAATTTATAATATTGTTTACTGAAATGGCAAAAAAGCCATTTATTCTGCAAAGTATTTTAAAAGTTGTGAAAAGAAGCCACTTGATTAGAAATGAGTCTACATCATGATTTGTAAATCTCTACTGATTAAAGATTCAGTTGAAGCTTCCCTATTTTGAAGCACTCCTTACACAGCCCTAATACGTTACTTAGAATGTTCACTGAGAGGCAGAATATGAAGAACTGAATGGTCAGAACTGCATGGTGGTATTCCCATTATTTTATTGGAATTAATATCTGTTGACTCATCCAGGAATCCCTAGTGCATGAACTTAGCTTTTCAAGAACATCTACCACCACCTTTCAGGCATTTCCTTAGAGATAAATAAAAGAAATATGCAAGCTTCTGGCTAATTTCATGGAGCCCTCAATCTAATTTTCAATTTTTTGTTGAAGAGATCATCCTTTTTAAGCACTGCCTATTTCTTCTCTATAGTCTGCGGCTTGGGAGAAAGAAAAGAGCATGTCAGAAAAATATGGGGTGGAGGTGTTCCCATTCTAGAAGGAGGAGGAGAAAGTATGATTTCAAAGAAATCATCCACTTATTATTCTGCTCACAATTTTAGCGGAGGGTTTTGAGAGGACATTAGGCCAATCTTTATTCAAGAATATTTGTTAAGGTCACCTGTCTCAATGCATTTTCAACTCTGAATGAAGCTTCTTTGGCAGAAGGTCTGCAAACTACATTCTGTGTGTGACTCTGTCTCTTGCATTTTGCCTCTTATCATGTTTCACTACATCTTCATGATGATTTATGAAGGGGGGGGGACAGGGAGTACAGTTCGCTTGAGGAAATTGTTTTTTTCCTTAAGGATTAAAGAATGAAGAAAACAATTAGAAAAGCAGAAGCCATCTTTCAGAAAGTAAAAACGCACCAAAATTGTTAGCACTTGAATGATGTGAGTTCTGGTAAATGCCAGCCTACAATATGGTAAAAATGAATCAATCCGTTCAGCTTAGTTCAGCGTCTGCAATGGCCATCTGGCGGAAAAGCAACCAAATGGATCCCTACATATTCATCTTCATTTTCACAAATACTCAGGAGAATGTCAGTCTTGGGCAAAATAAAATTAAATCACCATAATTTTTAAGACCTCTTTTCCTTTTATCTTCTCTGGAGACATGCATATCTATGCAAAAAAAAGGAAGAGGGGAAAAAAACTGAAAATGTGGGTGGGTGATTCCTCTATTGAAGAAGTGTTTCATCATTTCAAAACAAAGAGCTGATTTTGCACATGGTGAAGAATATTATTCCTTCTACACTCTCCAACAGTCTTTTAAAAATAAACATAGTTCAGGCATTGGATGAATCTGGTATTTATAAGCTGAGCAACTTTGAAAGACCCACTCCTCATACCTGCATCATCTTTCTCAAACTTGGAATTATAACCTTCTATGGACTAAAACTGATGATGATAGAAAGACTGACCTGAAAATACTGACCATAATTGAATGTGTCACTGATTTATTGGAACTTCTTAGCTTTTCTTGTACTATATATTGAGTCCTTCATTTGCTCAATCATTCATTTGATTCAGATATCAAAATGTTCTGATCTGAATGATCAATTCACAGTTTGAATTTCTGGATTGTCAGAATTAGCCAATATATTCTGGAAAGTCAATCCTATTAATAAGAAATTATCTTTCTGCATGTTGATCTCTGGGGAAAAAATGTCACAGCAGGTAATAAAGCAGGTTATTTGTAAGCACTTTTAAGGTAATACTGGTAAGAATGAATATGATTTTTTAAAAAAAAAAACAGATCATGTGAGGTAAATCTTCTCCCCTCCTTTGACAGGGTAACTTTTGTAGTGACAAGGCAAATATTTTGAAGATAATTTACCTGATTTCAGTAAATCTTTTACCAAGATTTCATATTGCAGTCTCATTAGTGAGCTGTGAAGATACGATTTGGATAGCACTAGAGTGAGTTGAGTCCATAACTGGCTTTCTTACCATACTCAAAGAGTCAACATTAATAGGTCTACATTAAATCAGAGAACAGTAATCATTGGAGCTCCACAGGGGTCTGTTTGTGAGCCAGTATTATTCAATATTTGAATAGGGTAGAACTGATGGACTGCTTATCAAATCTATAGAAGACAAAAACTGGAATGTTTGGCCAACACCCAGGATGTCAAAACAAAATTGCAAATCTCGAAAGGATGGAAAATTGTTGTGAGAGGGACAAAAGGTCTTTTAATAGGAAAAAATGTATTGTTCTAAACATAGGGAGAAAAAAACTATATAGGCACATTCAAGATGGGGAATTCATGGCTACTGTTGTCATTGATAACAACCTTAATGTGAGTCTACAATGTGACAAGTTGCTGTAAGAGCTCTGGACTGCATAAAAAAGAAATATGAATTTGTTATTTTTTCTACCCTCCACTGGTAAGAACACATCAGGAATACTATGAACGCCACATTTCCAAAATATTAACAGTTTACTGCAGATTTTAAAAGGCCTAATAAAGATGATATATGGCCTATGATATCATCTTTATTAATCTATGAAGATAATTAAAAGAACTTGAAATGCTCAGTCAGGAGAAAAATTGAGAGGGCTTTGTGATATTTTTCCTTAGATACTGTATAAAGGGGAGTTTTGTGGAAGATACAGTACTTAAAATTGTTTTCCATGCTACAGAAACTAAGCCCAGTTATTACAAGTAAAACTTGCAGCTACCTAAATTTAATTTATGTATAAAGAAACACTTCCTGATAGTAAGATTCTTAAGAAGTCGTATAAGAAGAAGTCTTCTTATAAAAGTTGTGGCTTCTCCATCTCTGGATGTTTTAAGACACTGGACAGCCACCTCTCATGGATAAACCAACTGGTTTTCCTACAGATTGCAAAAGGTTAAAATATGTGTTCCTTCTAGTTCCCTTAAACCCTACAGACTCTACCCACAGAAAAAAAACCATTGAATCATCAGACTGATAATGAAAAACCAATTTGATTAAGCAATTTGATCCAAACTGACTATCCAAATTAGAAGTATGATTCCATTTGGATATTTGAAGCATAATCAATTAATGCATCTTCTGTTCAAATTTCTGAACTGAATCTTTATCCTAACAATCAAAGGGGACCAAGATTTGCTTCAAGCCATCCTATGGATTTAACCTTGATTCTGCCCATTCTTAACTGACAACCTAATCAACAAATCTCTGGTTGTCAATTTCCATATTATATATATTTGGCATCCTAGCTAAGGATGAGAGTGTATGTGATTCGGCACATTTGAAGGTTGTCAATTTTGGTGCAACTCTACCATGGAAAGTAACAAATGCTAATTCAGTTTAGAAGAAGACTAAGAAAAGGATAAATTAATAGCCTGGCCCAACTAGTTGGGATCCTTATAAAACAAGAAAGTAAATTTGAAATGCAGGTAGAATCTAAAACAGTTAATTTACTAGAAGTCAGTGTGTTGTTGAAATTAGAGTGCAATGATACAGGGACAGGATTCAATGATTACAGCAAGTTAAGCCAGAAATTAGTTAGAACAGGGCTTTTCAACTGGTGGTACGCATACCACTTGTGGTACATTAACAAGTGCAGGTGGTACGCAGCCCTGCCTAGCCAAGTGTAGTTGGGGAGAGAAAGAGCCAGCGCAGGCAAGGACTTACTGTGAGAGAGTCCTCTGGAGCTGCAGAGTGGCTCACTTCTGGCTTACCCTCCCCATGAGAAAGGAGGAGGAGGGGGCAGAGACAGGAGAGGCAGTTTGGGTGGGAGAGGGAGAGAGAGAAAAAAGCAGCAGCCTTGGGAGGAGGCGGAGTCAGCTCTAGCTGCACCGAAGGGAAAGAAGAAGGAGGAGGAGGGTGGGGGGAAAGGAGAGGAGATCAAGCAGGCTGGCCATGAGCCGATCTACAACTGCTGTGGCAGCCACCTGTGCTGGCAGCAGCAAACAGGCAAGAAATGCAGTGGGGGAGGGGTCGCCCTCCAAGAGGAATGAAAAAAAGCAGCAATGGCTGGAGGTGAGGCACAGAGGAGGGAGAGAGGGAGGGACGGAGGGAGGGAGGGAGGGAGGGAGATGGAGAGTGGAAGGATTCTTATGTGCTTTTGTGACTTTGAAGTTCTGGGATTTGTGCAATGTGGGCTTTGCGTTCTTAAGGAGTGTTTGGCAATTTCTATTTGGCTGATGGCTGATGTATCGTGTTAGCTTCTATTGCTCTGCTATTGTTAGCTGTAAGTTTTGCTGCAAGGGATTTTGAAGTATTTTTCTCCTGAATGGATTTTGCTTGTAGCATTCCCTTACTTATGAATGGAGCCATTTGGGGAGGCTGCCTTAGCCGGCAGGCAGTACTTATTTACATTTTTTTTCTTCCTTAAGTGCCAGCTGCACTCCTTAACTTTCCTTTCTAGCCAGTAGCTAATTCTTAAAGGGGAATGTCCCTTTTTAAGCTAGTTCACTCAGCAGTTTGTCTTTTCTGTTTCTGGAGGCTTTTCCTTGTTTGATGAATATATGGAAGAGAGAAAATATGGGGTTTTTTTTTCAAATTCTTCCTTCAGAAGGAGGTGGGCATGAGAAAGAGGGAGGGAGGGAAGGAGGGAGGGAAGTCCCGCCTTAGCACTTGGCCACCAGCAGCCCTGCCATTGACTTTGCTTGTCAAAAGGTTGTAAAAGGGGATCACATGTCCCTGGGACACTGTGACCATCATAAATATGAATCAGTTGCCAAGCATCCAAATATAAATCACATGACCCTGGGCATGCTGCAATGGTCATAAGTGTGAAAAATGGTCATAAGTCATTTCAGTGCAATTGCAACTTTGAACAGTTTTTTTTGGGGGGGGTCATCAAGTTTTTAACACCTTGCTAGGTGGTACTCAAATACTGCCATATCCTAAAAGTGGTACAATCGGTGAAAAGGTTGAAAAGCCCTGAGTTAGAAGACAAATAAAGACGTGAATGAAATAAAGTAGCATGTGAGATTGAACCATATTTTATTATTCTTAATTGTAAGACTAATAGCCAGCTCATTCTGGTGAGAAATACATAAACATGTAAAAGCTTAATAATTCAACTATATGCTTTTCCAAGGCTGCAATGGAATTATTCAGTTTGAAAGTGTTCAATTGAATCATACCACTAGAGCAGATCCAGTAAGTAATTTAGAACTGTTATCTACCATATTGAAGCAGCTGCATTACTTGTCTTTAGCTGTATCCTTAAACCTTCAGTGCTTTTCTGTGCACAACACATGTTTAGGAAAGTAGACAATCAGTGCTGATATACCCCATGCCACCTCTTCTCAAAAGGGACCTCTTCATCATCTCTGAGGTTTCATTTGGAACAGATTGTATTGCTGCCAAAGCATATGCCTACTTTGTCTACTAATATCAGCATATCTCATCTTACATGCTGATTTTTAAACTGTTAAAGAGAAAATCCTATTATACAGATTTCTATTTCTCAATGTAAATGAATAGTTTGGGGAAACAGTAATTCGACAGAATATTATTGAAGACTGGACTCAATGAACCAGCAGACAAACTTATCCAATGATTTCATGGACTCCAACCAACTAGGATACTCCTTGCTACATCACAACTAATGCATTTACGTCCACTTATCATTTATGCACCCCCACGGTACCCCACAATACCCTCCACAGCACCCTTACTCCCACAAGCCTGCTTGCCTGGGACTTTTTCGTCTTCCTGCTTAACAACCCATGTGATTCTAGGGTTATGATAGCAACTGGGACTATCAGAATTGCCATCTCTAAGTGATGTGGTCATGGGACACTGCATTTTACAACTGTGTCACATAGCAACAGAAATCCCAGTAGTAATTTTCATTGTAACCTGAGAACTACCTGTATTTACAAAATGGTTGCCCCAGTGTGTTTTGCCAATCACAACCAGATTAGACAGCACATTTACAAAGGTAGCACAGGCAGCATTTTTATTTCCTAACTGTGGCATCCATGTAGAATCTAAGAGTGCATTTTGGAAAGAAACATGATTCCGAAGACTGGGGCACTCTTTTGCAGCATGCCTATTTGCTTTATCATTTTGTTTGGCATTATAAAGAAGGTATCTGTAGGCAAATTAATTATCACAATGCCATGCAGGTTTCCCTGAAGTAGCCCATCATAATCTGATTGAGTTGAATCTCCTCTGCCAGCATCTCTTTTGGGTCAATGCACAGGCAGAAATCCAACAACCCACATAAAGGTCACTGATTTGTTCTCAGTTGTGATTAATTTACAGAGAAAGTCAATTTCTGTGTAGATATCTGGTGCTGCTTTTGGGTGGTTCGCAGCCCCAGAGAACAACCTAGGGTGGTGATTTGCTGTTCCCATCTCTAATGCAGTCACCATGCAGAAGAAATAAAAAATGTTGATATGTATTGCTGCATCAAAGCAATCTTAGGACAAAGCTCCTTTTTAATGTTATTGAAAGGTAAAGAAATCAAGTGTTGGAGAAATACTGACCAATTCATCTCTTTGCAGGAGTAACCACAGGGGACCTGAATATTTTACCACACCCTGAAGACCCTTCTGGTCTGCATTTTATATCGTTGGTGCACTCATGTCCTAGAACTATCCTGCCCCATTCAGTAAGGAATATTTAAATACTCTGCCTCATTTAGATAAACATAGTGCACAAATGTTAAGCAAGAGCTTAAAAAGATATGAAACCATAATACATATCTCTTCACCTGCTATTCACCCTATATAAAGACAAAAATTTCATTTCAAGCAGCCCACTTTCAAGCCTGGTGACATTCTCTGATTCTCCTAGGAGTAACACCAAGTAACACAGTTCTCTTGTTTATCTATTCACTTGTTTAAAATTTAAAAGTGCCTCTTTGATACAGTTTCTGGAAAGTTACTGATGTATTTTTAAAGTGCGCAGGGCGACATGCTTGCTTTTCAAGAATAATGTTTTCAGGTTTAGTCAGTTCCATCCTCATATTATTTATTATATATTGTTAAATATTTATTTGGCCACCTTTTTAGTGTACTTGCCTGCGGGGAATCAGTGAGTGTTTTTAGTTTCACAACAATCCTGTTAAGCAGGTTAGACTAAGAGACAAACTGAAGTGATCACGGGCCTTTTACTTCTGTACGTGGATTTGTCTTTGGTTATTCTAATTTTAAGACCAGCAAGGTGTTCATATACCCCACTGGCTTTCTATGTCAGCATATCTGTCCTGCTTTCTGATGATATTATTTTAGTGACCATAACTTGTATGTTAAAAATATTCATTTTTGCATCATTTTAAATGGTTCTTTTTATTCCAAATTCCTAAACCCAAATTTCAGACAAGGAAGTGAAAGAGTGTTTGATTATTTCAAAGCTCTCTTCTTTGCAGAGGACAATCTGGTCAAGGGACTTTAGTAAAGTGCTCTCTCTTGTGCAGCTAGCAATACTTTCCAGCTACAGAAAATGTGACACTTTCAAAAACCAATTAATAATACATTAGCAAACTTGTCTCAACATTCATAAAATGAATTTTACAATCCTTTATAATTTGATGGAATTTTGTTCTCACAAAAAAAAATGGATGAAAAGCAGGAGGTAGGAACTACTATTTTAATGGAATTCCATACTAGCTTCATTAATATTTAACTGCACTTGGGAGGACATATAGCATATTACGGGAGATATGAACTGTGCAGGCATAAATTGTACTGACATATTTATTTGTAGTTTGTTAGTTACCCAAAAGCCTATTTTCCCAGAATGTTGCACCTCAAACTTCTTAGAATGCTTAAAACAACATATGTAAAATGAGATCAAAATATGACAAAAAGGAGGTAATCTGGAAGCCAGAACTAGAAGAGAGAAAATACAAATGCCTGCCAGAGTCTTAAAACCTGACTCCAAAGAACCAAATAGCCTAACGGTAAAATGAAAACATTCAACAACAGTATTTGCATATTTCTAGTATTTAAATGAGATTAATATGTAGCAAAGATTAAGGTGAGATTTAGGGGTAGGTGTTAAAATCAGATTAAGGAGAACAGAAAATCTTGATCTGGTGCTAAACATTTCCCTCAAATCTAAGTGAAAATCATGATCTTATTTTATCCTTCTGAGTGTATTACATTTTCCAAGATTCAGTTGAATACATTGTAAGTGATTGTACAAAATGAACCTGTACATTTGGAGGGTTTTCAAAGATAGGGTAGACTTACTCCCTGCTTTGGAGCTCAAATTGCTTTGAAAATTATATGTCCCGTTGCTTAGCATGGATATAAGAGTACTTGCTGGTTGTTTGTGTCTCATTCTGAGGGGGAAGAGCAGCCTTGCAGAGGAGGAAATGGCTTAATTTCCCTTCCTAATTTTCATTTTTGTTGTAGCAATGTATATGACAATGGGTTCCACCATAAATCTCCTCTAGGAAAAACAACAATAAGTATTCAAAAAAATAGGTTCAAGATTTAGAGAATTATGACTACAGAAAAATACATTTCTTTTAATACATCTTCAATTGGCACCCAGAAATTGCAGTAGGACTAGAGTAGCTGAGGCAGGTATATTTGCAAGGTGGGAGAAAAAAAAGTCAAGATAGTGTGCCTGGTTTCTTTATATGTGTCTCACTTTAAAAAAAAAAAGCTAGCTTCAATCACACCATTATGTCCAACATTTTGACTTATTTGACCATACACTTAAGACAGCCCTGTGGTGAGAGGCGAGAACAGAGGTACCAGCCAAGGATTTAAATATCTAGCATTTTCCAGGCAAGAACTTTAACACTAATCCGTCACAAATTCCTCTCACCAGACCCCATTTTTCAGTTTCTGTGAGAGTAAATGAGAAAAAAGTCTTTTTCTAAAAAAAAAAAAAAAGTCCTGAAACTGGAAAGTCACCATAAAACTCTGGTTAAAATCTCACACAGTTAATCCCAAAATTGTACTCTCTCTTCTTGTCTGCTCATCCTCCTTGAAAAGGGGATGGAGATGGGTCTTCATGTGAAAAGTGTGAAAGAAAAAAAATATCAAACATTGGTCTCAGTAGACAAACTGCTGGTAATAGCTTTACAGGAGCTTCACTTTGCTTCTGGGGTCTCCTGCCATAAATCTTTCCAAGTAACCTTTCTAATGGTGAATTCAAGGTCCAAACAAATCCAATGCTCCAATTTTGAATGTTGATGGATTTATGCCATGTTTCCTTGTCCTTTCTCAGCCTCCTCTGTGGTCCTTAAACTTATGGTAGTCCTAAACTTATCCTTTGAACTTATGATTCAAAAAGCCATAAATTGTGCTAGACAGGAAATAACATTTGGGACTGATCATGAGAACTATGCAGAAATGCATCTAAGTAACTGGTCCAATTACTTCTTTTGGAAGTGTGGTCCCTGCCCTGCTGTTCAAGAGTCAGGAACAGCTCTTTGCCTGGGAAGCAATGCGCTTCTGCATTAGTCCCTTTGGGAGCTGAACTTTCTCAGATGTTTCACATCCTTCAGGGATGGTTGGCTATTGTTATTTAGCTTAATACCATTTTTAATTCTCATTCTAATTCCTGTGCTTTGAACCTCAATTGGAAACAATTCATTAAAGAAAAGAAGAAGAAGAAGAGCTATTATGGTTTATTTTATGAATGATCTGGTATACATGATACTTTTACCAGCAATATTTTCTGCTCTGGATGCCAATAAATCTCAAAGACCTCACTATGATACCTTGTGGGAACTAAACTTAGTCTAAGATCAATAGACTTTGGAGTCTATACCTTGGATCAATAGCTCAGTAGGAAGGTACATGCTTTGCATGTGGAAGATCCTTAGTTCAATCATTGGCATTTCTAGGTGAAAAGAAGCAGGGCTAGGATGTTGTTGATTGAGAAGAAAATGCTCTGATATGGGAAAAGATAAGTTTGTTCCAGAGAAAGAAACTGGGCAGAAAGACCTTTCCATTGTTTTTCGATAAGAGACATCTTATTTCTCCACTCCCTGAATTATTTTAATTGAAACTGTTCTTTTTAGGAATGAATATATAATGATTAAGAACTGATGTTTATGCCTTCTTTCCTATACCCCCTCCCTCCTATCTCTTTTTTCTTTTTCTTTTCATACCATTTATACTGTAAATCTACAAAGGAAATATTTGTTTAACTTAAATCAATGAAGAGTTGAACACTTCTTAAATAAATAATAGCAATGTATCTACTCTTCACTGCACGTTATCATGATTTGATTTGTCATAACCTGCAACATACTGTAGAAACATAGGGATGTGTCTTATGTTGCATTGGATTATTACAATTCTGAGTTGAGTTACAGGGACTTTCAACGTCTTCAGGCAGTCCTATCCAGAAATGCCCAGAAATAGGTTTTTACATAGAAAGTATTTCTTAATAAGTGAACTATGGTCAATCTCCCATATCTATACTCCTAAAAATAGAAAACAACTTTAAAATATTTATATGTTACCCTTTCTCCATGGAACACAAATTAAGCATATAACTTATAAAAACAATGTGTGGTATGTTTCACTGAAAAATTGTGACAGTCTAATGGAGTGTATGGCTGAATAGAAATTTGAATCTGTATTTTCCACACCTTTACCTGTAATTCTACTCATGACATATAGTACATACACATCTTCTTATATATTTGTTCTTCAAAATTTCATAGCTATCAAAAAAATCAGGCAATGCATCCAATATGTGGTCGTGGCATTTTTTTACAGTGGGATTGCCATAGGCAAAACAGCATAAACCTGTCTAGACATTAGTGTAGCATTGCTTGTTTGTTTCCCCAAGGATTTGAGAGTAACAGTCAAAGGAGTTGGCAAGGACCAACAGAGTCACTTTACTAACTAGCTACAGTGGATACGCATAACGGGCTGAATCAAACCAAGGCAATACGATTGAAGGAAAAAATGATGGAAAGAAAAAGTTCCTGTAATGCAAAGACAAGGACAAAATCAAGGCTATATCAGGATTTATTTTAGCCCATCTTTTTTGTAGAAAGCTAGAGCTAGAGCTATACCAAATGTCCTGTTGCAATGGTGTCTATAACAGTTTTGCTATTACAACAATGGACAGAACAATTTCTTTCTGCCAAAGATTGGGCATATGGCTATGTGTATGTATGTTTCTTTGCGCATCAAGTAGGAGCGACAACAAGTGCTTTAAAAGCCTAATTGTCCCAAATATTATTCTATTCTAGACTATACATGGTAGTATCAGTGGGTGGAACTACAAATAAGGAAAGTGATGGAAGCTATTACCCATCAATGGAAAATATTTGCACAAATTTCTCCTTCCAAGGTAGTGATAAAAAGTTTCATTTTAATAATGCTAAAAAAATATCTCCTGGGAAAGATTGGCCAGTCCTAGGGCAAAAGAATATAAGAAAAGAAGCTTTCTTGTCAAGGTTATTCAGAAGTACTTTGCTATTGCCTCATTCTTAGGACTGAAAGAAAGTGACTGGCCCAAGGTAACCCAGCTAGCTTTGTCCCTAAAGTGGGGCTTCAACTCAGGGTTTCCCAATTTTTAGCCAGATGGAATAATCACTACACCAAGCTGACTTTTGGACAACATATAAAACCTGTTAAATATAAAAATAGTGACCAGAAAGACTTGTTATGATCTTTACTAGACTGTCATAATTGTATTATCCCAAATTACTATCAATTGGTGGATTGATTGATTGATTGATTGATTATATGCTATAAGTCAATGAGGATTCTTAGGAAACGCACAGGTTTAGAGAGACTAATTCTCTCTAAATAATTCTCTGAGTCAAGGACCAGAGTTTGGTGTAATTTATTAACAGCATTAACATATTTTCATAATTGAAAAATATCCTTAGAATAATTCCAACACCCCATCTCCTCAGTGGAAAAGGAAGGTATAATGAGCTAAACAACTTGCTGAGTAATGGAAAAATGTATTTTTTTTTATTCACTCCTTCCCTGCCTCTCACATCCCATAGTATGCACATATATTTGATTTCACATGTTTCTAAACTGAAGACAGACAGAACCGAAATTGTTATTTCTGCTTGACTTCAGTGTCTAAAACTAGAGCAAGGTAAGTAGCCTGCATATTAATTGAGGGTCAGGCCAAATTAACAAACGGTATGCATACCCTTTTGACCTTTCTTTCTCACTTGCACGGAAGAGGCATTACAAATTTTGCTGTTTTGACATGAGACTCATCACTTCAGGCCTTTTCATTCTGACCTTGATCACCTACAGTTCTCTTGTCTTTTTTGCCTGAGCTGGTCCTGGAGCCAGCTCTATAAAGTCTTGAGAGGTGCTGAGAAACGTTTGAAGCATTTCTCTGCTCAGAGGTGGGGTGTGTACAGAACACATTTCACTGTTGTAAAAAAAACTAGGATTGCTCAGCTAAAGGAAGTTTGGCATGGAAATAGAGCACTATCTGTTTTTACAAAAGGCTAGTGTTGCAACACTATCTGCCTACCTATCTTCTATTTCACACACACACACACATATCCACTGAGTTTTAGTTTACAGTACTGTTTATTACAGGAATTCTCAATATTTTCCACCCTTTTTCCACTAGCATTTTCTCTCTCTCTCTAGCAATTCAGTTCAGCAACTAAGAAGAGATCTTTGACAGCCTCTCTGTGTGTGACTGTGCATGCACACAGAGAGATATACCTATATAACCTGACCTGTCAAAATAATCTGAGGTCAAAAGCAAAGCTGGATCAGTGTTAAAGCATATGCTAAACACTGAGGGCTATATTTCATGCCTCCCTTCCTCTTCCCAGGTAAGAAATGCTTTTCCCAACTGAGAGAAGAGAAAGCTGAACAATGCAAAGGGAGAAAAAAATCTCCTTCATGAAAAGGGGGAACACAAATGAAAGTAATATGACTTCTGGGGAAAAAATATAGGAATAAATTAAAGAGAAACAAGTGACTCCATGCAAATAAGGCTTGCTAGTATAATTTATTGATGAGAATATTTCTGTTTTTTAATTGTAAGTTAAAGAGAAAGTATTCAACAGGATCTGCTTTTCATGTTTCTTCAGTGAAACAGTGCTTCTAGTTTTGAAACACTCACTAGAAATACTCACTAATTAGAATATTAGGAATTAGGAATATTAGGAACCACTTCATTTGA
The DNA here is from genome assembly GCA_023970755.1 of Azemiops feae. Classification (NCBI taxonomy): domain Eukaryota; kingdom Metazoa; phylum Chordata; class Lepidosauria; order Squamata; family Viperidae; genus Azemiops; species Azemiops feae. The sequence continues at coordinate 265,511 of JALGBA010000036.1, forward strand.
AACCTTTGAAAGGCATATCACAATATCTGTAGACTACATTTCATTTAATGCTAGCTATTGCAGCCTATCAACTTGCCTTTGGAATTGTTAGTGAAGGTTTTAAAGTGTTGAAGGATGACCGTAATCTAAATTTAGTGAGGGAAACAATTTGCAGATAATAATGATGTCAGACACAGTATCCAGGTTCCAATGCAGAGACTTTGCCAAGTGCCAGTATCAAATATTATGACAGCTTTTAGCCACAAACATTAGGTAGTCACTCATTAAAAAAAAAATCAATGATCCAGACTGCTGAGTTCACAAGACTGGGCTTACTGCTTCTCTTGTTTTAATTATACCTACACCCAAAAAGAAAAATGCACTGATGATGTGGCATCATGGTGGAATTCTGATGGAGGTCCTGGTAATCCAGCTAATACCAAAGAAGGGGGGGGAAATTAAAGGAGGACTCAGATTTAGCATTAGTGGTTCAAGGACTTGCTGGGGCTGAAGATGCCCTCTGCTGGTGCCAGGCTGACCCAGTGCCTCCTGCCCCTCTTTCTACCAACGCTAAGGGTCCTTTGCTCAAAATTTCCTATTGTTTGTTTGGTGCTCACTCTCTGACACTTTTTTGTAATAAGTGGGAGTCCAACTTTATTTCTAAATGTATCATTCTAAGCATAGGTGTTCCAGGCCTAATGTTGCTATACCTTTCCTCTTTATTTTCCATCTCTTTTAAATAAATGCTAGAACAAATATGTCCTTCTTTTCTGCTTCCAGTAAACTGTCCTGCATGACACATCAATGATTGGGGGGGCATTATTTTTAAACTTAGATAATTCAAAATGAAATGTTTTGATGCAAAAAAGCTAGTGGGAAGGTTATAAAAGAGCATTAATAACATAAGTATCTCAGAAATGGCTCCCACTGAAATTTCAAGTTTTGATGGGTGTTTAAAGGGAAATAATAAACCTACGTAAAAATTTTAGCTGGTTAATCAAATAGATTTTGCTGCACACTGTCCCACTGAACTAAAAGGATTTACATTTAAGTAGTCCTACATAGGACAGCTCTTTTGGTTAATTAATAGACTGATTGGTTTCATTTGCATATGAATAAAATAGTTTTGAAGAAGAAAAGGCAAGCTGTGTTTTATACAATGAAAAAAGTGGATCACAGCAGGAAACATCTTAAGAAAAAAATATGACCACCTATATAATAAAGAAGGAGAAACCTACTTTAAGATGATATCTGTCCCATCCTGTTTCTGCTAGGGAAAAAACTGTAGCTCAGTGCAAGGACATGAGTTCAGTCCTTAGCATCTGTAGCTGAAAGGATCGGATAATAAGGGATGGGGAGACCTTTTGTCAGAGTCTCTAAAAAGCCCTTGTCAATCAGAACAGACAACATGGAGCTAAGTTGGAGAAATACTCTAAATATAGTCAGGAAGCATGTGCCTCTCAGGGTAGGATGTAATAATGTAAGAGTGTGTAACAAGGTTGTATATGTGGTGTACTTACTACATTTACCTGAAAAGCAAAAAATACTAAATGTAAGATTATTCTTCCCTCCCCCTCCTTTCTTCACATTCTCCAAAAGCAAGATTAGGAAGGGGGGGGGGAAATCCTCATCCACCATCATTACTCTCAGTAGATCAAAGACAATGCTTTTATTTTAAAGAGAAATTATCAGGTGGATGATGTGGAAAGTGGATGGGGCTATGTCGCACACACACATAGGCTAGCTGTGAATTTCTTTCACCCTGCCCCCATTGTTGGAAATGTTCAGAAGATTTTCTTTCCATTTTTAACTATGCAGTTTTTTGTGCATTTCCAGCAGAACTGATGGAAATCCATGCTTCTGATTTACAAGAATTGTGCATTAGAATTCCATAGGAGTGCTGGAAAGTAAATGGAGAGAACACTCTATTTTGTGTGTGTGTGTGTGTGTGTGTGTGTAGGATATATTGATTTTCACAAATGTATCCTATATAATATAGCCATTATTTCCTGAAAATATGTTCTTGAGTGCTATGGAATCATCTAGAACCACATGGGTTACCATGCACAGGGAATGGAAATAATTAGATGGTTTTCACTGAGTAAATTACTTTCTATTGCCACAAAACTACTATTGGATACAATGCAACATTTTACAAATCTATTGCCTGGTAAACTGAGGAATCCATCAAAGGATTTTTAAATGTCTGATTTAACCAATGAATTTATTCAATGTTACATTGGTGCTATCACCAGAAAATTCCTTCACCAAAATGCATAAGGAAGAATGACAGAAGGAAGAAAGAGCAGATATTTTCAGAGAACCCATATCTAAATTCAGCATTTTGAACATTCAGTACAATCTCCTACTTATGACTTTGTGCACATCTTCATTTCAATATTACTTGATTAATGACATCTTCCATGAATAAGAAATTGGTAATTTATGACACTAGAGAATTGTGAAGAGTATTGTAATATATGAAAAACCTTTCTCCCTTCGTTCTACAAGTCCTACTGAGCATCCCTATGGAACAAATGTAGCCATTCCTTCCAGCATCAAGAATGAGTTGATGAGGCCACTAATAGAAAATGGTACTTAGAGCATGAGAAAATATGGTAGAATCTGACCTTATAAAATGGCATATTAATACAAGTAAAAAAGGAATGATCTTACTAATTTAGAATAATATACGAATGTTATTCAAATATAACATTTTGCAAAACCTAACCTTGACATTTCCCTTTTCTCTGTTAGCAAACCTGGGAAAACTTGCCCATTATCTAAGATAATATTAGCTCTAAATGATATGTCAAAGAGATTCTCATTCTAGTACTATGCATTAAATTCACACCAGGATACCCTCCATTTGAATATATTGCAATCTGTTCTCTTACTACAACATTTGAAAATGAATAGAAAATCAGGTAGAGTAAAATTCATTGATAAGGTAACATGTTTTTGCTAAAGGAAAGTCCCAGTTAAATAAGCACATATTCAAATCACAAACCAAAGCCATATGCGGATATAAAGAGTGACATTTATCAACATTAACTAAGAAGGTTAAATGTTGTGATTAACTGTCACAGTTATTCCATGGCATATATGAGGAAAAAAACTCAGTGGGAAGTATTGGGAAGACAACGGAAACAGGTTGAAAGCTTTCAAATACGGAGATTAATACTGAAAATATGAAGTTTTACTGAATTAATGTCCATTCTGCATAGCAAACCAAACAGGGTTTCAAAAGAACAAGTTTGCAATATTTTTAACAAATACCTATGAAAGCAACTAATCTTCTAACGGAATATCATTACAGGTGCCACAATGGCACGTATAACAGATTTGGGTTGTATTTTGAATGGTTTTATTAATTCCTTTGGAGCATAATTTGCAAAAGAATTATTCATCCTCCCAGTGCATGAATTCCAGGAACAATTCACAGTAGATCTCAAAAATATTTTCAAAGAGTACAGAATACAACAAAATTGTTCCTCCAGACTACATTTGAAAGCTTGTCAGCATGCAGCATTAAGGGCTTTAATCCCAGGCTTTAAATAATTTAGATAACATTTGATTACTTCTTTGCTAAAATGTCAACTTCTGTAAAATCTTAGGAACACGGTCTTGAGAGGACAAGAAAGAAAGAGGGGGGAGAGAGAAGGAATTGGGGGAAGGATCTAGAAAACATTTCCCCACTGCAATCACTGAAAGAAATGGTTTTTAAATGGTACGAATCTTGAGCTTCCAATGGGAACTGTGAAAATCCTGCAGGAGTGTCACTGAGGTTATTCTTGTCTTCATCTGCAAGACCTGATGAATAGGGATTCTATAGTTCAGAAAACTTTAAACCTGAATACCCAAAGGAATCATATGGAGAAAAGGGAAGACTCTTTCCAATCTTGTTTGTTTGTTTCTATACTTGACTTATATGGTTGCCCATATTATGTATCATGACCCTGGGCAGATAACAAACAGCCATAAAACATAAAAAATCAAAACCATCACAAAGGCTTCCAATGCCCCCCCCCCCAAAAAAAAAACATCACCACCTCCTACATATTAATAAACTACTTGATCAGACTCCAAATCCTTAATACTTAAAACAAAAATAAATAAAGACAAATTCCCTCTCTATACTTTGGGGGGTTATTGTTGATGTTAGTATCTGTGGGGAAGGGAGAGAAAGAGAGAAACAGAAAATAACCAAGGATTCAATATTTGCAATGATAAACGAATACATTACTTCATGGACACTTTATTCTTTTGTACTTTTAACATGAGCTGTACATTTTGAAACTAATTCTCAATAAATACATAAGCCAAACCAACTAATCAACAATGAAAAGCTTGATTCTAATCAAATGAAACAGGCAGTGGCATTCTATGTATGTTTATTTGGATGTAAGTTACTCTGAGCTTAGTGTAACTCACACCTAAGCATATCGAAGAATGCAGCCATTCAACCCCTTCTTATATATATTTGGTCAGAAGTAAATTGCATTTTGTTAAATGGAGCTTACACCCAAGTAAATACATGATGACTGCAGATTTACTCACTTCTTTTAAACAAAATTCAGTAAAATTTGCTTGTAAGGAACTGCATTTGGGGGTGGGGGGTGGGAAGCAATACTGCATTTGTAATCTTTTAAAAGGAAAAGACAGTTTCTCAGGAGTTCATATACAGGAATATCCAACAGATTATTTCACATATACAGCACCAATAATACAAAGCCATATAGACCAATATATTCCTAGCTCTTTGGGGAAAATCAGTAGCTCTTTTATCCTAAATTAGACCTGAAATCAAGAAAACCACACATAGAAACAACCACTTATTTAGTTCTAAAGCTTCACTCTAATCATTTGCTTATAATTTCATCATATTTCTCCCAATACAAATAATCTTGTTCACCCTTCAACCTAGGGTGGTGATCCTTTCATAGAGGATAGCAAATACACTAGTTAAAACTTTGTAAAGAAACTTCAGCTTCTTCCAGTTAATATATTCAACAATCTTTCATCCCATTTGGAAAGGAAGAAATCCTCAGATAATTTCAGGAGTGATATCTCATCCATCAACTCAAAAGCCTGCAGCTCCAAGTCTGAATTTCCTTCTACTCCCAGGACGGGGGGGGGGGGGGCTTCAGCCTCTCCTAAGTTGAGAAACAGAACCCAGTATGTGCTTCCAATACCCATTTTGGTTTCCAGCCAGGCTCAGCATTTGAACAAAAGCTGTCCTTACTTTCAAGAAAGTTTCCATCATCTTCAGAGCCAAGGAAAGGAGAGAAGGCCTGAGACAGGGGGAGCAGAGTCCAGTTGTCCTGTGGTCTGATTTGGACGTTTTGGAGGGATAAATAGGGGGAGGGGAATGGGAAACTTGGGCCCAAAGTGCCAATGGCTGAGCTTGCTTTCAAGAAGGCTTGTTCGGGTTCTGTCTCTCTCTTTCTCTGTATGAATATGTGCCCCCCCCTTCTTTTCTTTTCTTGTTTCCAAAGGAGGCCTCTGGTCAGTGCTGATTAATAAGCATTTCCACCCCCCCAACATCTTGTGAGATGCTGAATAATAGAAGATGGCCAGTGACCCAGCAAAGCCTTAAACCCCATGCTACTTTATTGTGGCAAGCTGAGAAATAGGGCTTTAGGACAGAGACCCCAAGCACTGACCCACAGGCATCCTGCAGATTGCCTATTCATTCCTTCAGCTTCCCAGTCGCCCATTGTTTGCCAAACAACAACAGAGATTTCACACAGAATAGGAAAAGCCCCCTTTCACGTCCCAGCCTGCAAAAAGGAACTTTGGCCACAGCAATCCTTAATGTGGTTCCTCCCCCCCACTCCTTTCCCCCTTTTCTTAATGGCTGTTAGCCTGGATTTTCTAGAAATGCATTCAAATTTAGAAAATCCCCATCCATTGGCATCTCTCAGACTTTCTGAATTAAATCAAAGAGCACTGTATTGTTGTGCCTTTCCAGATCAAAAATGTGTTGCTGCTTCTGCTGATACCCTCACAAAAGAGTTTTGAAGACCAGGATCTACAATGACGGAGAGTGGAGAACACACAGCATCTCAGTTCTTCTCTCCAATCAGGCCGTTTCCTAAAGCCAGCATTAGTTCCGATGAGCAAGTGCTGTTTAAAAAAAATGCTTTAAAAAGTTTAACTTTATACCTCTTCTGCTTTAGCTAAACTTGGTGGTTTTTTTCCTTTCCTACAAATGGATAGGATGGGATGGGATGAAATAGGATAGGATAGAATAGAATAGGAACATTGCTACACATCAAGATAAGAGCACTATCATTTACTTTAAGTTACGCTAATTTCAGCATTATTTATTGAAAAATAAATCAGAGCTATGACTTAGTAATTTTAATTTATTCTATGGATCTGAATGTCATTTTATTTGAATAAGAGTGCCTATGGCCTTTATACTATTAAGCCTAAGAAAGACAATGTTAAGCTCCAGTGTTTAATCAGAGGAGATGTAATATATTTTTCACCGAGACAGGATGAAGATTTACAGCTTACTTGGTGCTATGGGTCTAAAGTTATGCTTTTCCAGTTGTGAGCACTCCTAATGGGTTGGACTACAACTCCTAGCCAGTATAGCCAATATTCTTGGATGTAGAGTACAGTACATCAGAACTAGAGGATGCTGCCCATAATTATTCAGAGACTAGGAATGAAGCCAAGAAAAGTTAATAAACTTGATTTGCCAGAAGCTGTGCACCATTGCAGGCTTTTCCAATCTGGCATTCTTGCAATGTATTAGTCTACAAGTCTCCTCTTCTATGTTAAGAGCACTGAGTCCAAATTAACATGGAAGTCACCAATTAGGTAATCAGTAACTCCTACTAATATAAGCATGTGTACTATAGGCATGTATTGGCTGGCCTTCTCCTTCTCATTAGACTATGATAATCCTATGTTATTCTGTTCATTCTGATGCGTACCTGAGTAACCTGAGGCTCATTTGAACATAGACAGAATTGATGATGTAAGACAGGGTATATAATGCAATGTGCATGTACATTTTTTTCCATGAAGATTTCTTCTGCTGTGCACTTCTTCCATTTCCCAGCACTGCTTTTAAATTTTCACCTCAATTATTTATATAAATCCCTTTGGCATATATCTGAAGTCATGACACACAGCTGAGAAAGTGGCCTGGGAAAGAGGACAAGGTGATTCAGAAGATCAGTTTGGCAAGAGAATGGGAAGCGTGAGCACACACTTGAGAATGCAAAAAAGAATCCTGTGAAAATAAAATACCAGCAGTAGAAACTATGTTGAGCTTAATGGGGATGTAAAGGATTGCAGCCTCAAGCACAAACTGAGCATTGTAAAAAGGCCAGAAGATTGGCAGAAATGTTCATGGCAATAATAATTTTCTTGATGAAGTTAAGCACTGATTTTCTTAGAAAACCTGGTTTTTGGACCCTACATGTGTTGCTACCATAATCAATATTATTACTGCTACTATTGCTCCTTGTCATTGGATTAGAAGAAGGCAGTGTCAAATGAATTTATTCTAGGAATGATTCTTAGACATTATTTTACTGTTCCCATCTTAAAGGCACCTTCCAAGCAAATGCAGTACCTCAATGATATTTTTATGTTTCAGATATAGGGAACCAAGTTTTTTTTTCAAATATCACCAGTCAGGTCTCTGGCCTGGAAGTTGCTTTGGGGACAACCAGATACAGACCCGACAATAGCCTGGTTCCTGGCATAATTTGTAAGCAGAGTTAGATGGACCTGAGGGACAAAGGAATGGATCTAATATCCCTCAAGCCTCCTTTCTACTGTGACAGTCCTGTCTAGCCTGGCAAGTGGATGGAAGCGAATGGCTGGAGATCCAGCACAAAGCCAAAAACTCTCTCCGAAGATTTTTCCGATGAGGAGGGCTACATTGTCTTCAAATGCAAAGAAGGGAGGGGAGGGGGAGGGGGAGAAGTCCAGTGCTGTTGTTCCCCTCCTCGCTTGATATGCTAATGTCCCTTGTGACGACACAACAAAGAACACCTTGGGCTCCTAAAGCAACCTTCCCCACCCTCTCTTACTCATTTCCTTCTGACCGGGTGGAAAATACAGCTGTTGGATAATCTTTGCAATAGGCTGGGCTACATTTTCAAAACTGCCTAGGTTGATCAGGCTGGATCAGAGTTTCAAAACGAGTGTGAGAACTACAGCGGGTCAAGCCTATTGCTTGAGTCCATCCCCAAAAAGGAGCTGGCAAGAATTCTTGCCTGAGTTCTGAGGAGAGTCGTTTCCATCTCTTGCTGTTAGACTTTCATTGTCCCTTTTAGAAGTGCAGTTCCAATTTATGAAAACAGGCCCAGGTCAGGGATCTTGAGAATCCACTGAAAGCCGCAGCTCATTTTCCTAGCCTCGTTCACTCAGTCAGGTGTAATGGCCAACATCCCTGGAAGTGGATGAATAGAGGGAGAGACCCTGGAACTTGGGAAGTTGTGCTACGGGACTCAAAAACGGCCGTTCTAAAAGGACTTCAGCTATAGTTTTACCATGACATGGTACCCTCGCCCTGCCTTAAAGCAAGGCTGCTGGCATTATTCCGCCTCTCGAGTCCTGCCTCTACCATTTGGAGCGAAAGGCGAAGGGGTGGCCTTTGAATGGCATTGGCCAGCGCTGGGGGGGTATTGGCAACAGTCTGGGAGTGGAAGAAAGACGTCCCCATCCGTTCCTGCCTCAGGAAGCGGTTGGTGACCCGCAGTTAGACCGGCAGAAAGTGCGGATCTTCCGAAAAGTTATGGGGGGGGGGAGAGAAGAGGGAGGGAGGGCGCAGCCGCCAGTTCAGATGGCTGGAAAATGCGGGCGTCTCGTTTGTTTCTTATCTCCAGGGGAAGATTGTCTTCACGATTCCCCGCAATTCTCTCGCCCCCAAGCCAGGTCTTAGGCGGTAGTGAATTCGGATTTCTCTTTCTTCCGGCCACTTCCTTTTCTCGGCGCAATTCCCAGACGGAGGTCAAGGATCTTGAGGCGACTTGTCCTTTCTTAGCCCCCGTCGCCGTTCCCTTTCGGGAGCTCGCTTTGGCAGGCATTGGCGAGGGTTTCATTCCGGAGTAAAAGAGGCGCCTAGAGTGTTCTTCCATCTTTGGTGGGACTCTCGGCCTTGCAGGGATTTCGGGTCATTTAAAAATAAAAAAAAATTTAAAAAAAAAAATTCAAAGGTAGCGTGAGAAAGGCTACACAACTGGAAGAATACGTGCCGAAGGGAGGAGGCGAGAACGATGAGGATTAGATCCCTTTATTTCCTTTGGGGTAATCCTGACCGCAGCTATGTCGGTCCCTTTAATCTCCTTCAGAGTCGGATTAGAACCACTTAAACCAATCCCGCCGGAATCGGGAAGATGGCGGGGGCACCAAAGAAGCCCAAAGGGGAAACTTAAGGTAATCGGGACTTTTGAATCGCCCCTGTTCCGGGGGGGGGGAACCTCTCTGCTTCCCTTATAGTCGTCTGCAAAGAGCCCGCGGCGTTCCTAAGTCCTCGGGAAAGACGCTGCAGCGCTGCCCTTCGGCTGAAGACACCTCTCAGAGATTAGGTCTGTGCAGGGGAGGCGTAACGAAGGAGTTTGAGTAGGAAAACAAGGGGCGCTAAGGCGGCTAGCCCCCCTTCCCGCCGTCCCCCGGCAGGCACTGCCCGTCGCTCCGATTTAGGAGGCTTCACGGCACAGCAGCTGAGACGTTGTAGCATCTCGTCGCCTTGCCCGACAAGCGCTCCCAGCCCCAGAGACCGCAACCTCGCTCTAAGCAAGGCGGGCAGATCAGGGCGGCGGGCGGCGGGAGCTGGGAAGGGGGGGGCACTCAACCCAGCTCGCCATCCCTCAGCTGGCCCGGAGGAAGAGCCGGGCGGGCGGGAGACGAGCTGTGCAGCCAGGCGTTGGTACCTTTGGCTTTCTCTGGGTCGCGGGGGTTCGTGTGCGTGTGCAGGAAGGGGGGGCGGGGAGGAGGGGCGCGCGCGCTCCGGTGCCTCCCTGCAACTCGTTCCTTCAACCGCCCTTTTCCAGGTTCTTGACTGCAACGCACTTTTCCCGGAACGCCTGCGAGTTGTGATGAATAGCAAATTAAGAAAAGACAAACACGAAGAACGGTTTAGCTGCATGCTTTTCTAATGCACTCTAGAATACTTTAAAAAAAAAAAAAAAAACCACCATTGACTTTTCATTTGTATTCCTCCTTGAATACAGTAAAACGTTTTTGGAAATGAAAGAGAGAGAGAGAGAAAAGGAACCGCAAAGCAAAACAGAGCTTCCTCGGTTAAAATATAGCAAGCCGGTACAGATTGGTTTGTCACCCGGTGGATTCTAATAAATATAATTCCTTAAGCTCCCGCATTTGATTGAACCTTGTTCGCAAAAATACACGGCCTAAAACCTCGATTCTGAAAAAGTTTGCAATCCTTTGAGAGCGAAGCTGTTGCTTTTTGGGCACAAGCGCGGGGGGGGGGATAATCGCGGATTTTTCTCTGGGGTGACCTTTGTGGGATTCGGTGGGGCCAGCAGAGGAGACGGAACTGAGCGCGCGCAGAAGGAGGGCTGCCGGCGCGCGCTTCCTCCTCCTCCTCCTCCCAGCGAATAATTTTTCCAACGCTGAAACTTGACGCGATACTTAAAGGGGGAGGGGCAGGGAATTCAGCCTGCCAGATAAATAAATAAATAAATATCCTTTTAAAAATCAAGACCTTGCCCCTCCCGCATTAAGGACAGGTGACAACCATGCAAATAGTTGGGAGGCAGACAAGGCAGGGGGAGCGAGAAAGAGAAGGTGTGTGTGTGTGTGAGAGAGAGAGAGAGAGAAGGGGGGTGGAGGGGAAGAGGGAGAGTGGGAGAGAGAGGGAGGGAGAGAGGGAGAGAGAGATGCTCTTTTGTGCCGCTGCGGCCGTGGGCTTGCAAAGAGGTACCCAGATGCCTACGGAAAGGGACGGAATGTTTCGCTCTGATTAGGATGCAGGCGGCGACCTGCCCTCTATTGGAAGAGAAGAGGAATGAGGGACGCCGAGCCGACGCGCGGGAGTGGAGGGAGGGAATGCGCAAGCGGGAGGCGGCCGCGGCAGAGATGCAGCTGCTGCTACAGCGCTCCCGGAGCAGGCGGGCAGGCTCGCACCGCCGCTTTTCGGCTGGATGTCAAGCAGCAAGTCCCAGGGAGGGTTCTCCGCCAGCACCAGCAGCCCGGCCGAGGCAAATCTTCAGCGCCGCCTGTAAGTACCACCGCGATCGCCTCCCAACTTGCTAGCGCTGGCTTCTGCGCGAGGGAAGGAAGGAAGGAAGGAAGGAAGGAAGGAAGGAAGGAAGGAAGGAAGGAAGGAAGGAAGGAAGGAAGGAAGGAAGGAAGGAAGGAAGGAAGGAAGGAAGGAAGGAAGGAAGGAAGGAACCGTCCGGAGCCACCTAGTGCTCCGACCCTAGCCGGAGAGGCGGATACAAGGCGAGCAAGGGAGTCCCAAACAGGGCTCGCCCTGATGGGAAGGTCAAGGTGTCTTGAAGGCTCCGGATCTGGAGGACTGGCGGAGCAGGAGAGGGCGGGGACGAAACTAGGAACCCGCCGTCTCTGGGCGGCTTCCGAGCGAGGCTTTTTCTGGGCCGGGTTCAAGGGGCGGCCGGGGAGGCGATCTGGGAGAGGGGCGGCGGGAGGCGCGCGGCTTAAAGGAATGCAGCCCGGCGGGTGGCGGGAAGGATGCCCGGGACCGCGCGGCTGCTGGCATCCTCCCACTCTCCCCTCCCGATTCTGCGGCGACTGATCTGAGCTCAAGGGGCTCCTGGCTTCTGTACCCGGCTCCGGACCCGTCTCTCCTTCCCGGGGGAGCCGGATCCAGCGGGCCAAAGGGCAGCCGAAGGCGAGGCCGCTTGGCCGGGAAAGGGCGATGGGGAGCATTCCGACCGGCTTCTCTTTGTTGTGGGGCTGAAGCCGGGGGGAAATGGCGAGGGGCGTTGTGCCGAGGCCGGCGTCTTCCGGGAGAGAGGAGACAGGGCAGGCCGCCTCAAGCGCAGGGAGCCTTTGAGAAGAGCCCCCCCCCCCCCGCCGCCGCCGCCGCCGCCCCTTGCCCTGCCTGACGCGGAGACCGAGGCGCCCTCGCCGCTCTTCCGAGTTGGCGGGCTCCGCAGTGGCCAGCCCGCCTTCCCCAGTGAGCTGCCAGTGGGATGACTTCGGGTCTTCAAGGGGGAGAAAGGCAGATGGCCAGGAGGCTCCCGGTCCTGTTGGGCGCCGAGTGCCCCGCCGCCACTAGCGCTCCACCAACGCGCCGCCGCCGCCGCCTTCCCAAACGGGACCCCGCAGCTCCAGGAAAGAATGGAAGACATTTGTCCCTGCAACGGAAACACCCTTCTCTGATAGGGAGAGAAGAGAAGAACGGCAGGAAAAGGAAAGAAGGGCAAGAGAAAGAAAGAAACATTTTTTTTTCCTTTTAAAATAACCGGGCGCCAATCTGATGTGCCTTGTGGGAAGGAAGAGATTTGATCAAGCGCTCACACACCGCTGCGTGTTATTAACCTCCAAAAAAGACCCGAACGTTAGCACAAAACGACGCGGTTCCTAAGACAAAAGGCAAAAGAGGATGATACTGCCTGCTATTGCGGCTAAAGGTGCTGCACAATAAGAGACATTCAGCTGGGTAGACATAATGGCTATCCATTAAATTATCCCTCTGCGTGCATAAAGTCTTCAAAATCATGGCAGAAATTAGTGGTTTGCTCGCCATTTAAAAAGCAATTTTTGTATAATTCAAAACAGTATTTGAGCTGAATAACATTATTCAAGCTGAATAATGCAGTAATAGTTTTCTTTTAAGTGTTAAGTTTTTTCCTCCAATATACCATGCCACATTTATTGCTCTTTATATTCATATTGAAATGGTGACAACAAATGTAAAATAGAAACATTATATTTCAACCACAACCACAGCACAACTATTTTGTGTACACATATCAGTGTATACTCCTTACTTCTTTCTGAAGACTACTTTGTGATTTAGTCTGTTTTGCATAACAACACATAGATTCTGGCTTTCTTCTGATGTTCACATCCTATTTTCTAAAAGGGGTGTGTGTGTATCCCTATGAGAACTTCCCAAGATAAATATAGAATTTAATGTGAAATTACTTCTACATTTTTACAACCCATTAAAACAAATAATCAAAATGGTGAAAAGGGCAGCAGTTCTCTTCCATCGACTATCTTGGGAATCAAAACCATGGACAGCGAACGGATATTAAACTTGGATTATCTCTTTAGAATAATAACATCACTATTATTGTTGCAGATTCTTTCATTCCACACCACAAGAGAATCCATAAACACTTGGTGGTGGCTGCCTGTTTTGAAAGTAAATTGTACAAGGACAGGCAGAAATAGTTCATACAGAACTATCATATGACAAAGCATGCAGACCCTTTGCAATTTCCCCCTATAAAATAAACTAAGCCTGGTATGCTAGGTTTACAGCACATTAGTAGTTATACCACACACATTTTGTCACCTGTCAAAGAAAAATGTGAGTGTGTGTGCATGTATGCATGTTCAGAAAGACAAAAGAAAAGCTACAGTTCGGTTCTTCCATTAGCTGAGTGACACCAGTATAAATTAAATAGATGCTATCAGTGTCCCACTTCCCAAATGGAAAAAATTAAATGCCAGGCTGACAGACAAAGATAATACACAGCCCATCTCAGTAAGGCATGCAGGCCAGGCGTATCACTTGCCCCTCTGTACTGGTGATCTATTCTTCTCTTGACAAGGGACACCAGGATCTAGGCTTCCCTAGTGGTTGGAGCTGAATTATGACACTATTGTTTAGTTCGAAGAGACCAAGCTGATGAGTCATCTGTTTCAGAGACAAGCAAAGCAACATCCTGACTTTAGAGCAACATTTGTCCCTTTGGATATTTTTTTCCTATCGCACTTTGAATCTGGGTTCTCCCTTCCTGAAGACCTCGATGTTATTACCAAGCTTTTTTAATCCACCAGCAACAAATCCAAAGTTTTAATTCTCATGCCTGTTCCCAGTTACTTGTTACAGGTGTTGGAAGGATATAAGGGCCTCTTTTTATGGAGGCAGCAGAGAAGATCTGCCATTCTGATCCCTTCTCAGCAGGGGACAGGGGAATTGCCTTCAATTTGTCCCGAATGCATGCATGGAAGGCTAAGAGATGCAGAAACTCTACCAGAGAGACTTTGCTTCTTGTTTGCTTGATGGAGCCTATGGTTTAATGTTTCTTTCTGCTTTTTCTGGACTAATTTAGCTGAAGGCACTGCTGATACCCCAGATGTTACCTCAAACCAAGTGGGCACAAACATACAGCACCCTTCTTTTGTGGGCAATTGCAGACAACCATTGCCAACTTCTCATTAACTACCTTAGGGTTTGTGGCTGTCATACATACCAGAGAGGCATTTGATTCCTGGGTACTTAAGTATGTTGTGCTATTTTATCTTATAGTTTATCACATCTGATGCAGATGTGAAGGTAAGGTCTTCAATCATACCTTGCCTTGGGGACTATTGTGTTGAGTGATTGTGCTTCCTACTCATCAGAGCAAATGTGAAGTAAAATAATGACAGTACCTCTACATTCTGTCTCCTGTCTCCCTTGTCACCTGTTTGTCCCACCAGTTTGGAAAGATGCAACCCTTGGAGAAAGAAGGCTAGTAATTCTTTCACAGTAATGCAGCATCTACAGCAGTTGTTTTAATTGCTGTACAAACTCTTCTGTCTCTCTGCTGCCCTCCATTGTGATGAGAAAGGACTCTGAATTTTATATAATGCAGGCTTAGCTCTGAATCTGTGATCAACCCTGCCTCCTCTTCCACCTCCCTGCCTTCTTCCCCCCCCCTTCCGCACCAGGAGTATTTAAAGCAAATCTGTTCTCATTTCATGGAAGGAGTGGGGGCAAGATGCTGGAGCAGCAGCCGCCTTCTGTTGCTGGTAAATGAGGCCACTCCATGGCAAGGGGAGGGGATATTGTGCTGGGCTTGCAGAAAGCCTTCTCCAGGTAGAGGCCAGATGAAGAAATCCACCCTCTTGGCTGAGCAAGCTATGGTCACCAGTATCAGTCTCACTGAGATAGGTCAAACCTAGGCTGACAATGCTGGACTTTTGGGGAAATCGGTCATCAGAAGCTCTCACCTTGAAAAATCTGGAATCCCTGATGGGGTGTATTTTACATGGGGGCTTTTTTATGGCTTTGAGCCATGATAGTTCCCCATGGAAGGGAGCAGGTCTCCTGTTCCAACTGGGGTTTAGACCCGTTTCTGGGCGGGCGAGAACGGCTTTCAAGGACACCGGGAGGCGAGCAGGACTTTGGAGCAAACATCTGCCTGCCCGATGACGTCAGCAGCCCCGTATAATCCTCTTGTACTGGAGGCAGATGCCTTATTTGTTTGGCTGAAGAGCCATTAATCCTAATGCTGAAGCAGCAAACAAGGGCGAACACACAGCAAGTTGGACAGCTCCGGACCTTTTCTCCTTTCTCCCACAACCCACCCTCTGACCCACGAGAAAGATCTACAGCTACCTCCAAAATTCAGAGAGATGTTTGACTTGCTCAAGGACTGGAGGTGATCCTGGATTTTCCTCCCCCTTTCCTTGGGGTAGGGGGTGCTTGTATCTGGGAGAGTGAAAGGAGTGGGGGTGGGGGCTTCATATTCTCCTTTGCCTGCTTGCCTGCCTTTGAATGCATCGCTTTTGTTTTCAACGATCTTTTGCACGGCCTCTGCACCTCTATCAGAAACTAAGAGGCTGCTTCAGTCTGGGCTCAGAAAGAACCCAGCAAGCCTTGTTGTGGCTGTGATGTAATTCCTGGGCCAATTCTGGACTTCTAATCCATGTGGAAACAGCTTTTGAGACAAATGGCCCAGAAGGACACCCTTGATAAAAGTGCAGCTTCTTCTTCTCAAGTGGGACACCCGGGGAAACTAAACTCCCTCACCTTTTGTGGTAGGTTTTCCTCTCCGGTTTATTTAAATCCTCTTCTCTCTTCTCCTCACACTCCCACCCTTCTTTATTCCAGTTCTGCTGCCTTTGTCACCTGCAGCCACTGAGCATTTCATGCTGGTCTAGGCAGCAGGCTCCTTTTCTCTCGTAATCTCTTTTGCTTTTCTTTCATAGGAAACCGAGGTATCATCCAGAAGGCCTGCGGTGTATGATTTGCCCTCTACTTCCTCTGGACAGCTCAGGCTTTGGGGCTGCAGCTATTGCTGGAGTCTTTGGACAACTGGGTTCTTCGTTCATTTGTTGTGGATTGGAACAGAGTGCCAGTGCAGTGAAGAAGCAGAAGCCAGACGCCACTATCCAGCCACTGCAGGAGTCAAGTCATTGATGGCAGAATCCAGTCCTGGTAAAGCAGCCCTCCTGCCACAGGATCCACTCAGGATTTGATTCTGATTTAATTACTGCCAAGTTTAACGTGTGATGGTGTTTCTGTTCTTACCCCATTCTTCTTCCATTTCCTCCTCCTCCTCCCCTCCTCCTCCTCCTCCTCCTCCTCCTTCCACAAAGACACTGTCACCAGACTAAATGGGCTGTTCGAACCTCTTGGGAATGGGCAGCTGCTATACCAAGCAAGTTAACATGCACTCTGCCTCTTTAATTTGTGCAGACTTCCCAGTTTGAGAAATATAAGTGTGTGAATATTGCAGACTCTTCATTTATACAGAAGAGTTGGAGATGCTTACATGTCTTTCCCTGCAGTATCCAAATGGCTAAGGACAGCTCTGAAGAGGAGGGGGTAGAGCAGGTTGGCAAAACAAATCCGGAGTCTTCAAGAGCAATCAGGGCAAAGACTTATCATTCTGTAGTCTTAAGGAATGAGAGAGGGGAGGAAAGAGAGAGATTGCCACATTAGAGCAGCTTAAGCAAGCAGCTTTAAATAGGCTCTTGCCCAGTGGATTTGACAGATGGGCTAGGAAGCAGCCTCAGCTTCAGATTGGGCCTGGGAGATGAAGGGCAGGGGTGGATTTTCTCTTTAAAAGGTTGCTTGCTACTTTTGTTTGTGGAAGGAGCAAGTGAGCAAGAGAGAACAGTACAGCCTCTGTCTCTTCGTGTTCACAGCGGACCTTGATTTAATGTCATACAATTAAGGCACGCGGTGAATGCCAAGAGCGGGGCTTGAAGACATCCTGAACAGCTGTTTGAATAATCTGCCAAAGAAGAAGATTTGAACCAAATGCACATCCTTCTATAAATGTCCAAAACAATGTAGTTCCAACAGCTGAGCATACATGCAGTCATGAAGTGATACCAGATGCTGATGTTCATCTAACCTAGTAGCCTTATCAATAAAGGCCATACAGGACATCATACAAGAACAGGTAGGTTTCATTTGATATTTACAGAGTTTGATATTTATTTGTTATCTAAACTATGTAAAGACAATGGAAGGGAAATAAATACATTAAATAACATGGTGGCATCCTTATGTTTATTGCTTATATATTCGTCTCATGCAATCTAGCCCAAACAATTGGCCTAGAAATAGAAAATATATTGTGTCAATTATATATATAAATATTGCTTTCTGAACATAGTCCATACTAGGAATTGCATAAGTTGAAATTAAAATATTGTGATTCCATTGATAAAATTAGCATAAAATCTGTAGGGTGTTGATAATCGTGCAAGTAGAGGTGGGAAGGCCAGGAGAGTCCTTAAATTATCCTTCATTATACAAGGATGTCTTTGTTAGCCTAGGCCTAAAATTGCACAAGAACAAAGGGGAGGGGGCAGAAACCATCTCTGACGGGAATCAGCCAAAACCCTGGGTGCTGTCCACGGTGCTGAAGTCAATGTTCTCAGTGAGGCCTCCTAGAGAAAATATTATGAAATCAAGTTGCACTATATTTACACCTGGTTGTAGAAAATATTTTCATTCCATAGCATCTTTAAAGAAAAGCATGAGCTGTGAATTATGATCTATTAATAAAATATTTTCCCTACACTTTTACTGGTGTGCAAAGAGAGATGGGTGTAGTATCAAAGCTTCCTAATATAGCTATATCTTGAATATTTTCAAGAACTATATTTTTTTCTAGAAAAATATAATTTAATGCATACTATGAAAAATGTGTGACCAGTGAAAGATTTAAAAGCACATATGTAAAGATAATACCATCATAAAATAGTTTAAATATACACAGTCTGGGAAGGACTTTCCATAAAATAAAATTTATTTATAAACCTAGTTATGAACAGACCTATGGGTGTTAGCTCTCATGCCCACCTAAGTGTTGGTGAATATAAACATAATTGATATGGCTATAATCCTTGAAAAGCAGCTGTTATTGTGGCATTGCCTATCATTTAATTTGTAAATCTAAATGTTTTTAATAAACAGATTTTTTTACCACTCAGCAAAGCGAGGGTGGCGTGTTTACGCATCATATATGGATAGGTTTCTAAGTAGATGATAAACAGTTACCTTGTTCTATTTTTCTGTTGAGATTGGGACAGGTACTTCAGGATCAAAGCTGCAGCTTTCAACCTTGTCATAAAGTTGGGCCTAAGTGACACACATTGCAACAAATAACGATGCAGCTCTCATTTGGTAATGGCAAGCCAGGTACCCTAGGAATTGATTTTCTTTAATCTGGATTTAAATGCAGGAAAGCAGATTATCATCTGGGTACCTGAACTGAAACACCATTAGATACTAATTCAGTGAGGGCAACCCAGGGTTGCTTGATGCAGAACAAGAGGAAAATGCCACAGAAGAAAAATCCATTTCAACCAGGCATCTTTTGCATTCCCGTGAAATACTGTAAACTATGCTGTAGCCAGGCAGTTAATTCTCTACTCATTTTCTTGGGAGAAAACCCAAATAGCATTAAAGGCCGCCATGCCCTGGTCTTCTAAAGATGTGTCTGATGGGCTTCTGCTTTAAAATATTAAATTGCCACCTCTCAGAATAAGCCCAGAAACATCAATGCGATTTAAACTCTTACTCCATCATCCATAGTCCATTTACTCCAAGGTAGACCAATCTTACATAAAATGTAGTTGGAGTTCAGAGGCCCCTGGACCAGAGTGACAACAATGTTTTTACCACTAATAAAAAGAATGTTCTCTGTTTTTCAACAGCTGAGTAATTTGAATTAGTACATCCACCTTGGTTCACTAGAAGAACACATCTCCACTCAGACATTGACGTTTTATCATATATACATGCATGACCATTCTTTGTCTTCCAGTGATTTCTCCTAATATAAACAAAGGTTTCCTGATCTACAATAGCTGAGGGAGGAACATAAAATTCACTCCACTTTCTAAATCTTCCCATCATATTGGATGTTTCTTTCAAAGTTTCCCTGGATTTCAGACCCTTGAACTACAGATTTTATTTTATGTATGTTCTGCATACATCCTCTTATTCTGAAACCACAGCTTAACATGGTGCAAAGTGCATGCACAGATGAGGGATCAATTGTCAAGAGATGATGGCAACATAGAAATTAGATACTAGGGGGTGATGCCATCTGCAGGGATGTGTCGGTTACATTAGAAAGTTAATATGAAACACAACATAACACCAGATAAAACTTCTTAATAATTGTCAAGATAGTGACGTGATTTCAGATATTCTTGATTTGCTAATCTATTAGACGTATGACATTAGATCATGATGTGAATTCATGCATGGGCAATTTGAACACCAAGTAGGGGCCAACTGATGGACATTTGAGCCAATCCATTTTTTCCCCATGCTATATAATAAAATGGATTGAAAATTCTTTGTGAAGGAAAACAATAAGTGAACTAAGATAATGCCACTTTTACATGTATTTATGTTCCATAATTTTTCTGAGAACTCAGAGTGGAAAACATGGGTATCTCTTCTGATTTTATTCCCAGAAGAATAACTCTGTAAGGCAGCCTGACTAAGAAGGAGAAAATGCCCCATTTTCATAGACGCCCAATAAGCTTCCAGATTTCAACACCTTAACCACTATATCATGCTGGCTCATCAATCCCAATCTTCAACAAGGAAAAAGATAATAATTTCTTCTTAATGATTTTCTCACTGATAATGAAATCTGCTTAAGTAACTTCATCTGGACATCAGACAGAGAAAGCCCTTTTAAAAGCTGGAGGGGAAAAAATGGACACCTCTCCTTCTTTTGCTGGTCTCTAAATTAGAAGACCTTCCCTTTGCAGGGTTGTTTTCAACATTCAGTACTTCCTCTCTGTGGCTTCCAACATAAGATCAAATGTTATTTTCTCAGCCCCCTCCTCCTCCTCCCCCCTCCCCCGCTGCAGCATAATTTCTTCTCTCATCTCAATCAAGGCTTCCCACTGGGAAGCAAAGTAGGGAGATTCGCCTGCAAGGCCTCAGTAGCGTTGCCGCAAGCATTGCGATTGTGACTTTCATAATGAAAAAAGAAAAGCCTTTTGGAATTGCTGAGGAGACAATCTTGCCCTTCAACTGCTAAAACAAGCCCTACCGTATGGGAGAAGGAAAAAGTGGGGAGCGAGCGATTCTTTTTTGTTTGTTTTGCTTTCTACTTTCCATTCCAATTCTGGAGAAGTCGGCTCAACAGAGCGCAAATGAAGCACGAGGGGATGGCGCACTCTGCTGCCTAGAAAGAGCAATTGTTTTTCAACGTCACTTAAATGTTGGTATCTGGAGGGCAACGGGCACCGCCAAGCAAGGAAAGCAGCAGAGGTTTCCGCATAATGGTGGGCTGCTTGGATCCGAAGAATCCGCCGGGATGCGGTGTTTGGCTGCCTGGTTCTAACTTTGCCAGGCAGAGTGTGACGTCACAAAATGTTGCCGCATTCTTTCTAGAACGTCGGGGCCGCAGTGGTGCAGGCAGATCTAAAACAGAAAAGGTAGTTCTGTGCGCAACTCAGCTGAGACAGCAGTATGGCAAATAACAAGGAACTGCGTGGAATATATGCATACGTATACACGTACATTGATTACTTTATTACGAGCAGAAGAAACGTTTTTTTTTTTAGCAGGTTCCCTGTTCAAAACAGTTAGTGAATTATTTTTCCGTGGGATTTTTCTTTTAAAATATCTATCAAGAGCATAGCAATATTGATGTCTACGAACAAATGATGTAATAGGGTTGAGAGGAGAGGATAAATAAAGGTCAAGCTTCTCCAAACACATGCTATATAAGAGACTATTTTAAAGGGGTAGCCAAATAGAAATAGGAAAAGAACGGGATTTTTCTCCTCCTTACATAATATTCAGTTATAATTTATGTACAATACCCCAATTAAATGCTGAAGAATGCTTATATTTAGGGGGAAATGAAAGATGTGTTCTATGTCTTCTATTCAAAACTTAGATGGAAGTTCCATTGTTTTCAATTTATGAATGGGTCATAGGACCGGTGTTTTTCAAACTTGGCAACTTTAACAGGTGTAGACTTCAACTCCCAGAATTCCCCAGCTTCTTATACCGAAGATAGTATATCCTCCATGAACATATCTTCCTCCATGAACATGTCTGAATTCCTTTCAGTCATCTATTGGAGGAGACATCACTGAATTCCACCAATGAAATCAGAAGTTTAAAAATATAATTCTGTGCACAAATATTATATATTTAAAACTATATTGCATTCTTTTGTTTTACTGATTGGCAGCAACAAATAGAAACTAATAAGGCTAGAACATAATCACAATGCTCATTATGAATGATCACGGTTATGTTTTGTACTATTATCTATGTGTTTGTGTGTATGTGTGTAGACATGTTAATGAGGAACTTTTTTTGGCAGTGTGGCATTGATTGCTTTTTGCTGCATGTGATTTATAATCTTTAAACTGTAAGATAGGAGGGGGAGGGGGGATTATAAACATATGGAAGAATTATTACACTTAACAACTTCAAACTCACTGAGATCCTAATTTTTATAAGAAGAACACGAATCCTATACATCTACATACATGCACTAGTTGTGAGAAAATCAGCATGTTCAATAAGACATAGGAAATCTATGCCTTCTGTTCAATGCTGTATAAATAATGTTTGAGTTTAAGGTTTTATATTTGAAAACTAGTGATATTATATGAAATTATTATGTATATAAAAATTGAAGTCTTCAAATCAAGCTAGCCTTTTTGATGAGTTCAATATATGTTACCATATGTGGGTTTTTGTTTGTTTTGTTTTGTTTGTTTTGTTTTAAAAGCAACAATACAGAAATACGTTGCATTGTTTTCCTTACTCTAATCTATACTCTTGATATTTCCTGGTGCTGTCTTTTTTTATAAATGTTTTATAAATTTTCTATTTTTACAAACAAGTGCTTAATAGACAACGTGTTGACTGGGTCCATTAATAATTCTGTTGTACATATAAGCTTCTTCAAACTAAATCCAATATTACACCATCCAATACCTCCTCTCTTCTTCCGATAATAAACATTTTTCTACATTAAGCAAATACAATTCTTATTGTTAATATACAGTTGAATATCAGCATTTATTACAGTTTTCTAATAATATCAGTGATATCAGTTTACAATATCTTTTCTAACCAAAACATATCTTAATTGCATTTGCACTCAATATCCATTTATTCAGTCAGTATCCTATTTTTGCTTTGTTTTTTCAGTTTTAATTTTCCATCCATAGTCAAAATATCCCAATCATTTATAGTTCCAAAACAAGTTAGCATTTTCTTATTTCCCTTTTCATGCCAAAATATGATATTCTGATTACCAATCTTATCTATCTAGTTATAATAATATTTCTATTTCTAGCAATCTATTCTTAATCATATTCAAACATCTAATTGATAATATAATCTAATAGGTCAAAGCTTCTGTTTTCTTCAGTCTTACTCTAGCTTTCTTCCTTTGCCAACTAACTTTCCAAGTCAGTGTATTTGGATCATCAAATAATTCTTCCTTTATTTTTGTACATATTATTTGGAGCAAAAGAAACAATTTAGTTAAAGTATTTTTGGAAGAACTAGCCCATTGATATTAATTAAACAGCCTCCTTCCTTTTCCAATTCCCCACAGTTTTGGTAACAGCTCTATCTTCCATTCCATCGGCTCCCTTTCCTTATCCTCCAGTATGCTCTGAAATCTTGGTTGGTAGAATATCTTTTCCATTTCCAATATTATCATTATGTCTTCTAAGTCTTCCTTTGTCTGAGTGTGGCTGTTAGTTTCTTTCTTTAGATCCTCCATATTTGTGTCAGCATTCTCTAGTTTTCCTTCTATTTTCTGGGTTGCTAGTTCCTTCTCTGTAGTTATTTTGTGAGTTTGTAGATTTAAATTAGAAAATTGTTCTTTTATTTCCTTTGTGTTATTTTTAATCTCATCACGAGCTAAGGCAATTGTTTCTTGTATTAATTTCAATATGGAGAGAATTTCTTTCTGTGATTCATCAGTATTTTCTTGGTGGTATGTCAAACTGAGGCTTCTGGAGACAAACGTTAAAGATAGTTTTTTAACATTTAGAGCTAAATATGAGACATCCATTTTATTTTTTGTAAATAGCCTTTATAGAAATCTGTTTGAAAACTTAGGAAGTTTCATTTAATTATTATTGAGGCTCCAGATTATCCAATCAACTTATCAATCCTTTCTTTAACCTCCCCTAAGCAAATCTAAGTGAAATTCAAATTTTTATGTCCAATGAGAAATATATCCTTTCTGTCCAGGGAGAAGAAAGAACCAACCATCAGTCAAGATTTATAATCCAAAATGTTCCATCATATCAGGCAATAGTGTATATTTCTTCTACAGGAAAATAGTTCCACAATACAGTTCTGAAAGTCAGTATTTGTATTCGTAGTTCAGACAGGTCAATTTTAGAATAGTTTATCGTCTCTGCCACATAGATAAGTAGCCCCCAAGCTTTTTCTTTCTCAGCTGCAATCTTCAAAAGTAAAAGCTTCCAAGGCCAGCCACAGTCTTATCTAAATCTGGACTTCGAGCCAGGTTTCCTTTAGGCATAATAAGTTGTAGTGCCATAAACTCACTAGATGTCATTGACGCCGTTTTCTAGTTGTTGTTGTTTTTAAATCCAAAACTTATATTGCAATTCCCCTTCCCTCTCTCATCAGGGGGAGTGCTTTGGGCAGTTTTTCAGGAAGAGGTCTTAAAATCATAAAAAGAGGATCAGGTCTCACCCAGTTTCATCCACTTTGCTGTAATGTTGCTTGTTGGTGCTTATTGTCTTCCGTTGTCAGCAGCTTAGGACTGGCTATGCGAATGTAGCCAGTCTTTCCCCCGCCAGTTTGGAGGGCTTCCTCAGATCAAACGGGAGGGCTGCCACCCCCCTGCGATCAACGAGGGTCCCCTCCTTGCTTGTTGCCTCTACAGAGCGACTTTCAACCCTTTCCAGGGTCCCCCAGCAGGGCAAAATCGAACACGAAAGATGGAGCCCCATCTTCCTGCGTCTGTTCTCCCGTGACATCAAAACTGGAAGCCTCCTGGTGCTGTCTTAACCAGGTGCAACCCTAACTAGTTTTTTGAAAGCAGCCAAGAATTGTTAGACACTGCTAAACAACTGGATGTTTAGTGAAGATTAATCTAATTCATTCTGTGCAGTTCCTCCATTCAAACCCTCATGAACTGAAATCTCTGCAGTGTTAACATCTGTTTACTTCAAACATCTGGATGTTGAATTTTATGGACATTTCATAGTTTCCTTCTATAGTACTCCTTGAGGCTTTCCATCTCTGAATAACAGATTCTGTTCTGTGCTGTAAGATAAAGATAAATAACCTTTATTGTCATTTTTATATTGTGGGCACAATGGCACACATAAAAAATGAAATTTAGTTGCCCGCTCTCAAAGTGAAACATATACATGACACACACCTAAACATACTATGTACAACATATATATAGACCCTCATCCCTACATAGAACATGAACTGCATCAAGCAAAATAAATAAATAAAAATTCATCCCAATCTTCAGTGTTTCAGTAGCTATAGGAGAAAGCAACTTTTAAGAAAAACCTTCCTAAAGATATTTGGCCTCACAGCATTACAGGTTATAATGGGGAATCATTCCAGTGTTGTCATTGTAGTAAACAAGTCAATTATGCTATTGTTCTACATTGATCTTAGAATTAAGTTCTTTTCTGCTAGGCATCCATTTTATTTTATCTTCTTCTCTGAAGTTACCTGATACAGCCAGATCCATGCTTGTTGAAAAGGAAGATCAATAGAGCTCATTCTTAAGGTTCATAATATTGCACTCTTCATTACAAAGTTCTTTATCATGGCCTATGGCTTCAGCAGCATTTAATATTTATTGTAGTGTGTATCAATCAGAATTATGAAGAAATAAGTCAAACACTGCCCCTTGCTGGTTCCTACATTGTGCTAAGTCAGACATAATTTGCTTGAATTAAGTTTAGCATGATTCATGAACTAGGCCACTATTTTATGTGTTTGTTTGCTTGTTTGATCTAACTGCCCATCTCATTTTTAAGTTACAAACCATGGTTCTAATTTGGAGGGGAAAAAATCCTTTTTCAAATTATGTTGTTGTTACTGAAATGTTAGACTTTTCAGGCTCTTTACTGGGTGTGGACTTGAAAGGTTTTTGCAAAGATGTCCTCCCCATATACCTCTCAGGTATAACACTGATTATTTTAGGCCCTGACCTCCTTAGTTAGGAGGAAATATGTTACCCTATTTGAGATTTGTTTCCCTTTAGCCACACATCACCAGCTCATAATATGGAATATTTGTTACTAAGAAAGAATGATCTTTAAAAATCGAAGAGAACCTTTTAGAAACAATGGAGGCTGGATCCATTCAGGCATCTGGTGTATTTAGAGTTTTTTAAACTTTTCCACCAAATTCGGGGACAGAAATTAGATGGAGAATTAGGGAAAAAAGAATCTTTCCACCAATTTATCAAGTATAGCATTCCTATTTAGTGATAACAATAGCACTTCTACTGCAAAATCAGGTAAGAAGAATTCCTTTATTAAACGTGAAAAGCAAGAGAGATGGTACAGTCATCACTACCTTCACATTCATCCATAGTCCAGTTCGTAATTAAATAACTGCAAGAATATTCCACTTCATTCTTTACAAATTCTTTTTTTTAAAGAGCATTCTAAAGCACATTCTCATTTATAAAATTAAATAGGAAGGAAAATAAATAGTAGAATAATTTTGCTTTCTCTGGTATGGCTTCTGCCTGCAAAATAAAAATAATGTACTGAAAGAAAAACTTAAAAACACAATAGTCTCTCACATGCTTTTGGACAGAATGCGTTAAAGGATTCTAATGATATCATTTTAGATTTAGAATACCTCCATAAGTCATCTATGTATCTGTTGTGACATTTGGTCCATTAATTCACAGATCTTGCACTGCCTTTTTCTAACTGATATAGATCAAAATCAGAGTCCCTGACTCTATCAGGAGGAAAGGGTGAGGAAGGGAGGGAGGGAGGGAGGAGGGAGGGAGGGAGGGAAGACCCATGGAAAATGCAGAAAAGATTATAGGGTCATTTTAACTTCTGCTAATGCCTCTGAACTTTTTGCTCCCAGAGAATTTTATTTGAAGATATTGACATTTAATAAAAAAAAACCTTCAAAGCTGTACAACAAATGATTTTTTTTTTAAGGCTCTATTTTAAGTACTATCTCTGGACAATGAGCTAAACTAATTTTCTGTCATTTTAAAATACGTAATGCCTCTGAAACAAAAGGATTTGAGATAGTCTTATTTTACCATTTCTTCAACTCCTGCCAATTATGTCATTTTTTTTATTCTGCTTAATGTTTTGTTATTTTTGAATATTTTAAGGAAATAAGCACTTTTAACACAACATAAACAGTCAAATAATATAAGTTAATGTAATTGAACAGGACATCGGTAACATAAATCAGCACTAACAACCCAACTGTATATACCTCAGATCTAAACTTCAAGGCATTTTTTCAAATATTCATTCCCCAAAATGATATCTTGAGTATTCATTAATGGTTCTGTTTTTGGCAGTCTGGGGACAACCTTCGACTGGCAGGAACACAGGATACATTCCAGAGGTGAAGATGACACAAGTCTGGAAGAGGTGTACAGGTTTTCTAACTCTCTTTGGTATCTTGGGATATTGGGCTCAGGAAAAAAAACCGAATTCATTGGAACTTTCCATTCCAATGCTCAAATTGATTTTTTTTTAAAATCTATAAAAATGCTCTCATCTGCAAAAGAACTATTGGGGACTATAGGCAGCCTGGAGGCTGAAGGCTGCTCTCTCCAAGGAAATATTTGTAATAATTAATTGTATTCAGCATCACTCCTTCTGATGGGAAGAACAGATTCCCCTATTTAAAAGAGAAGAGCAGATTTTTTTTTCTTCCACTGCTATTTAAGATTAATTTTACTGTATTAATAACAAAGTTAAAACTGTTTAATATGGCATGGATATCTTTTAGGGAATTGTGCTCCACTCATATATTTTCTGAAAGTAATTTACCATTTGTAACATAAGGGGAGTGGGATGAAGAACAGATGATGTCAGAGAGACTTGGGTGGTGAGGGACCTTTGGAATATATCTTGCAGAGATTCAGTGAAAATTCCTGAGAAGGGAATACAACACTTCTCTTGCTACCAGAACAGAGAACATCATAAATGCCAATAATATTTATAACAACAAAACAGTTACAAGAAATAGCAATACTTAAGATATGTGTGTGTGAATGTGTGTGGGGGGGGAAGGGCAAACACATGCATGCACATGTGCACCTTTGAGTCAATATTGACTTCTGGCAACTGCATGTTTTCTTGGCAAGATTTCAGAAATGGGTTTGAACATGTTGTGCCACTTCAATTGTCGGCCTGATATAAGACTGCATGGGGAATGCAAAATGAATTCAAAATGGAAGAAAGAGGGAAAACCAAGTGTATATTTCCTGTAATCAACAGTCATAAAGATTATAATTAAAATAACTGATTGCTCATCACACGAAATAAACAAGGACATGCTGCTTAAATAAGGCAATACTTTTTTATTATTATTATTATTTAACATCAGAACCGGTCTGATGCTTTAGGAAAGGAGCTGTGAAAGACTAATGAACATCACCACTAACGTTAAAGTGAACCTCTCAACAAATATCTAAAAGAATGACTGCTAAGAAACAAAAACTTTAGAGATGGATGTTTTTGATTTGGTTTTTTTCCTGAAGTAAAATATAATCATTTAAAGTGGATGACAAACAGAAGCTGATAATCCAAGAATAATCCAAAATAAATTAATCACCTATGAGGCACGTTAAAGACTGTCTGACAGATACACCTGAAAGGGACAGGGGAGAGCAGGATTCTCATCAAGTTACAGGCATCTTCCATAGAGGTAGTCCTTGACTTACAATGATTCATTTAGCAACTGTTTGAGGTTACAATGGCACTGAAAAAAGCGACTTATGGCTGGTCCTCTTTTGCAACTTTTGTGGCAGTTCCACAGTCATGTGATTAAAATGTGGGTGCCTGGCAACTGGCACATATTTATGACAGTCGCAGCATCCTGGGGTCATGTGATTGCCATTTGTGATCTTTCCAGTCTAGCTTTCAATATACAAACTCAATAGGGGAAGTTAGATTCACTTAATGACCACATGATTTACCGACAACTGCAATGATTCGCTTAACAATTGTGCAGTGGTGGGATTCAATATGTGAACAACCGGTTCTCTGTGTGGATGCCACTTCCGGAAGTCCATTCTGGGCCTGGCCTGGTTCTGCCAAAGTGGTGCGAACTGGCTGAATCCCACCATTGCAACCGTGGCAAAAAAAGGTTATAAAATCAAGGAACAATTTGTTTAGCCCCCATCTTGTTTAGCAATGGAAATTCCGGTCCCAATTAATATCGTAATTTAGCTACGTCACTAATGGTAACCTCAGTTTTATCTTATTTTTGTCCAGGAGCCCTTTGTTATTTTTTAATCTGCTCAATTAATCCCCAGTATTAAGGACTTTAAGAACTTCTAATGAATAAACATTAAAAAATTTAGTTGGGTTCTAATGTACATTCATCAGTCTGGTTAACCATCCTCAAAAGCTTTTCTAGAAGAAGCTAACGCCTGGAAAAGAATTCAGATCCTGCAAGGGGAGATGTGAAAAATACCTTTCATAACCATTTTTAAACAGCTATTTCACAAAATATGGCGAAAGCTATTTATAATTCTTGATGTCACAAATGCCGTCGGAAAAAGTCTTTCCCTCAAGTAGCATTTTTGTTACATTTTACATAGTTACCAAAGGGATACATTGACTCAGTAA
The DNA here is from genome assembly GCA_023970755.1 of Azemiops feae. Taxonomy (NCBI): domain Eukaryota; kingdom Metazoa; phylum Chordata; class Lepidosauria; order Squamata; family Viperidae; genus Azemiops; species Azemiops feae. The sequence continues at coordinate 294,719 of JALGBA010000036.1, forward strand.
TTCCTATCAAAGAAAAAAAGCTAGCTCTAGTTGATGATTATGGGGTACGGTAACAAGTAAACGAAGGAAAACTATTACACAAAAATACATGCAACATTTATCTTGCATATTATATCCATGGACGATATGGGAAAAACCTGGTCTGTACAGCTCTGGATTCTCCTAAGAATTTCATACTCATTTGCAGAAAATTGGATTTTTTTTCCTAACAATGAATACATAGAAATTTCTCCAATGGTTTCTTTTGAATGAAAATTAAAATAAAAAGGATTTGGTGGGATCTGTGGTGACAAATGCTTTTGTTCGTTGTTTATTGATCACTTACATATAACCCCTTCCTCACAATGCTCAATCAATTATCTCATCTTCAATTTTAGGTAGTGGTATTGTTCCTCTTATACATGTTCAGACCTCAGTGGAGAGAGTTTTTAATTTTTTCCCCCTTTTTTGGGCTTCTGTAACTATTTCCCCCCTAAGCCAGCTGGTAGCATTCTCTTTTAAAAATACATTTTGGATTGTTAAAAGCAGTTTGATAAATGAAAGATTATTTATTTAGACAAAATGCATACTTGGTATTATTATATGCTTGATGCAGATTTCTTCATCACTATTAGTATAGTAAATGAGCAAAAAAATAATAATTCCATTTCAACTAAAAAAGTCTGTTAAGAGACCCAGCAGACACATTTGGAATATGTAGGTAAATTCTGAGGTGCGAAGGAGGGGAGACAAAACATTACATAGAGGGATTCTACATTTAAAAAAACAGACAAACTTTTAACACACTATAATTTCTCTTCTTCCACTTTTTTTTTTTTTACAAAGGATTTATTTAAATTGATGATAAACACATGTAAAGGATTGTACTGGTAGTCTTGTTCCCCGCTGAGAACTTGAATGAGCGTTTTCTTTCTTCCATCTACTCCTGGAATTGGTGAATTTTAGATGGAAACTCCTTCAAGCAGGACTCGGTCGTCTTTTGGAGGCTGAGAGCTGTATCTAGCCTTTAATGGTGTGTCAGGGGCTGCAGGAAAGGCAAGTGGATGGACGTATGACCACAGTTAAGCCCAAAATTTATGTTGCTAAGTGAGAAATTTGCCCCATTTTACAACTTTTCTTGCCACGTTTGTTAAGTGAATGACTGCAGTTCTTAAATTAGTAACACTGTTGTTAAGTAAATCTAGTTTCCCCATTGAAGGTTGCAAAAGGGGATCACATGACCCCGGGACACTGCAACTGTCATAAATAAGAACCAGTTGCCAAGCATCTGAATTTTGATCACATGACCATGGGAATGCTGCAACAGTCGTAAGTGTGAAAAATGGTTATAAGTCACTTTTTTCAGTGCTGTTGTAACTTCGAACAGCCACTAAATGAACTGTTGTAAGTCGAGGACTGTCTGTAAAGTGAAAAACAAATGAAAATGCGTGCACGCATGCGCGCACGCACACACACACACACCATCACAATTTGTTTTTCAACATTGTGTAAAGCTTGAATCATAAAATATAATGTTTTCCTGCTGCGGAACTTTATAATCTCACCATTTGCCACCCAATTTTATCAGCCTTGGAGCCAAAAATTTCAACAGCCTATAGCAGGCATGTCAAACTGCCGGCCTGCGGGCCGGATGCGTCACGCCAAAACCGCACCCATCCCATTGCCGGCAATGGGGGAAAAGTCACAATATGTTGCGCAACGTCACGTGATGTCGTGAGTTTGACATGCCTGGCCTATAGGCACTTTCATTCATTTATACTGTTGTACCTAAAAAACATAAGGCAACAGTATAAAAATATGTGACAAGCCCCTTTGAGTTTATTCTGTTTTATGACTCAAGAAGCAGCAATATTGTATAATCCAAATGTAATATCATGGTTTGGTGATCAAAATGTTATCTAATGTACCAGTTCTTTGACAGAACTCATGAGATGAATATGGTTCGTGCGGTTCATTTATTTCAAGACTAGTTTTGGCCCTAGTTTGCTGCAAAGATCAAATTCTAAATAATGGTATGCTAAAGTTGGTATCGAAGCAGAAGATCAACTTTGACAAATTTCCCAATCTATTACAGGTGGATGCAGTTAATATGACCATTCTCTTGTATTTAATCATTTTCCCTTTCTGTTTTTCCGAACATGAGAGTTGGCAGCAAATTTTAGAAAATGTCAACCTTGTGAGGTAGTCCAGACGAAAAGCACATCCAGAAGTACTAGATCTACTTTATTGCAAGTTACATGAACAGAATCTTGCAAGTCTAAAAGTACATATATTCGCCTTTCTCACCCTTGCAGTTCAAGGAAGTAGAAAAGTTCCTTTCTGATTTTTGCCACACACTCCACTGCCTCTGTGGACTAAACTACCTGTCAGCCAACCATTGCCCTGAGTGATTAATAGGTGTATTATCATTACAATTTACAATCCAAGCTGCTGATTTTGACCCTGAAAGCCTAAAAGATTTGGGACTTTGCTATCTGAGGGCCTACCAGTCTCCCTATGACACTGCCTAAACATTTAGATTAGCAGGCAAAGTCTTACTGAAGATGCCCTCACCTGCCAGATTCTGCTGGTCAACATTTTGTAACAGAATAACAAGAGTTGGAAGGGACCTTGGAGGTCTTCTAGTCCAACCCCCTACTTAAGCAGGAAACCTTATAGCATTTCAGACAAATGGCTGTCCAGTCTCTTCTTAAAAACTTCCAGAAATGCGTCCCATAAATGTGGGTTTATGTTGGGAGGGAGAAGAAGATAACTAGTGCAGATAGTCCTCGAATTACGACAATTGAGCCCCAGATTTCCATTGCTAAGCAAAACCATTGTTAGCTTAGTCTCACTCTGCTTTTAGGAAAGGAGTCACAACCATGTTTTTAAATCAAGTCTTTTCAGTTTGAGCTAGATTTGATAGCAATTGAAGGTACTTTTATGAGGATTTTGTTCGTTAGGTCTTTTGAATACCCAGTAGGCAGAAGGGAAGGATAGAAGCTGTAACATTAAATTGGAAACAGTACATTTTGTTCTTGGACCAAAAGAGACCTCTCATCAGCTTTTCAGTGGGCTGCAAAAACTGACTTGAAAAACGAATAGAAAAACTTGCTTTAAAAAATTAAAAAGACGAACTAAATAGCATGTAAATGAATAAATGATAGGTAACCTAAATCACAATTGCTCTGTCCTTCAAAGAAGGCTAACCTTGAAAAACATATAGCTGCATTGATAACTTCCCATTTATAGCAAAAACAACAAGCATGAGAAACATTAGACAAAAATGCCAAAGGACAGCTGTAAATGTTCTGCGTCATGCCACCACGCAAGAAGTCCTCAAATGAACTTGCTGTGTCAGGGAAGGATTGTTGGATGATTTGCACTTATTTTGGTCAAAACAAATAATGTGTAGTTTGTTTATAAAACTGGTCCTTGGTTTGCTAATCTGACTGAATGCTGCCATCTAGTGATCAAACTTTTAAAACAAAATAAGAGGGGAAAATCTGCTAAATTTAAACCAAGATTAACTATTAAACCAAATTTGCTATTTGCCTAATTCAAGGAAAGCTGTTAAAGGTAAACAAAACAAAGGCAAGTTATTCGATTGAATCTGATGAAGCTTGATGAAACTACATGCTTGATGGCCCTTTTAATTCAGAGAAATTCTACTACCAACCTCTAACTTCATTAGATTATATTCCAATGAACCCGGAAGTCAAAATTGCAAAAGAAAAGGCTGGGTGGTTAATACCGCTTCCACTTCAATATTACTGTTATGAAGGAATCAGGGATTCCAGAGATATAAGTTATTTCACTTAGCAGAGTTCTAGAATTACAGTGATAGAGTTTGTATAGGTTGCTGATATAATAATACTGTAAAATAAACACTGTAAATCCTATATACTCTGGCTAACCATTTATTTATTTGGACCACCTTTCTATCAATAGTGAAAGGTCATCCATTCTTCTCCTCACATGCACACAATATTTAATAGGATCTGAAGTGTAGCTGAGCCTAAACCACAGATGAGAAGGTCTTCAGTCTCTAAGGCTGATATTGCATATCATTATAAGTCATGGTATGCTTAACCATAGTTAGCTTAGTAATGGAATAAGTTTATGTAAGTTGTGATATAAAATTGCTTTGTAAATAACATAAGTTAGATTTATATAGTCTACTGAGCAAAGGCAGACTAATTCTCCTGCATTTTTCCCTCCACCAATCCTCATTCAATTTGATGGGAAAATTTCCTTCCCTTTTTTATACAGGTAGTCCTCGACTTACAACCACAACCAAGCCCAAAATTTCTGTTGCTAAGTGAGACATTTGTTAAGTGAATGACCTTTCTTTCCACAGTTGTTAAGTGAATCACTGCGGTTGTGAAATTAGTAACATGGCTGTTAAGTATATCTGGCTTCCCTAATGACTTTGCTTGTCAGAAAGTTATAAAATGCGATCACATGATCCTGGGATAATGCAACAGTCATAAATACATGTCAGTTGCCAAGCACCTCAATTCTGATCACGTGACCATGGGGGATGCTGCAATGGTTGTAAGTGTGAAAAACTGTCGTAAGTCACTTTTTTCAGTAACTTTGAATGGTCATTAAATGAACTGTTGTAAGCTGAGGACTATCTATATATAATTTTAAAGTATTTTTGAAAGGAAGATTAAAGCTAATGCAAACTAATATAAAGCAAGAAAAAGAAAAGAAAAAAATCAAAGAGAAAGCTAAAAAGGAAAAGAAGTAATAGAGAATTAGAATAGAAGGGAAAAATGGTATCAAGAAGTAGCTTCTGATCTTTTTTATAGCAGTTTTAAGTACAACTATAAATATTATCTCTTACTCTATGACTAATATAGCTCTTTTCTTTCTATACTTTATCCCAGGGGTCTTCAAACCTGGCCCTTTTATGACTTGTGGACTTCAACTCCCAGAATTCCTCAGCCAGGCATGCTGGCTGAGGAATTCTGAGAGTTGAAGTCCACAAGTCATAAAAGGGCCAAGTTTGAAGACCCCTGCTTTATCCTATCTAATCTTTAAAACCACAAATCGTACGTTTTTCTGTTTAATGCAAAAAATCCCTAGGGGGTTTTCAGTCATCAATAAATAAAGATATTTTTCTCTGATCAAGGAAGTCAATTTGGCCATCCTCTTCTCCAACCAATCCTCCATTGTGAGTAGTGGCAAATCTTTCTATCTTTCTAATTTTTTTTCAAAACAGATTTTGGTGAAAGTCTTACAAGTAGAGTGAAGAATCCTGTACTGATTTAGTTACAAAAATGATTGTGGATATTTGTGAATGTCCAGACTTTTATTGTATTTTGGTTTGTCCAGCATTTACGTTTTCCTGAGCTTTCCAAGCTTCTTTTAAAACACAAGGCATTTCTTCAAAGAAATACTTTCAATGCATTTTTCCCCAGTCAAGGAAGCTTTAAGGTAATGCAAGTACTGTAACAGAAAACAACACCAATAATATCATCTTCCACTATTCCCAACAATCACATAAGTCCCAAAACACCACCAAGAGAACTTTAAAAAAAAATTCTCAAGTATCCTGAGGGAAAAAGGAGGAAAAAGAAAACTTCTGAGAAATTAAAAACATATGATGTTTGAATCAGGATGAATTTATACAAGATTCTGAATTTAACTAATTTTCTGATTCTTTCTTTGTTTCTTGGGATTAAATGTGCTGTTGTCTTTGTAACTATTTCTAATTAATTTCCATGGTTCTTTAGGGCACAAAAAGAGGTAAAGGTGACAACTATGTTTCTGTTCATTAGGATAGTACCCAACACCCAGAATACCAGAATTAAACATCTCATGTTCTAGAAAGGAGACACCAAGCTAAGACACATTTATTTCTCCTTCACAGAGAAAAAAGAAAGACAGCAGACACCAATTGAGCCCCTAGCCATGCTCACCAAAGGATTGACATAGGATCACCATTCCCATAAATCAGGGCTGGAACCGTTTTGGCCTGGCCTCCCTGCTTCATATATGGAAAGTAAGGCCAGCAGCAATGGCCTGTTATCTTTGAAACACCCACAACCATTTCCCTGTACATCAGTCTCAAAACAATTGGAAGTAACTACTCATGAGTAGCTAGTATTGGGTTGTTGTTTTCTTGCCATGTCAGGCTACTAAGCACACAAAGATTCTGCAAACAACTCCAGTTCTAGTATCTAAACCTCCTGAGATATGAGATAGTGAGTAATCTGTATACAGTATGTACAGTAATCTGTACATAATAAAAGTTCACAAAACATGCTAAAAGGAACAAAAGTTTCATTTTGTTTCCTTCATTCTCCATCTATTATTATTTTACTTATTTATGTCCTGCCTTTATTATTTGTATAAATAAGTCAAGGCGGCAAACATACTCTCTCCTCATATGTTCCCCACAACTACAACCCTGTGAGGTGGGCTGGGCTGAGAGAGAGTGATTGCCCAAAGCCACTCAACTTGTTTTCATGCCTAAGGCCAAACTAGAACTTACAGTCTCCTGGCTTTTAGCCTGGAACCTTAACCACTAGACCAAGTTGGTTCTGTACTTATAAATATATATGCTTTCCCTTCTTTTACTGTACTATATATTCTTTTCCTGTCCTTGTCTTTGTAACATGTTCCTGAATCTCTTTCCCTGCTTCATGTAAATGTCCCATTGCATATATAAATATCTGATCACACAGGAACCTTGTCTGTACATTTTTATTATTTTCCTAAGCTGGGCAGACAGCATACAAATAAGACAGTCAATCTTGGGTCATCATCTCAGAATAATAACAGGAACTTCATATAAGCCTTAAATTATTTAAGGATCAATATAGCTAAATAAACTCTTCTTTGTCATGGTTTGTATGATTAGCAATTTTTGTTTCTACTAATCACTACTCCTTTTCAGAGCAAACACAAATAGCAATTATGGAGATAATTGGAGCCAAAATAGGTCATAGAAAAAGATGCAGCAAATCCCAATATTTCCAGGAAGTGAAGGTTTGCAGAAAGATGAAAACATAGTTAAAGATGATCCCTCACCCTGAAAATCAGCCCAAGAGAGATCATTTATATCTTGTAATCATAGAGTATTGTAAATTGGGAAAATTTCAACATACTGAATAAAAGATTAGAAGGTAATTGAGGGTGTAGATCAGTGTTCATATATATATTTAAAAAAGAGGGATTATGGTTTTGCTCTGTGTACTCTTAAGGACCCTAATTGAGGCCAACAACTCTTTTGCTAAGTGAAGCTGTTGCTAAGTGAAGCAATTGCTGATTGGGCAATCATGTGACTGTGACTGGGCTTTCCTGCTATACAACACTACTCAGTTTCACATCTTTTCTTTGCCTCCTGACCATTCCCCCACCCTAAAGTGGAATGCTCAAGTGCCTGTTTAATGTCTTGGACACACTGAAAGCAATAGATCATGTACAGCCCAGGGCTGGGAGCTATGGGTGTCCTATTGAAACAGCTTATAGTATTCTTTTAAAATCTCTTTCTCTCCAATCTTCCATTCTGTGAGGTGGGGTGGGGAAAAACAAGTGATTTCTGTCCTTTGCCTTTCTTACTGCTGGCACCACTATATTGCTTTTGATGTGTAAAAGAGCAAACAGCTTATTCTCCTGAACTTACTTTCTTTCTCTCCAATCTCTCCACTTCATGTGAAGGTGGGAGAAGGATACCTGTCCTGATTCTTTGTGAAGAGAGTAAACCAGAATTAACTTACCACAAGACAGAGTTACTGTTTATCATTGATTGGCTTACTTCTAGTTCCAACTTTTATTCCAAATGGGGAGTACAATACTCCCAAAAGAAAAGGTCTGTGATTTAGGGGGTTGTCTGGAAGTGTGACTGGGAAGACTCATGCCCAGTTTTGGCTGAAGTGCCAGAGGCAGACCTTTTTGAAATAGGAGCCCATGACAAAAATGACTGATAAGGTCATTTTGCAGATGGATTACTGCAGTATGCTCTAGCTGAGGCAACGTTGGAAGATAATTTTGGAAATTCAGCTAGTCTAAAATGTGCTTGCTTGTAATCTGCTTGCTAACTGAAGACAGAAGATTCAGCAATGTTAACGCTAATGTTAAATTTCCTGGTTTACCTGTCCCTGCAGTTTTCAGAAGTGGTTGAGGATTTACTTTTTCCTGTACATTTCCCTTTGGTGTTTTCATTGACCTTATATGTCATGGCGCTTGACGCCCCCAAGCCCAAAGACCACACAGTGAAATCCAATTGAGTTCAAACCTTTATTTTCTTATACCTAATGAACAGAATCTTGCTGGACTAAGCAATAACCTTCTAACCTAACTGACATATCCTGAGAGATTTGGGTGTAGTTATCCTGAATCTCTTCCTCCCTCTCTCATCCAGCTTGGGACTTCTCTGTGGAATGTACTTGCTCCTCTCTGGGAAATGAAGATGCTGCCAAGATCCCCCACTCCACCTTCTCCACGTGCACATTCCACCACACTGCCTGCCTTATAGCAATCCTCCCCCAAAGATATGCAGGTGGTCCCATCCTGTTCACCTTCAGGAAAGCAGTGAAGACTGGGCTTTTACTCCAGGAACTGATACCAGGATGTTGATGGAGCCAACATTTATTTTGTTTTTAATTCTTATTTGCTTCCCAGAGTTTCTTTTGTAATAGCTGGGCAGCCATATCAGTTTGTTTAATTATTCTAGGTTTTGCTGAATCCGCCTTTCTTAAAAAAAAGAAATTATGCTCAGAATTAGAATATTTGAGATGTGGCCTCTTCAAAGTAGAATATAGTGGTGTTATTGCTTCCTGTATTTTTGAAATGATACTTGTATTGATACAACCTAAAACTGCAGCTGTCTCTCTTGCTGCCACATTACACATTGATAACTCATGCTCATATAATTCCAACAAATTTCGTTCTGTTATTTTCAGCTCATTACTTCTAATCTCTCAAGATCACTTTGAAGGTTCTTAGGATTTTAGTTTTAAATCATGTGAAAATTAGCTAAGTACTCTCTGTAACTCTTCATCCAAGCATTAATGAAGTTTAAAATGGAATGAAGTATCCATACAGATTTGTGAAAAATCAGTTAGAAAAGTGGGACTGGAACATTAGAATCCGTTCTAATGTCTCTAATTAGATCTCAGTGGTGGAAATACAAAAATCTGTGCCCAGGAAGCTTCTGCCAATCAATATTAGCTAAAACTATACAACCTCTTTTAGACAATTTGGTGGGATCAGGACAAAAGTTAAAGATAACTGAAATTAAATAAACAAGCTTATTTTTATGATATATACAGTATTTCACAATTTGGGAGGGCAACAGCTTTTTTTTAAAAAAATTAAAAACTGCATAATCTATCATATTCTTTACCTATCTTCAGTTAGATAGTAGGTCAAGGAAACCTTCAAGCAGAGTTCTGGATGTCAGGTGAAACCTGGCTTAATAGCAGTAACTGTGAGAGGGATCTTGGAGTCTTAGTGGACAATCAGTGAAATATGAGCCAACAGCGTGCAGCAGCAGCCAAAAAAGCCAATGCAATCCTAAGTTGCATTAACAGAGGGATTCAATCAAAATCATGTGAGGTACTAATACCACTCTATAAAGCCTTAGTAAGACCACACCTAGAATACTGCAACCAGTTTTGGTCTCCACACTGTAAAAAAGATGTTGAGACTCTAAAAAAAAGTGCAGAGAAGAGCAACAAAGATGATTAGGGGACTGTAGGCTAAAACATATGAAGAACAGTTATGGGAACTGGGCATAACTAGTCTAATGAAGAGAAGGACCAGGGGAGATATGATAGCAGTGTTCCAAGAGTTGAGGGGGTCTCACAGACAGAAGGGGATCAAAACACCTGAAGGCCAGACAAGGAATAACGGATGGAAACTGATCAAGGAGAGATTCAGCCTAGAAATAAGGAGAAATTTTCTGCAGTGAGAACAATCAACCAATGGAACAGTTTGCCTTCAGATGTTGTGGGAGTTTCATCACTGGAAGCTTTCGAGAAGAAACTGGACTGCCATCTGTCAGAAATGGTGTAGAGTCTCCTGCTTGGACGGGGGTTGGACTAGATAACCTATAAAGTCCCTTCCAACTCTGTTATTCTAATTCTAATAGCCATTTCCCATTCTTTTGGCAAGGTTTCCGTTTCCTATAAATTCCTTAATAAAATTTCAAGACTAGGAACCAGCCTTGTAGCCTTATATATTTCTATTCCCAGCTCCTCCATTATTAGTGTCTTCCAGTTCCTCAAACATTTTATGGTTTTTGGGATTTCATCCAGTCTTGGTCAGCCTTCATCTATGGAGTATACTGATTTTTGTATTTCTCAATTGTAGTTAATACCACCTAGAGTTACTGGAGCTGGTTGCTTTAGTTCCTTGAAATATTCTAGCTTTTATTTCTTATTCCATTAAATCTGCTATTTTCATATGTGATCATATTGTTAATAGGTGTTGTATATTTTCTTGCCAATTTTTTCCTAAGTGGAAATTTCTTTGAAGTCGTCTTTTTCTCTTGCTTGTTCTAATTCTGTAGCATTTTGGTTCCAGTATATTTTTTTATTTCATCTTGCTTACTTTTTTAATTCAAAGCCTTGAATTATGTGTCAGTGCTATACTGAAGGTTTAAAAAAGACTAAATGCAGCCCTAGGGCTTCAGAAAGATACTCCTGGTCTATCCTAGATTGTGTGCTTTGAATTCATACTGGAAGAAAAACCTGAGTTTTCAGCATTATCAACAAAGCTCTGATTATATACTGGCATCAGTGAAAGGGATGTATTTTCAGGAAGAATTCTTTATTATACAGTATTTATTATACTTTGTTTTGATCACAAGAAAATGAAGAAAATATGTATAGTTTCATGCTGCATTAAAAATATCACAGCATGGATTACAGCATGGTATATCTACTGAAGAGGCTTTCCATTTATTTATTCTACCTAGTGAATCAAATAACCCAATATTTTGATAGTCTCTGTTGATCTGTAACATTACTAACTATTTCTATGATTTTATTTCAGAATCAAATCACCTGACAAAGACAAGGCAGTTTTTACTTGCTTTTTAAAGTTCAAAATGATCTCAGGACAAGAAGACAAAAAATAAATAAATTTTCTAAATTTACATAAAACAAGACTTTCACAGATGGGCAGCACATGGTTCCCATAAGTCCAGTGTGAAAATTACTCCATCACTTGTCATTGTACAAAGTCTTTTCACATTTCTGGCAACACATTATCTTAAACATAACAGGAATTGAGACAAGCAAAGCAGATGGTCTCACCTCCCATCAAAAGGGGAAGGGGGAGAGTTGCAGAGATGCATTTCGTACAGTCTTAGTATGACTTCAGAGTAGTTGTTTCAGGACTGAGATCATTTGCCTTGATCCTGATGTAGCTGTGTATAATAAAACAAGAATAAAAATTGATACCTGGAATATAAAGGTAAGGTGCTTTGAAAATAAAAAGAATTCATTGTAGGCTAGTTTTTATTGTTATTCTTTGTCTGTAAAGTCACTTCAATTGTTTGCCAGTGAGAGACGTGAAAAGCATGGAACTGAGCTGAGTGGGGTTAGGGTTAGGGTGGGGCCAGAGTAGGATGGAATAGAAAAATCAAAGTCCAATCACATATGCTGTATCTCCCAGTCTAAATCAAAAGCAACCTGATGCACTTAAGAGCAAAATGGGTCTTCTAGGCCAATGTCAAACACATAAGGCTCTCTCTTCAGGGGTTATCTGCAGGAAGGAGTCTAAAAGTCAAGATGGTTTCCGTAGCCATCACAAGCTACACCTCTTTTTCATGCATAAAAGGGAGTTAGATATCTGAGCAATAGGATCTACTCAAATGTGCACTGAGGAGAACTGGGAAAATCAAAGCTATCTCAGTACAGGGGTGGGGGGGAAGTAGTAGCATAAAAATGATGGTGATAGAAGCAGAACACAGGATTTTTAAAAACATGAATATATCTTTTTTGGGGGGAAGGAGTTTGTGTGTAACTCCTGTTTTCTTTTTTTGGGGAGGGTTAGAGGAAAAATAGGGGAGGGAAAAGGGAAGGGAAAACTGTAGAAAAGAAGGGGGGGGGAAAGGCATTGACTTCCAACTCCCTTTAGTGCAGTAGAATAAGTTAATAACATCAAACCTCAACTTTTTACTTTTACATAATAGTATAAAATAGCCATTTCTATAACAACAAATCTATCTAATCGGTAAAACTCAAAATTAAAGTTTCATTTTTTTCCACTGCAAGCACAAATTCCAGAAAAGATTTCCAAGTAGAAACAAAAGTACTTGTGTTTTTTTCTTTTATCAAAGAATTTAGCCATCTCTGCTAACTCCATCAACTTTTGCAGCCATTCGTCCACTGTGGGGATCAAAGTATTTTCATCCAGTAGCTCATTATGGCTTTGAGAAGTTGGTTTTCCACCATAGTGGTTCTTAATCTTGAAAACTATAAGATGTGTGTACTTCAGCTCCCAGAATTCTCCAGCCCATACGAAGTCTGACCATCTCAAAGCAGCCACTGTCCTAGGAGATGCCCCACAGGATGATCCCTCCAGCAAAGCTCTAAAAGGTATTTATAAGATTTGAACCTTTGTAGACACAGTTTTTAGGTATTCTTTCCAGGGCGTAGCAGCTGAATTACCTCCAGCCTATCAAATACTTAGGAGCCAAAGGCTTGGCAGCCCAAGGAAACAACAACCAATTGCCAGCCATCAATATACCAATCACCAATAGGAAGGGACCACATAAACATGACTCATAGAACAGCCCAAAGCATATATTCTAGCAGAGAAATTCCCTGAAGATGGGCTCCACCATGCATCCAAAGCTTATCAGAGTGGTCCCAGTGACCGATCCAAATTCACATATATTTGCCTTCATTCGTGAGTATTGATACTATCTACTGTCCATGAATGATAACATATAACAGGGAATATTCATCAATTTGGGTATGGTTTGGCCAGTTTGCTCATACTATTCTGTGCAAATTAAGATCTCTAATTAAAATTACATAGTAAGCCAACATACTATTGTCCATATTTTACCAATTAGAAGGCACATTGGTGTTTTGACAATCACTAAGAATGCATAGCATTAATTGTATGGGTTAAGATTTCAAATTGCAATAATAAAATTGGAAATAAATAGCTAAAGCGTTAACCAAAAAAGTCAGTAAGGATAGTAATTACACAACAAACAGAGTATCCTATTAGTAACCTTAGTATAACTGTTATATTTGCAGTCCTGAATATTGGCTGATCCAAAATGGACTGTGACAATAAAACAAAAAATGCTCTCCTTTGTTGGACTAACACGGTGTGAAAGACAACAGCCAATAACAATCAGAAGACTAGTCAAAGTCTGACATCTTGTGGCAAAAAGAGTGATACTGCAGTTTTTATATAGCCACATCCATAATCCCAAATTCTGGGTGTATGTATGTGTGAATGAATGAGTATGAGAAAGAGCTACCTAGGTTTAAAAAAAATTCACTGTAAAGCAAGCCACAGATTTTCACTAAATATTACCATTAATAAAAAGGAAGTTTCCTAAATTAAAACAGTCTTGACTTGTTTAATAAATAAAAAAATCTCTTCTACCTATTAGATTTCTATTACCCAACAAGAGATCAGATGACTATTAGATTTGGTCTGATTGTTTTTCCTTACAGGAATCTGAGTGCAAGCCATAAATCTCAGGGAAGGAAAAAAAATCAAGTCTTACAGTAATCTCTCTAAATTATCAGACTCTGTGACATTATCTGGTGTAACTGCAAGCACTAGCAAGCCTTCATTTCTGTTGGCAGTACAGTACTATATTAATATCAATTGACTACATCATAAAAGTGTGGCTAGACTCTCAGGAGTTAAAAGGTTATCTAGGGGAAAAAATTGCTTAATATAAAACATGGATATATTTCAGAGAAGGCAATCATACATACTTAACTGCAAATAATTCTCATTTAAATTGTAGCAAAATTTATTTTTGCAATCTTGCTATAAAATATAATAAAATGAAGGGGATGGAGCAAGTGTCCAATTAAATACAGTTGGGATTAGACTGCACATCCTTATTCTGAGGGGAGTGACAAATGCCTCTAATTGCTTCGATGCACATAATTTGGTCTCCTTACCCCCATGGCAAAAAAGTATATTTATTTTATTTATTTACTCCATTTATATCCTACCACAATTCAGTGAATCTCAGCAGCTTGCATACTATATCAACAGCTTACACAATATGCAAAAAGTTGGATTGTCATGAATTTTCAAGATTGATATATCTTTTACTATTATATGGATAATGCTGTTCATAGTCTATTTCATACTCTGAAACTAATTTATATATAGTGTCCCTATTCATGAAATAGAAATTTTGGTACAGTAATAGATATACAGTAACTCAACCCTCTGTTGAGTTACAATGTTACAATGTTTGCTTGTGCTTACTCAGAGGTAAGCCCCATTAACTGAATAATGCTCTCAGGTAAATTTTATTTTATGTTTTAATTATTTACCTCCTTTATAGAGCCACCCATCTCATGAGCAAGTGATTATCATTAACAACATTTAAAAACATTTACCAATACTATAAAAACAGTTAAACAGACAGGGGGAAGTTAATATTAATGGAACCAGCTCACTAGGTCACCCATCCCTAGGGGTCCCCAGACCTGCTGGCATAACTGGGTCTTCCATGACATGATTGAAGGAATAGAAGGTTGCAAGCCATGCTATTAGTCCAACTGCATGGTTAACAAACACACACTCTGCTTTCTAAAAATTTATTGCCTTCTTTGGGGAAGATATTTTTGTTCCACTCCTCATTCCTCTCCTATCTTCCCTTCTGAGCAATACCTCTTCCCCAATAATGCTGTTTGGCTAAGAAAAAAACCTTCCATTGATGAATTTAAACGTAGGATGGGCTGCAATAGATGGGATGGTTTTTACCTGGCAGGAAAGAGTTACTGTACTTGTTACTACCATCTAATGATCATCTGGATTTTTCCAGAACAGGTCATAGATTAAAAACAAAACCCCATAAGGTCAGAGTCAACTCTTGGTGACTGCATAGACACATCCATATACATTTAGTGGAAACAACATGTAAGTACTTTAACATTATCATCTGAAGGTTTTTTTTTTCAATTTTCCAATCTGAATACAGCTGTGAGATTTCTTGAGGCTTCTAAACTAACTAATCTTTTCTGCTATTAGCCAAGGTCACCTAGAATCAAGCTTATAAATGAAGCTCATAAATATTAGTGCCTAATTCTGCATATATATTACTTTTGTTCCTGCATTTTTCAGGTATTAACTAATATCCATGGATTTCTGAAGGTTCAGAAAAGTCAAGATGGCAGACACAACTGTTTTATGAAGCTCAGCTCCCAGGAGCTACAATTAGGAGGTCCTACCTGCAATTCTGATTCTATTTATGCATTTATTTCCTTACATAGTGAATGTATGTGTCTCCCAATACCATTGGCCCTATGTGGGTAACAAAAATAACAATGATCTTCAGTTTGTTAATCAAAACGCTATGGAGATTCTTTGTTATGAATTCATCAGTCTCTGATTGTCCCTGAAAAAAGTTGTGCAATCACATCACTAGTGGAAGTGGCATAATATTTTTGTCCTGCTTCTCCCTTTTTTTGTTTAACACTTTGTTTATTGGTTAATTTTACTTGTATACAGTACATACACTAAAGTTATTGGACATTTATCATGTGCGTTCTGCTTCACGTTCAACTGAAAATCAACCCAGAGAAAATGGGTTACATACAGCTACTACATGGTATTTTGCAGCTAAATTTCTCTTGAACAATCCAGAAGCGCTCCAGGGTTAGGGTTAGGGTTAATCTAGGAATGCCTTCAGTCCAAAGCCCATGAATGCACGTGCCTGCCCTAATTCAGAGTTTATTAAACATGCTAGCAAGTGTCACTTGCCAATACTTCCAGATAAGAATGAATAATAGCAGCACTGCCAGCCCCAAGTCAGAGTTTTTCAGGGTCTGGGGAAATTGTGGAATTCCCACAAACAATTATATAAAACCAAAATTTATAAAAGTCAATTCTTTTCTTGTGGTTATACATTGTACATCATTATACCAATCAAATCACATTATCCATAAACAGCACCTAGGAGCAGGGATTAACAATATTCTATATTTTACAGCCAACCAATTATATTCTCATAATGTCTGTTAATTTCTTTCTCATCTGCTTTCTGGTTTTGTCCAACTTTTGCTAACTTTCTTGGAGTTGATGAGCTCAGATTTCCCTGGGGTTAAGCCTCAGGAATTATATTTGCTTGTCCAGGACTTATGTGTGAGGGGAGGGAGGACAGCTGGTGTCATTGGTTGCTTGCGGTCATTTTTACCTTCTTTAGAAATTTTAATGTAATTACCTTTATTTTTTTCCCCTTTTCCTAATCAGATTGACATTAGCTGTCATGTATTAAACTCAGCTGCTTCAGCACACTGCACTTGATTGACAGGTTCTCTGCAGTACATGTGTCACAATGGAATATTAATCCTCCCCAAAACCTGTGCTTCCAGATCAGAGGGCTATTAGAAGCATTTCCCTCACCACAGCCACCAATATTCTCCTTAATAACATTAGGCATGAGTGCAAGCTCAATTAATTATGTACTTGTCCAACCTCATGCAGTAATCACAGCAGAGAGGTTAAATTTGGCACTCAAAATTTTCCTGAATTCTGTAACCAGGAACGATTTCAGAATACAAGTGAGACACAGCATGATTTACTTTCCGTAACTTTTATAGGAAAAATAAAGAACAGAACAACAAAAACTCAAGCCCTCAGAAGATGATGAAGGAGAAAGATTTTAGCCCAGACTTTTCCCTGATATTGTC
Organism: Azemiops feae; assembly: GCA_023970755.1. NCBI lineage: Eukaryota > Metazoa > Chordata > Lepidosauria > Squamata > Viperidae > Azemiops > Azemiops feae. The sequence goes on from JALGBA010000036.1 coordinate 311,569, forward strand.
AGTTTCATTTTGTATATATCATATTGATCTAAAAACAGATGATACCATAAAAAAGAGCCAGTATAAAAGTCTAATTTGCACTTACAGTCATCACATCATTACAGCAAGTGCTTAGATCAGGCATGTCAAACTCACGACATCATGTGACGTCGCGCGACTTATCACGACTTTTTCCCCATTGCCGGCAATTGGGTGGGTGCGGTTTTGTCGTGACGCATCCGGCCCATGGGCCGGCAGTTTGACATACCTGGCTTAGATAAACAATATTGACAAAATGCTAGATGCCAAACATGAGTTTCAGTTGCTGATTCCTGACTACTACCTAACTCAACACAACAGTCAATAGAATAGAATAGAATAGAATAGAATAGAATAGAATAGAATAGAATAGAATAGAATAGAATAGAATAGAATAGAATAACAGAGTTGGAAGGGATCTTGTAGGTCATCTAGTCCAACCCCCCGCCCAAGCAGGAGATCATACACCATTTCTGACAAATGACACTCCAGTCTGTTCTTGAAAGCTTCCAGTGATGAAGCTCCCACAACTTCTGAAGGCAATCTGTTCCATTGGTTGATTGTTTTCACTGTCAGAAATTTTTTCCTTATTTATGATAGCATAGAATAGATATAACAACAACAACAACAACAACAACAAATATAATCATCATCATCATCATCATCATCATCATCTGCCACATAATGCCCCAGACTTAATTGTCGATTAGAAAGACAAAAAAGTCTGGATAGTGGACGTGGCAGTGCCTGGAGACAGCAGAATAGACGAGAAAGAAATGGAGAAGATAACAAAATACAAAGACCTACAAATAGAAATAGAACGACTATGGCAAAGGCAAGTAAGGGTAGTACCAATAGTAATAGGCGCCTTGGGTGCAATCCCCAAACAACTGGAGCACCATTTGAACACCATTGGCATTGACAAATTCGCCATTAGTCAATTGCAAAAGGCGGCCTTACTAGGAACAGCTTCCATCCTGCGACAATATCTGTAATACCATCAAATATCCACATCTGCCTATCCCAGGTCCTTGGTAAGGACTCAATAGGTAGACAAAAATGCCAAATCCAGTCTGAACATTTGGCTGACTGTGTGAATAATAATAATAATAATAATAATAATAATAATAATAATAATAATAATAATAATAATAATAATAATAATAATAATAATAATAATAATAATAATAATAATAATAATAATAATAATAATAATAAGCCATTTGTCATTATATTATTTTCCTAGTGTTGCTGTTAAGTGCAATATGTATTTGTAAATGCCATGTTTCAATTTCATATCATTTATTTAATAATAATAATAATAAAGTTGGAAGGGACCTTGGAGGTCATCTAGTCCAACCCGCTGTTCAGGCAGGTAACCCTATACCATTTCAGACAAATGGCTGTCCAGTCTCTTCTTAAAAACTTCCAGTGTTGGAGCATTCATAACTTCTGGAGGCAGGTTGTTCCACTGATTAATTGTTCTAACTGTCAGGTTGCTTCTCTCTTTGATTAGTTTCCAAATATGAAACCAAGACAAGATTAGATCTTTTATGATTAAATCTTTCAACTAATTACATACCTTGCCTCAATCAAAGTTGGGCTGTGTTAATCCTGCGAGGTAGTCCAGACAAGAAGTACAATCAAGTATACTAGCTCTATCTTTATTGTAAGGTTACATTAACTGAATGTTGCAAGTCTGGGAATATTTCTCCCTCCTTTTCCTTTTACTCTCTGAAAAACTAGAGAGGGTCCTGTCTGAAATGTATCCCATGCCCTCCCTGTTTCTATGGGCTGAGAAGTCTTTTACAGATTGGATTATCCAATCTGCAGTTCTCCTAACCTAAATGACCTTGCAAGGTCATTACTACATACCATTGCAGACTGGAGCCAATAAATAATTGAATAAACTGAATAAAATATTTCATTAAACAGCAATGGGAATGGTAACTCCGGGGGAAGTGTTGTCACTTTCTCACTAGTACTTTTTAGCATCTTATAGTATTATCCAACCATCATTAAGCTGACATATCAGTAAATAAGACTATCTTTTATAAGTAAAAATGGCTGGATTATGGGGGGGGGAAGGTTTCAAAGCACTAGTGAAGAAGAGATAAAGGTTCAGCAACTGGTATAATCTAATTATAATCTGTTTTAGGTTTATCAGAAACAGAAAGCCAATACATAGCATGTTGATACAAGGAGAGAAGTTGATTGCAGCGATTGTATCTCAGCAGTGATATTGTATTTAAATTACTTGCTTCCTGCTGCTAGCTATGACAGTGTAATGTTGCCTCCCCAAAATTTTCACATTTCCTTTCAGGGAGGGAGGGAGGGAGGGAGGGAGGGAGGAAGGAAGGAAGGAAGGAAGGAAGGAAGGAAGGAAGGAAGGAAGGAAGGAAGGAAGGGAGGGAGGGAGGGAGGGAGGGAGGAAGGAAGGAAGGAAGGAAGGAAGGAAGGAAGGAAGGAAGGAAGGAAGGAAGGAAGGAAGGAAGGAAGGAAGGAAGGAAGGAAGGAAGGAAGACCACTCTCCTCCCAAGAAGGGGTAGTGTATTAATTCTGGCTTTCTAACCCTTTGTAGTCACAGGACTGATCCTACAGAATACATTCTGGAAGATCCCAACTGTTTGCTTCCAGATATCATCTGCTTATTAGAATCTTCTGCCACCATCTATCTTCCAGGTGGATGCCTACACTTGGTACCCTCCCCCCTTTTAAATCTAACAGTAAGAGAGATGAAATACCCCCTGCTACTGTTACACAACGGAAAACCATGAAATACAATGAAATAAATTCTAGCCTTGCATCATAAGGTATGTGAGTAGAGAAATCAGCCCCCCATTCTATGGAGAGAGGTTAATCGCATAAGCAGCAAATAAAATGACTTTACTTAAGAAAACAAAAAAGAGAATGGAAAAATGTCTTTAAGTACTGTTAGACACATGCAAAACAGCCAAAGACAAAAGATATTAAAAGAAATAGTTTTGTTCAAAACTTAGTACCTGAAAAGGATCTTACCTAGAAGACTATAAAGGGCAATGTGAGATTCCTGAAAGACTTAAAAGGATGCATCTGCTATTATAACAGAAACATTTCTGATATTTAAAAAGTGCCAAGTTGCATAAAAGCACTCAATTTACTGAGCATGTCCAAAGAATGTAAACATCAGAGACAATAGAGAAGACTATAAATATACTTAACTGCATTTATCATAGAAATAAAAAATAATCTTCTAACATTTAACTAGCTAAACATTTCTATACATTTATTCTTCTTGATGTTAATTATTGCCTGAAACAGATTTTTCTGTATCTCATTTATTCCTGGATCCCTGCCTTAAATAATCCCTGAGGATTCCAGACAGATCATTCTGAAGCCACTTTTCTCAACTTGGGTTATCCACTTCTCTTCTTTCAGAAAACAAGACATTTGCCTGCCTATAGCAGAAAGGCAAGAGGTGGATAACTGTTTCTATGTATATGAGACAGCATGAATTGGTCCATTTGAATTGAACTCAAATGTGTGAACATGGATTGTGAATGTCTTCTTTTTTGCCTGGCATGCAGCTGAAATTCTAGAATACTGAGAAGGCAGATTGGCTTCACAGCAACTGCTCAACAAATTGTTTAGAAAGTTCTCCCTAATCCATTATATCCTCACTTGGCTCAAGGCTTGTTGCAGCAGCATTTGAACAGGTATTTGTCCAATCTCTTCTAAAACCCCCAATAACCATTATACCTCACTATTATCAAGTATAAACTAGCCATTGATTCTGGAAGCAAGTTGTTGTATCAGGGTAGACAGTCTAAGGCCCAATGGCTGACAGGATTCCAGAATATCTTGTTTAGTGATTCCTAGAACTCTTTTTAGACGTCAAAAATCAAAGATCTGCTTGTTTGAGATAGGAAACGCAATCAAGTGTTTAAATTGGTGTACTATAGGATTTTGGGGTTAAGGTTAGGATTAAAAAGGTTTCCCCTGACCAATCTTGTCTGACTCTCTTAGCTGAGGGAGTCAGCGTTGTCTGAAAACACTTCCATGGTCACGTGGCTTGCATTACTGTATGCTGAAGCACATGAAATGCTGTTACTTCCCACCAAAGTGGTACCTATTTATCTACTCACATTTTCATGTTTTCGAACAGTTAGGTTTGTAGGAACTTGGGCACGTAACAGGACTTTGGGTCTCAAACCCAGACTGTCAGTTTTCCAGTTGACAAACTCAGCATCTTTATCTGCTGAGCCTTCATACCCCCAAGTTAGAATTAAGGTTAAATGATGTTTAAAAAAATAAACGCATTCCCCCACTCTATCTGTCAAATTTCTCATGCAAGAAAATGCATAAAATCCTGCTGATCCCGCCCACTTTATATCACAATCCTACCACTGCAGCCTTTACTCTTCCCCAAAATGTTTCGTGATATACCCAATATCAACAAATTCCTTCTTCATTAGACCACATGGTGTTGCCAAGACTTCCACTTTATCCCTCCTACTTCCTAATGTCATGAAGCTTTCAAGGTCAGTGTTTTGCTTTAGTTCTGCATTTCTCACTGCAGTACCAAGATTTTATAGATTAAATGAGAACAGATTCCTTTGCTTTTGCCTTGTTCTTACTCATATTACTAAGTTCTTCACTAATTTAAGTTTCCTGAACCTCCTTTTATTCCTAGGATTGTTCTGCAAAAATAGTGCACACATTTTGTGATTCAAGGACTATCCATGGCTTAAGTGTCATGTAAAAATAGTGGATGGGGAAAAAATGAGAATTATTTCAATTACATTTTGCTTAATTTTATTGCAGACTGCAAAGAGATTTCTGAGATCTCTGATACAACAATTTAAATGAAGAAACTACAGTTGATACAGTTTCTATGCAATATTTCATGTAATAATTTTCCTGTTCTGGCATATTAAATATTACATTTTGGAGGCCTATGTGGACCGCCCCCTCTCAAGTTTTTACCGGCTTCAGGAATCCTTTGACTCAAGGTTGTTCCCTTTTCCCCCAGTAAAAGTTTGTTTTGCATTTTATTTTATTTGAGGGATGTCTTCCCCACCAGCAGGAGCTCAGTAGTCTGAAGTCTCCAAGTGGGTTACTATGACTGAGGGATGCTTGGAACCTGGACTTCTTCAGTTCTAGTGCAACACTTGAATTCCTTAATCACACATGTTTGCATTTTAGCCACAATCCAACATTATATTAGATACAGTATGTTTATATCCATTTAAGCAAGTTATTTTTAATAGCTGCAGCCTATCCAATATCTTGAAGTTATGGGGTTGGTTTTGTAATGTAGTTCTGATTATGCTGTAAATATATCCCAGATATATTCAGAACTGTCTTTGTGTGACTGTGCTCGCACTTATATTCTTGCCAGGTTCAAAAGACAATTTCATCTAACTGTGCTATACATCATTAAGCTTGGGGGGGGGAGAAAGTTTGCCCATTACTGCTGTTTTAACATCTTACCCCATCTTGTCTCATTAGCAGGAACTGATTGAGCATGAAGGTGTTCCCTGGCTGTCACTAGATAAAGTAGGTGTTCTTGGCTTTCATCTGTTCTGAGTTCTCCTTGTCTCATTATCTTTGCAAGGTCAGTTTCTTTGACACAGGGATTGCTTGCTTAGCACTCCATTCTGGCAATTATTTGTCTGGCAAGTTAAGTGGATTCTAGGTCTATCTCAGCTGTGAAAACATCTATATGTATAGGCCAAAGTACATTTGACTAGCAGTCTAGTCCTGACTGAACAGTATATTTTTGTGTTGCTTGAAATGCATTTGCTATTTTGAACATTACAAATGATAGATTGGTAACTATCACTGTTAATTGTAGGAAAATACCTATCATTTCTGCTAATAATATATAAAATACATACCCTAACAATTGGAAAAAAATGTTTAGTTTTCAGCCCTGTAAATTAATACTTACAGTCTGTAGTAGGCATATGCATCAGATTTCCATTCTGCCAGGGCTTAGTGAATGGGTCAGAATCTATTGCTTCCTAATTCTCTCCTTCTGCAAAGGTTTCTGTTCCATCCAATGAATTGTGCAGTGGATTGCAATTCAGCAGCTATAGAAGAAGAAATAGTTCTTATTGATGTATGATGACATGATAAAGAAAGGAGAGAGAAAAGTATTCATTAAGTCATGAGTCATTGAGGTCTGCCCTCAAATCAGTTTTGTTCTTTGATGAAATCATATCTTGTGGATGAAAAGATTTAGGTGTACAGGAAAAGAAAGAGCCACAGATTTACTATTTGCCTCATAATGTGTTCTGCTCAGCCCACTGTCTTCTCTAAGGCTGGATTTGTACGGTCTTTTTAGTATGAATTAATCAGACTAAATGGACTCCAGAAGATGGTAGAGGACAGGAAGGCCTGGAGGAACGTTGTCCATGGGGTCGCGATGGGTCAGACACGACTTCGCAACTAACAACAACAAATCAGATGCCTATCTAGCAACTGATAGATGAATCTCACAGTAAATATAAGTGATTTATCTCATGAAAAATTTATTCTTTAAGTGAGAATAAGAAAAGGATATGCAGTGGAAAAAAGAAAAACATTGTTTAGAAGTACTAAGCCAATTTGGTCTAATAGTTAGAGTACCAGACTAGAAACCAGGAGGCTCTGAGTTTTAGTCCCACTTTAGGCACAAATGCCAGATGGATGACTCTGGGCAGCCATTCTGTCTCAGCCCAACGCACCTCACAGGGTTGTTGTTGTGGGGAAAATAGGAGGAGGAAGGAGTATTATGCATGATCACCACCATGAGTTATTTATAAAAAATAATAAAGGTGGGATATAAATTTATAAATAAAATATTAATGTTCAATTATGGGAGACAAGGCCTCCATCTTATAAAATGTTTGGTACTGAATTTGATATTGAATTTGATCCACCTATCTCCAAAGTGATATCTATTATAGAGTCCTGGATAAAGTCCTGAGTGGATTGTGTAGTCTTTGTTTCTTAATTGATATCAGGGCTGTAAAATCTTTGGCCCTTTAGATGTTGTTGTGTTACAACATCCAGAAATTGTATTTTCTAGACTACTCTAGATATTTGGAGATGCACCACTGAGTTCAAACCTTAAACAAGGCATTTGACATATTAAAATAAGCAGGAAGCTCCCAAATGGAGCAAGACAGAATTAATACATTGAGAGTTGGCACTGTCTTCTGGTGGGATAATAATGAGACTTAAGCATTTCATCAAGGGTGTAAAAACTGCTGCCTTTTCACTGTGTTCAATCTAGCTCAGTAAATTATGTTTAAAATATTGAAATATCTATATTGATTGGGCTGATTGATTTTGTGTTCGATTTTGTGGTGTCTTCCCAATTCCTATGATCAAATTGGCAACTTCATCCTAGCCATTTTTCCAGATAATAAATAGACGTCTAAAGGATTTTGTGAATTATCTTTAAACCCTTATTTAAGACAATGGAAAAATGCATATATGCAATTAGAAGTATTCCTAATTATTTCTGAGATAGTAGTACTAAACTCAAAGATTCCTGCATAACGTTTTCCTTGGTTAACCTATACATAGTCAGAAAGCTAAGACTTTGTTCATATTATTATTTGTGTTACTGTAAATAGTAGCAATGAAGGAATTTTCCCACAAGTTGTATACTGGTATTAATTCTGATGATGATATTGTATTTAAAAACCCAAGGATATCCCTCTGAGAGATGCTGAGAGATGTCAGAAAACTGCTAGAATTGTAATACAGGGACATTTTCAAGCAATAACTTTGTGATATCATTGTGACATGTACACTAAAACTGAAAAGTACAGAGGATTGGAAAAATGCAAATCCATAATAAAGTTAATGTTTATTAGGTAGGAATACAACAACATGGCAATTTGGGTGTCCTATAGGCTACAGAGCCCTCTCATATAATAAAAGTCTTTTATTGCATATTCATAAGTTGACTCTCATGCTTTAAGAACCATAGAACCTGGCTGTAGTAATCTGGATTTGCCCAGGGTAGCTTTGCCAGGTCTAAAATTGCAAATAAGTTAGATTAAACTTTCTGCAAAAATAACACATTATAGTATAAAATATCAAATCCTGTCTGATTTAGTGCACTTCAAGTGCTTCTGATTTGTCTAGTTATATCCATGAGGAAAGAGTCTATCTTAGGATTCTGTGAAGTAAACAGTATGTAGCCCTTAAGGTCAAACAAGTACAAAGTTTCTGGAATAAATGATTAATAGAGATATAAAGCATGTCAGAGCTGGTTCTTGAGATTTGCTAAAATACAGATAAATTGGAATCTGACAAAAACAAATTGTGTTTAATAACCCTTAAAAATGTGATCCCTGAGGCATTTTGTAGCTCTCCAGTTTCCCCTTGTCCAACTACTTTCATCTTAATTTATAGGAGACAAAGACTAGTAAAACTAATGTTAGAGCTTTAAATAATAAGATCACTTATAAAATCACTCCCTTTATCACATATCAAATGCATCTTCTTCCTTTTCTTCCACTAAAACTTTCTGGTTATATTATTCAGCAATCACAATTTATCATCAACTTAGAAAGTATACTATTGAAAGGAGAATAGTGCCATTCCTACTTAGAAGGAAAGTGCAATGTAATCTAAAAAGATATTGGATAAGATTGATAAAAAGTAAGTCCAAGAAATGGTCTCTGAAACATGGCCTGGAAATTGCATTAAAGTTTATATCTCTGTTTCTTCATTCACCTTTGAAATAAACCTACAGACTCAAAATAAAAATCAAATTAAAAGGACAGCCAGCAGGATACAATTAACTTAAGGCTGCAGAAAGGACTATCCTCAAAGTTCATGTAGCCACTAACTCTCTTTTGCAACCCCAAAGCCTCTTAGAGATTTAGAGGGGGGGGAAATTACCCAACGTTGATTGTTGGGTGGAAACTTAGGAGTAAAATGGGTATGTTAGACATTAATAATGTTTTACAGAGGTTTTGATTCATGAACTTTAAAGGGTTCTTCTTTAAATGTTAATTTAACCTATATGCATAGTCTAAGAGTTGTATAACAACAGGTATCAGCAGTTTTCAGATGATGGGAATTAATGTGTGCTTCTACTAAATGCCACAGGTACATCCCCCCTCCCCCCAAAAAAGCAGCTGTGACATTGTGCAGAATTATTTCTTTTTCACTTGCCACTAGGGTTAAAATCACATGTCTAAAACGTTTTGCCTATTGCAGATAGAATCTATTGGTTTGATATCTTTCTTATGATTACCACATACATTTGCAGGGAGGTAGGTAGGTAATGTTATATAGAAAATTCAGCATCTGTGATTATTGTAATGTCCTGCCGTCTGTGTGACTATCTTGCTTTTGATGAGGAAAGCAGTAAAGTTTATAAGACAATGCTTCTTCTAACAGTAAATTCAAATCTAAACCACTAAAAAAGTTAAATGGCAATTAAGCATCAAGCATTTGTTTTATTTTCTTTAATACAGATACAATTTACTAATTGAAAGCAAAACAATACATATAAAAGCAGTAATTCACAGCTTTAGATATCAGCTCCAAATTAAAATAAGCACCATTTGCAATCAGCAATGTTCATATGCCACATGTATGTATGTACAGCTGGTACAAAATTAAATCTGATCACTGTTTGTGTGGTATGCATGCTGCATATAAAGTAGTTTGTCATTGCCCCCAAAAAGAATAAATCCTTAGAAAACTATGAATACAGAAATACACAGAAATACTGAAAATTCAGAAATACTGAAAAAATAGAAAGATTAATGATGTGCAATGAGGAAGAAAATAAAAATGACACAACAGATACAACCAACATCTCATTAGATGTTGAGTTTTGTACATTTGAAATAAATTTTATCTAGTATGCCTTGTTTCTGATAACCTGTCACTGAGTTATACATAACAAGTTCTTGCTTATTGTTTGGTAGACACAATTTTTGCATCTATTTGTGCAAAATTAACTGTTGACTCCCACAGATTTTGTACTCTTTACAAATGGTGCCTTCTGCTTAATCCCACAATAGGTCTTTTATATAAAGCAAACAGCACTGGAAGACTTTGTGAGCCTTATGGAAGTTGAGTCATGGAAACTGGACTTCTTTTCTTGTTGGTTCAAAATGTTTTGTTGCTTATCCAAGTAGCTTCTTCAGTTTGAGCAAGTTGGTTAGGAAGACCCCATATATGTCATCCAGAGAAGTTTCATTTCTCACCTAGGCTCATTAGATGAGTAGGCAGAGAGTTGTTGGGAAGTACATTTTCCAACTCCTAAACCCTTTATCTTAAATGGGTCCTTAAGTATAGCCTCCCCAGTGAACAGGTAAAGTGGTCTTAATCTTTCTGGGAACCGATGAAAGAGCAGCATAAAAAATTATGGACAGGTTGTGCCTGAGGCCTCCATCTTTAATGAGGGAGGGATTTTCCACTTTGGAATAAATGGATTTCTTCACTCCTCTCTCAAACCATCTACCTTCTCTGTCCAAAATGTGAATATTATTGTCCTTTAAAAAGTGTCCTTTTTTTTGTAATGAACATATGCTGCTGATTCTGCTCCTGTGGTGTTGCTTCTCTTGTACTGAGCCATTCTCTTGTGTAAAGGCTACTTGGTTTCTCCAATGTAGAGCTCTGAGCCCTCCTCACTATGCTGGACTGCATATACTACATTACTTTTCTGTAATTATTTTATTTTCATTTTTCTGTTCTTCTAAACCAGGGGGAATATACATAAATGATATGAGCTAAAACAGGGATGGGTTTTGGCAGTGCCAAAATTCCTTTCTGTATCCAGTCATCACTAATTGAGATTCCAAAAATTGGGTGCTACGCTTCCCTACTCTTTTCAGGTAAGAAAAACAACAAAAGAGTAATATAAAGTCCAATATAGGCTTAATTTATTAAAAAAGAGAGAGACAGAGGCAGAGATAATTTCCAAGTTACTTAAGGACCATGTAAGTCAACTATAGGCACAATGCCTTTAGTGTTTGATTCTTCTGCCCTTACCATCAAAATATTGCATATCCTTATTATGAAGACTTTGATGGAATTGAAAATGCTATGTAATACTATTTAATCTGAAGCGTCAGATGAAGTCAGGTTTCTATTCTAATTTTGAAGCCTATCAGAATTCAAACAGAAACTAGAATCTAGTTTAAAACCAAACCAGAGGTGATGTTGGAGAATAAATCTCTCCAGTTCTTACTGATGGTACAAAGCAAGCATGGGAGAAATCATGACCAGATTGGGATCATGCTGCTATTATGTTCAGGGTTTTTGTATGTAAGAATCTAGATTCTGGTTAAGCTTAGAAGACACAAGGTATGCTGTACACTACTTTTTGCATAAAACTGCAACCTACATCTCGGGATAGGTCTGGATTGAATGCAATGGCACCTAGCAACAGACATCAAGCAAAATTATCAAACAGCCACTTCCTCAGCTGCTCCTATCAAGTTATCATGCTTGTGTATTATAGTCTCCTTACAATCAGAGAGGAGACCAGACAGTTATGAGCCTGAGGAGCCAGCAGGCAGAAACCTACAGCAACTTCAAAAGAAAATCTGGCTGAGCAGGTGAGACCTGATTCCAATAGTGAGGGCCAGGTTCTGGTAGGAATCTTTGCCCAAGAACATACTGAGAGCTGTGCAGAGCAGGGTAAAAGCCATCCACACATCTTGACAGAAAAGGATAGCATTATTGCCTCTCTCCTGTCCTATTACCCATCCTATCTGATTCAGCAGAATGGGCAGGCTTTAGGTCCCATTCAGATTCATCTTCTGGTCCCATCAACCATGCTGGCTGGTGGGACCAGAAGATGAATCTATGCTATCATAGTTCCTGCCCCTGGAGAACATTCTGTCTCAGACATCAGGTTCACCCTGACTCTGTTGGCCTTTTCTAATGTGTGAAGAGACCTGTCTCCTAGCTATATATGTGGCCTTCTCTGCTACTGTGTATTTTAATTTTTGTATTTAATCTGTTTTTATTTGTTACCCCTGTTTGCCAGCCAGAATCATTTGTGGAGATGAGCAGCTATATAAATTGATTAAATAATAAATGTACTGATTAATCCATACCAGCACCCAGGGCTACATAAGAACATTGTCTCTTTTATTGTAATGCAAGGGTGTCAAACTGCTGGCTCATGGGCCGGATGCGTCATGCCAAAACTGCACCCACCCCATTGCCGGCAATGGAAAAAAAGTAGCAATACATCGCAACACATCACGTGACATTGCGAGTTTGACACCCCTGCTGTGATGCAACAACAAAGGCTTCTTTCTTTCTTTCTTTCTTTCTTTCTTTCTTTCTTTCTTTCTTTCTTTCTTTCTTTCTTTCTTTCTTTCTTTCTTTCTTTCTTTCTTTCTTTCTTTCTTTCTTTCTTTCTTTCTTTCTTTCTTTCTTTCTTTCTTTCTTGTATCAGCTGGCAAAAGATATGCTGTTCCAGAGTAATGATAAGCTAATGCTGGGCCAAAATGATCTGAGAAAGGAGACATTTCTATTGCACCGGAGCCGTGGTGGTGCAGTGGTTAGAATACAGTATTGCAGACTGAGTCTACTCATTGCCAGGAGTTTGATCCTGACCAGCTCAAGGTTGACTCAGCCTTCCACCCTTCCGAGGTTGGTAAAATGAGTACTCAGCTTATTGGGAGCAATATTCTGACTCTGTAAACCGCTTACAGAGGGCTGTAAAACACTGTGGAGCAGTATATAAGTCTAAGTGCTATTGCTATTGCATTCTCTGAGTAGTTGAATTTTCTTTTCAGATTTCTCCTGTTAGTGTTTCTGAGTTTCCAGACAAGATAACTGACATAATTTTCTGGTAGCCATCTGTCTCACTGGTTATCTACTCTTTCTCATATGAAAAAGACAAATATGATAAGGGGATTCAACCAAAAGATAAGAAATCAAGGAAGTTTCAGATCATCAAACAGGTAATTGTATAATTACCTATATCTTTAGCCATCTTATAAATAAATATGGCAAGAACACCATATTTAGAGTGTAAGAATTTCTAAAAAATATTTTCTTTCGAAACAATTTTCAAAAGCATAAGACCTGGTAAGAAAGAAATGTTGGGGAAATTTTCTTCATGGCCTTATAGCAAACTATTAATTCTATAAAAAGGAATGGCTGAAGTATAGAATGGGAAATACAAGGCTGCCCTATGATTGCTATTTGAGTCTAAATGATACTAGCTGCATTCTTTCATAACCAAAGCTAATCAAGTCAACACTTATAAAATCTTACATTACCATTCAATTATCAGTTCCTGCCTTTCCATGATACCACTTGAAATTCTGTATAAAATTTGTTATGAAAAGGTATGCTATTCACTATGCCTTCCTAGTACAATGAGGGCAATATTTGCTCCATCATTAGGAGTACTGCCTAGGAGGTACAAATCTACAATTATCAAGATAGATAAGGCAAGGCAAGGCAAGGCAAGGCAAGGCAAGGCAAGGCAAGGCAAGGCAAGGCAAGGCAAGGCTAAGGCAAGGCCAAGGCAAGGCAAGGCAAGGCAAGGCAAGGCAAGGCAAGGCAAGGCAAGGCAAGGCAAGATAAGATGACCGTTATTGCCATTTTTTTACTGTGGGCTGAACAGCACACATCAAAAATGAAATTTAGTTGCCTGCTCTCAAAGTGAAACACATACATGACACACACCTAAACATACTATATACAACATATGTACAGACCCACACCCCTACATATACATAACAAATAAATATTAAATACTATCCATCTTGAATATAAATTCAAGTCAGGCTATAGGTCACAGCTGGAGAAATGAGCATCATAGCAGAATATAGTTTGGGGGCCATCATTCAGGGAGGGTCAAAGCGGTTGGAGCCTTGATACAAAATCTGCGGGGCTGAATAATGAGCATGAGTCAAGGGTTTGTTTTTGTTTCATTTTTTGTAGATGTGGCGAAGTTGATGGGAGTTTATTTTTAGCTAATTTCAGTGTTTACCTTACAGCTTTTGCATACAAGTAGTCCTCGACAACCATAATTGAGCCTGGAAGTCATGCCGGCTGTTAAATTTTACAACCTTTTTATGGTGGTTGTTAAGTGAGTGTGGCGATTGTAAAGTGAATGCCACATTGATTAAGCAAATCCATTGTCTGCAATGGACTCCCCCCCCCCCAATAAACTGGAAGTAAATGCTAGTTTCCATCAAAAAAACCATAGTAAATCGCAGCCATGTGACCCCAGAATACTACAACAGCTGTAAATCTAGGTTGGTTCCTCGGCACCCAAAATACAATCATGTGATTGTGTAGGGTGGCTGTTGGCATTTCAAATCCAGGTCATAAGTACCTCTGAGATAGTGTGTTGTCACTATGCAAACAGCCATAAGACTATCTGTAATTTCCCACATTACAAAAAATGGGAAATCATGCTGCTGATTTTCAACCTTTGTACCTTTAAAATTCAGCATCTGCCTTGACATTATATATATGGATTTATTCTGATATTATTAGCATGAAATATGCATTTAAACAACAGCCATTTCCATGGAAAGAAAGTGTTGGAGAAAAAGTTTGCTTTGGAATTGAAGAAACAGAATGATAAATCGGTGTGAGAAATCTGAACAATTTCTATGTAAGATGTCATTTTCAGAATTTATTTCAGAAGAGTGTCCAAGCAGACGGGCTTCCAGATGGATATAATGACCTCTCCATTTTTTCTGCCTTTAATTTCTAAGATCTGAGTACACCTTATGGTCTGCTGTGTAAATAAGAATTAAGTACCCGTGCATGAAAAATGTCCCTTTATTTTCAAAGTGTTTTTCACTTTGCCTCCCCTTGTTTTCAGATATTTGTGGAATGTCTTAAATATCTTATTTTTTCCAAACAATTTTATGTATACAGAAAAAGGAGTTTGAAAAAAATATAGCAGTAGGTATGTTGTCTAATAATGGTAATTGTATACAGGATTGCATACTAAAATATTTGTCTCACTGACACTAATGCAAACATTCCTATGATCATGGGCATTCCCATGATTATACAGCTTTTATTTTTCCCTGCTCCGTGAAATTGTGCAAGAGTTTGTGCCTCTGATGCCCAGAAGTTTTTGCTACAGATATTGTATTGGATTGAGTTGTTCCCAGTAGTACGATGGGATCCGTGATAAAAGTCCAATCTTGTAGGGGACCATAAAACTCCAACACATTTCTCTGTGTGTATGTATATGCATGCACTAATTCTCTAACTCCTCAGTACATAACTTAATTATGTTTAATTTATTTAACCAAGAATTACTCTATTCCTTGTAACATATGCATGCGTTGGATGAATATTGTTAAATAAAGCTATCCTCATCTCAAACTTGTCCTGTTTTTTTCTCCGTCTTTTTTATTGTAAAAATGTTGTCCAACCTACTGCTCTCTTGATATGTTGGACTTCTATCCTCAATTCCAAAATAGTGCTTTAACTCAGAATTGTAAAAAGTGAAATCCCACACATTCAAAGGATCAACACCTGAACAAATTTGCTCTAGATGTTTTAATTTTTTTATCAAGTCTAAATACAGAGATACATTTCAAATGGCATGCAGTTATTTTCAGTTTAATTCTAGGTAAGGATTTCATTAAGCTTCTGAGTATGTGTGACTAGCCAGATGCCCCAACAGCTGTCCAGTAGTCAAGTGTGGGGGGGGAAAATTCAGAATTAATTTAGTTTCATTTACTGAAAACCTTACTAATTATTATGAACTATACAGTAAGATAATTTGTAAGAAATAAAATTAAACTTCTGATTAGCTTTCTTGAGTCTGATGAAAAAGATATATTAATAAATGTAAACTATATGTATGAAATGAAGGGGAAAGTGTCAATGAAACAAGTAATACTGCATCCTGTTTTGGTCACCATATTATAAAAAAAATGTAGAGACTCTGGAAAGAGTGCAGAATAAAGCAACAAAGATAATTAGAGGACTGAAGGCTAAAACATATGAAGAACAGCTGCAGGAATTGGTTTGTGTAGTCAAGTGAAAAGAAGGACTAGGGGTGACATATTAACAGTGTGCCAATATCTGAGGGGCTGCCACAAAGAAGGAATCAAGCTATTTTCCAAAGTACCAGGAGGCAAGACAAGAAACAGTAGATGGAAACTAATCAAAGGGAGAAGCAACCTAGAACTAAGGAGAAATTTCTTTATAGTGAGAACAATTAACCAGTGGAACGGCTTGCCTTCAGTTGCTCCATCAATGGAAGCTTTTAAGAAGAGACTGGACAGCCACTTGTCTGGAATGATAAAAGATCTTCTGCTTTTGCAGGGGTTGGACTAGAAGACCTCCAAGGTCCTTGCCAACTCTGTTATTCTGTTGTTCTGAAGATGCCAACCACTGCATCAGGACACAGACACCAAAAAAAAAAAAAAAAAAGTAGTTTACAGCGCTCCAGCCCACAAGTTCATCACTATTTCTTCTTTTCTTATTTGCTGTGTTCTCTGAATGTTCTGTTTTAAAAAATAATAAGATATATTCTGTCTTTATGTCTTTCGTTATGATTGAACCTGACTGAACCCATGACTGAAGCCAGAAAGGTTGCAGACAACTGGAGAAGCAGTCATCAGATAAAAAGTAGAACATCTAATGTAACTCTCCACACACATCTTTCCCTACATGCAACACATAAACAGTTTGCCAACACTCCCTTATTCTAAAAAAAACAATTTTAAAATGGATTTAATTTTTGTGAAATTGAATGAGGATGACTTGAAAGTGCTAAAAAAAAACCAAGGAAAACACTATTGCTATCAATCAAATACGATATATGTTAGGATGGAACTTTCTAATTTGACCATGTTGGCTAGACATAATGTCATACCTGGAAAGAATGAAGTTGGGGAAGTTTGCTGTACAATTAAGATATTTTTTCCCTTGATGCTCACTTGCTTATGTCCTTCAGAGAAAACAATATTCTCTTGCTTTCAAAGTATGTGCTATAAACTGCAAAATCTAATTCTGGAAAAAGGAAGGAGAAAGCATTCACCACAGTCCATTGCCATAAGTGAAAGCACATACACTTAAATCAAAAGTTAGTTGAGTCAGACAAGGTTTAAGATTTTCAATAAATTATTTTTACAATGACAATAAAAGTTACATAGGACCCAGAGTCTAACTAGACGGAAACATTTTACATTTCCTGAATTGCTGACAACACCTCTTGAAAAGTAAAGCTGAAAATCAGCTGTCTGGAGAAATATATACATGTGATGTATTAAAATATTCTAATACATATTTGGTAAAATAATCAGAGATTCTATACATTTATTTGCATTATTTAATAACTCATCAGGAGGTGACATGAGAAAAAAATATAGCTAATTTTATTTTCCTAAAAATAGTAACATTTCCAATAAAATTCTATTTATGTTTTGAATATACTGAACAGTGATTCTGAGACAACTCTGTTTCTTTTATCACATTTTAAATAAAATGTTGTTGGCAAATTATTAAACATGTAAAATAATTTTACAGCGTTTATAAATGATTCTAACTTGAAAGCCTAAGAATCTCTCTGATATTTCATGAAAGCGTGGATGTCACTTGATATTACTGTATATTTTATTCCCAAAGTCAAAGGTAGGTTCTGATCCCTAGATAAATGAAAAACACCGTACACAAATACACATACACACACATAATGGCTTGGAGGAGGATTGTAGGAATTTAAAAAGAATGATTTCTAAGGAAAATCTCAAAAGGTAATATATCACAATAAATAACTTGTTCACCAGTCATGGAATGCTGATTGCCTAGGTTTGGGACACTATAACATTTTATTATTGGTTCTTCTTCGATAGGACTTTTTAAAATGTAGTTACTTATAAATATATATGCTTACATGATTACAGTGTAGTACTATGCCTGATTACATAGTTCATCGTCATTCAGATAAGTCCCCAGGCTGATTGCTGGGACTAAATATGTCAGCAATAATTCTCTGATCCTCTCTCTTTTACTTGAGATTCATTTATGACATTTGCATCATCTGGACCCATGGAAATGAATCTCTATTAGCACTACAAGGTAAGCTTCCACCTAGAACAGACCATCAAATCTATCATCTACTGTTTTGACCCATTTGACAGAGATGTCAAGTGACGGAATTAAACCAGATATTCAGGAGACTGAACTACCAATCTAACAAGATCAATAGACTAATTAGTATATTTACCTCAATTCCCAGGAAGTAATGATTAAAAGAACAGACCACAGCAACAAAATAACATAACACCAATGGTTGTCACATAATGATTGTCACATAATGGTCCCACTTTAAGCCATTATTAATAATCTACACAAGATACTGGGCAAGGACATTGTATTTTTTCAGGCTTAGGGTGTTGGGCCCATATTTGCATATAAGCAGCCACCCAACCTGAAATAGACTCTCACAAGTAACAAGAAATAATAGGACAATGAGACCAACATGGGAAATAAGCCCCCATAACAAACCCAGATGTGTACCTTGCCCCCAGCAGCACCATCCCAATATGTATGGACACAAGCTTAGAGGTATCGTCGCATGGTCTTCCACCAAAGTGATATATGCCATTATTTGCTGACAATTTATTTTTTATTTGTTTATTTGTTAAATGTGTTTGTTGCCCATCTAGCTGCAAGGCAACTATGGGCAGCTTACAACCTCAAAATAAAGCCACAAGTATATATATATTCCCATATATTGCCAGTAGTAATAGGTTTGTTGGGTGCAATCCCAAAACAATTAGAGCACTACTTGAACACCACCAGCACTGACAAATTCACCATCAATCAATTGCAAAAGGTAGCTTACATACATATCTGTACCACCACCAAGTATCCACATCTACCTATCCCAAGTCCTCGGGAAGCACTCGATAGGCAACCAAAATGCCAAATCCAGTCTGAACATATGGCTGACTGTGCAATGAACAATCACAGTGAAAATACAGATTATAATTAAGACTAAAAGATGGTGAGGAAAGGAGCAGAATGTACAGGTGGAGCTGTTATTAGTCGATCAATCACCTCTAGTGTGGTAACTCCCCCATTAGGCCCCAAGCCATCTGGTAGAGCCAGATCTTTAGGCTCTTGCAGAAGATCAGGATTGTGGGGGCCAATCTCACCTCAGGAGCTAAGATGTTCCAAAGGGCCGGGGCCACAGCAGAGAAGGCTCTTCTCCTGGTCTCCACCAGCCAGAACTTCTTGACTGACAGGATCCACAGCAGGCCTCCTCTGCCAGGATGGGTGGGGCGGGACAGTCCTATAGGATGTCCCTCTGGATTCCACAAAAGGAAAACCAGACAAACTTTATGAAAAAGAATTAATAAATGCAAGTTTGGCATTAGGGTTCAAACCAGGGAAAAACACTTCAACCTCAGAGGACACTCCTGGAAATCCTCAAAGTGTCTGTTTTGGAAAAGAGTGACTTTAAAAGCACCATTAAGTGAGAAATTATTGAATTTGAGTGTATAATAAGTTTTCAAGCAACACTAATGTGAATATAAAGAGTTTTTACACATTATCATAGTTGATTGGAAAAGCACTTATGATCTGTCTCACAGGTAACCTGTACCTGCATTACCAACCTATTTTCCTCTTCCCTTACCCTGCCCATCTCCCCCCAACTTAAACCCTATCTCAGTCTAGCCATTCTATGCAGGTAGCATGAAGTGAACTGCAGCTGACAAAAGCTTGTGCCTTTTAATAGCGTTTGTTAGTTGGAAAAGGTGCTATATAGATCCCTTCTGATTTTTTCCATTCTTAAGAGGTACGATCTTCAACTCCCAGAATTCTCAACTTTCATAGCAACAGCTGAGAATGTTGGGTATTGACATCTTTTGCAGAAGGCTGTTTTAGGAGAATCAGGAGATACAGCCCTGATGTACCACTGTGGTGAAGTGCTATCCAAATGTCTTTGAAACTGCAAAAAATCATATTCAACTGGCATGAGAGTTGGTGTTTCTACTGTCAGTCACTACCCAGTCTCCGTTCTTCTATTGATAGTAACTGCCAGTCACTTTACTTCCCTCCAAAGTAATGGGTGACAAAGCCTAACAGGTTGTAGACAACTTTTAGCTGTCCTTGATCACTGTTGAAATAAATGGCATTTGTATAACTCAGGACAACTTAAGGCTATTTCTTAATTGCTTCAGTATAAATAAAAATAAAGAATAGAAACAAGAACATATTATAAAAGATATTTTTAAAAAGCTCAGCATTTTTTAATCACAGCATTAATTTTAACCATGAGGAATTAATATTGGTCAGTGTTTCTATTACACTGATAAACAGCCAATTCATAAGTAAAATTAAGGGGCATCATCAATCCAAAATTGCAAGTCTAGACTGATGCCATTTTTCTTTTATATTTAAATAAATAAAATAAAAGTAAAATAAAAAGTATTTTTAATTGCTCATTTTTTAAAAAAAAATGTACATTTGGAAATACTGGGAACATATTGCTTCGTTCATAGGCTGTAGATGAGATGTAGGCAAGATTGTGGGGATATGGCAGGAAAAAGTTACCAGTGTATGTTTGGGCATAGTTTGGTGCAAGTGGGAAAAGTCTCTATGACTTAAGAAATACAACATTGTTCATAGTCAGAATAATGTTTTAAAATTTGAAACAAAATGAAACTCTGTACAAAAAGACCAGTAAATGAACTTTATTAGAGAGTCTGAGAATATATTGCCCCCTTTAAATGAAACTATTCTCTCATTTTTCCAGGAGATGGAGCTGTGGATTTTAAATTGTAGGCTGGTGGTACTTATAAGAAAAGTCTCTAGGCACATCCTATACCCAAGTTTCTTACTCTCAGACATTTTAAAAAGAAAAAATGCTGCTGCATAATTTTAATGTGAGTTGAAAGGTGCTCATTTCTGCATTTAACAGTAGGGATAGTAGACTAAAAATAAGCAGATAATCTCTAAATATTTTTTTTTTAATGCAGCAGTGTGTTATTTCTATTGTGTATTATCTTCAGGATGTTTGTGTCTGTG
This sequence comes from Azemiops feae, assembly GCA_023970755.1. NCBI lineage: Eukaryota > Metazoa > Chordata > Lepidosauria > Squamata > Viperidae > Azemiops > Azemiops feae. Next base: position 332,581 of record JALGBA010000036.1, read on the forward strand.
TGTGAATGAGGTGTGTATCCACTTGCAGATGATAGATAGATAGATAGATAGATAGATAGATAGATAGATAGATAGATAGATAGATAGATAGATAGATAGATAGATAGATAGATAGATAGATAGATAGAGCATAATTCAGTGTCTTCTTATAGAAATGCATGTTATTGAGTCAAGACCTTCCTTTATGTTTACCAACACATGGACAATACATACCTTACTCTGTATATATATTAGTACAATAAACATAATGCAGAAGATGAAAAGGTATAGGAGAGCCCAAAACACCATTTTGTGAGACATTCCATTTATAAGTCCTTGTCAAATATAGATATCAAATATAACCATCAGAGGACTTCACCTATAGTGAATTTCTACCCGAATTAGTGTATTTTTGTATGTGAGTGGTCTGCAGAATGTCCTTAAACTTGATTCTTTTATTCATCATTGCGTTTTAAAGGAAGGGCAGAAGTTGTATCTAAATGACGTCTGACAACAGTGAGAAGATGAAAAAAATTCGTCCTGTCTGTCGGTTCTTACTTTCCTGATCTCTGACAGGTTGTTTACATCGCTTTGTTCCCGTCATTCCGGGGCACAAAGGGAGCCATGAGACTTTTCATCAGACCTGGAAGCCAACCGGAATCACACTGCTTCTGAAAGGGACATCAAGACAGTAAACTTTTCAGCGGATCTTGTTTCTAGATGACTTTATAGGCTCACACCCTTTTTGGGTGTGGCTTCGTACTCGATGGGGGCGGGGGCGAATCAGTTTAAAGCCAGAGAGTCCTTTTTGAATTCTTGATGGACTCACTGCTGAAATGCTTTTAAAAAAAAAAAAAAAAAAACTGTCTGGCTTCTAAAATTTTGTTTTTCTATCTGCCTGAGAATTGTTCTGCCGTCGAATCTCTCTTTCCCATACTGACACCGTGCTTTTGAAGCTTGAATAAGGGGAGGTTGGTTTTAATTGCGGGATCAGATCTCCAGGATCATATTAACGTAATCCACTTAGAGGGGCAGAATTAAAAAGGAATCCCTTAGCCACGCAATGTTTGGGCTCGCCCTTTCCTGTGGTGACTTTCCCCGTCGCCCTTTGCAACTTCTCTTCTACTTCTCAAAGGCGTGGATGAGCAAAGGCCGTTGCTTTGTATTCTATTTGAAACGCACGTCAATATAACGGAAAGCAATCCTGACGAGGCAACGTGGGAGAAAGGGAAACGGGCAGAAAAGTGCGCCCGAACGTTCATTTGGCGCTTTCTGTCATTTTCTCACTGCCCTATTTTGAATTCTCCGCGCTCTGCTGTGAAGATCTTTGCTTCTAATTCTTGTACCCTCTTTCTCAGGATTTAGGGAAGAATGCTGATGAGCTTGATCACCTTCCCCATCAGCTTTCACCGCTGCCCTTGCGGGCCACTCCCAAGTAGCATTTGGCTATGGGCTCCACTGAAGACAGACTAAGTTGATGGAGGTGGGTCCAAAAGTTGATGGGGGTGGGTTCCTTGAAGGTTTACCTTTTCTCCCTGCTGCCTCCCCCTCTGTGTAAGCAGGCAAAAGGACCTTTGTTTCTGGCCCCAATCCAATTCTAGACCTTACTGTAGTTAAGCTGCCTGCAAAGCAATAGGATTTCAATTACTCTCAATGTCAGTGCGCTTGTTTCTTTGGCTTCTATGAAAGGTGGATCCAGATCCTAAGCCTATTGGTTCAGAGGTGCAAAATGAATTATTCCCAAGAAAATGGGTTGAGGAGCTCAGTATTAATCCCAACAGACTTTTGATCCCAAGATATGTAGTTAACATAATCTGCAGGAAGAAGGAGATTAAGGTGCATCTGATTGAAAACAGAAATTAAATTTAAGTTAAATTTACTTAAAGCCCAGCTCAATAAACTCACAGATTTAGATATCAAACGCTCCAACCTTAACTATACTTGGAAATAAGACTGGAGATCATGCTAGTTTTGTTCAGACATCAGTGGTGCATCTTCCAAGTAAATGTGATTAAACTAGGAATGCCACATTTCATTTAAACTGTTGAGAAAAGGAATCGAGATTATTAGGTCAGATAATCGCCAGATGAAATAAATTTATCTTAGAAAAAGAAGAGAAAAGCCTGAATTTATTATTGATTTTGTTAATTGTTATGGATGGTCAGAGAAATTAAGAACATTTCCCAAATTATGTGAAGCTTTTGTTGCTGTGAAACTCTTTAATAAAATATGCTGTGCTATTGTACTATGGTTATTCATACATTCATGCGAGGTTGTATAGAGGAGAAAGGGGAGTTTTGGACTATTGGTAATATGTGGTAATGTTTTGGTTTTGTGTTGTTATTTTAAAATACTCGGTTATCTGTAGACAGTTGAATCAATAATCTATTGAACTGTTATGAGGTGTCTCTGGAATATCACCTAACTGCAGTAAATCTAGAGATCATGAGTTCTAGTTCCACTTTAGGCATAAGGCCAACTGGGTGACCTTTGGCCAGTCTCTCTCTCTCTCTCTCTCTCTCTGTCTCTGTCTCTCTCTCTGTCTCTCTCTCTCTCTCTCTCTCTCTCTCTCTCTCTCTCTCTCTCTCTCTCTCTCTCTCTCTCTCTCTCTCTCTCTCTCTCTCTCTGTCTCTGTCTCTCTCTCTCTCTCTCTCTCTCTCTCTGTGTGTGTGTGTGTGTCTCTCTCTCCCCTATAAAGAAGAAAATGGCAAGCCACTATCTGAAAATCTTGTCAACAAAACTTCAGGAACTAGCCCAGAACCAGAAGTTAAGACTAGCTCAAAGGTACCAAAATAAAATAAATAATGCCTCTTGATTTAAAAAAGAAATTTATTTCTTTTCTTTCTCTTTCTTTCTTTCTTTTTCTCTTTCTTTCTTTCTTTCTTTCTCTTTCTAGCTAAGAATTAATTAATTTTTCACTGGACTAACCTGCAGGAGTCTGATACACATATTGACAAATGTTATGTGTTATCTTATTGTTGACTTGTGGGTAAAGGGGCAAACCTTATTCTTTGGCAGATATAATATCTGAGGAGACTGGGAACCCATATTTTGAGTGCAATGACATACTGATGACCTTTTTCATAAGTAGAAGTAATTTTATCTTCATAAAGAGAGAAAAAACTGCACAATTCTGAATTAGCTGAATTAGTTTCTAGAATAAACAAACAAAAGGTGCTACCAATATGTAGGTAGTCTAAAGTAGATGGCAAGAGACCTATTTTAAACACCATTTGGGATTCCCATCTTTCACTAATCAGATGCTCTTTTAGTGACATGCCATATTGAGGCCTGTTAATATTGAAAGGATTGGAGCCTAAATGCTGCCTGTAAATCTTTGAAGGTCAACTCCCCACCTACCCCATCCCCTTGTGGCTTCCTTTTAGCCATTCCTAACGTCAGGGCGATACTTTGCAAGTCTTGGCTTGAATTTCCTGCTTTTGTAATGCTAAAAGATGCTGAGACTCTAGAAAGAGCACAGAGAAGAGCAACAAAGATGATTAGGGGACTGGAGGCTAAAACATATAAGGAACGGTTGCTGGCATTGGGTATGTCTAGTTTAACGAAGAGAAGGACGAGGGGGGACATGATAGCAGTGTTCTAATATCTCAGGGGCTGCCACAAAGAAGAGGGAGTCAAGCTATTTTCCAAGGCGCCTGAAGGCAAGACAAGAAGCAAGGATGGAAACTAATCAAGGAGAGAAGCAACCTAGAACTAAGGAGAAACTTCCTGACAGTTAGAACAATTAACCAATGGAACAACCTGCCTCCAGAAGCGGTGAATGCTCCAACACTGGAGGTTTTTAAGAAGAGACTGGACAGCGATTTGTCCGAAATGGTGTAGGGTTTCCTGCCTGAGCAGGGGGTTGGACTCGATGACCTCCAAGGTCCTTTCCAACTTTATTATTATTTATTATTATTATTATTATTATTATTATTATTATTATTATTATTATTATTATTATTATTATTATTATTATTATTATTATTATTATTATTATTATTATTATTATATAATTCTCTCAGCTTCGCCTGCCGGCCAAAGTTGCAAATTGAAGTACCACCCCGCAGTCTAGGAAAGTTCACCGGCAGTTTACATTTCTTCGACATAATGATCAAGTTGCTTGATTTGTTAGAGGGTTCCCTTGTTCACCCTAAAGACTCTGTTGCTCGCAGTCGAAGTAATGAAAAAGTGGGCATTTGACTTCGGCAGTGACACGGGGCTGCGTTTCCATTAAACCAGGTAACGAGACATTGGGCAGATGTGTTTTCATTGCACCATAAGAGAAACGTAGTTTTAAAAGCCTGACAACTTCCCAGAAGCAATCAGCAAAAGTTTACGACTGCATAAACCACAAAGACCATTCCTCGGGTATTTTTTTAAAAGCCCCGCATTTAAACCATCTATAAATTCTTCCAAACTAAAGTTGGTGGCGACTGTTAAACAGCTTCCATTCTCCAGAGACTACAACAGAAACACTGCAACCGTGGAAACGAGATATCTTAGGCAAAAAATAATAATAATGATTGAATTGAGGACCATGTCATGTTTCTGGAGGTGGGTTGAAGAGAGAAGTTTTGAGAAAACTTGAACGTTTGATGGGAGGGAGGACGAGGGGATATTGCCAAACAGAGAGACGGTTGTCGGGGATGAGTAGACAGAGTCGGGCAGATAATTGAGGGAGGGAGGGGGAATGTGTTTGAGGAGGAAGTCAGTGACCAGCTTAGGGGATGGACCAATAGGGAGAATCCTGGAGACACCACCTCCCGCAAATCCCATTATTTAAGACATGTCCTTGCCCTTTCCATTTGGACAGATCCACCTGTCCAAAAAACTGAACCAGCCTCAATCACTCAGCTCCTTTGCTATTTCCTACAGGAAATCCTCTATTGAAATTGAGGAAACGCCCCTCTTTTCAGAGGTGGTTCCCCAGCAAAGTGCTCCTCTACCCAAATCCAGTTACAGAAGAAAAGCGTGATCCTGCAGACATGTTGGGGTGGTTTGGGTGCAGGGAGCAAAATCTCAGTTTTAGGATCCTAGTGAAAATGGAGTGGTTTTCTGAGAAACTCCAATGGACGGAGACAGCAGAATTGGAATCGGGGCCAGTGCCTTAACGTGAGTGGGATTTAGCGCTACAAGAAAGGCAGAAGGCTTTTTGATAGGTTTATCTTGTTCCCCATTCAGGGTAAAGCTTCAATAGGGACTCCCATGTCCACGGGGTCTGAGCTAGACAGAAAGCTCTCTCCTCAGTTGTTGCAAGCGAGGGAGGTTTTACTGGTGCTTGGCTTCTCTTCCAGGTGAAAAATCCAGACAGAGTCGCCTGTCGCCTGCTCCTGTTCTTTGCTGAAACAAGACACCCAACTGTTCTGATGCTGCCATTCAAAAGCGAGGTTCTGTGGCAAACCTCATTTGTGAATCTATTACAGAGATTAATAGATTATTTCTTCTTTTTCAACTAATTCTCAGTGGGGAAATTTAACCATATGGTAAGGAGAGAATTAGAATTTCATCACATTAGAGCAAAATGTAATGAAAAGAGTCCAACACCTGGGGCCAACTGAGAAAGACACAATTAAAGGATTTTTTTTTTTTTAATGAAACCAGAGAAATTGAACAACTCATAACCTTTGGTTATTCTATCACATAAGATCTGGTGAAAGCGTTAGAAATATTCTTCAATGATGTCATAAAAATGTGAGAAAAAAAGAGCAAATCCTGCCACTATCCTCCTTTAAAGAAAGAGCATGAAATAAAAACAAAAATGGTTTGTGTTCCTTGAAGGGGATCAGATAGGTACACACTAAACGTAAGAGTTGGCTCCAAGACTTTATTGTTCCACACCCTTTAAAAATAACAACTATGTAGAAAGCCACACTAAGAATACACCTGTAACTCCCGAGCTAGATGACAGAATTGGTCCTACAACTCTTAAAGCCTGAGGTTTGAAGGGTGAGAAGGTGTCTACTAAATTAGGAGTTTAGAATAAAATTGGCGTCCAAGTTCTCAAAGTGAAAGTTGTGGGCGGAGAAGCTGGAGCAGATCCACTCCCCCATTAATTAATTAAAAGCTTAACTATTAATTGTACGCCTGCTCCATATAGAAAACAGAGCGACTGTGATGACTCTGGGAGAGGGTGAATATGGGGGGGGGCGAGGTGAGGGGTGAGGAAAAGATGGAAACGCCTTGCCCAAAAGAGGAAGCGAGAGAAACGCGCTTGAAGTAAACCTCAGCGAGATAAATGGGTTGAGGCCAAGGTGAAGTCGGATGGCACGTAAGCAGGCAAGCAGGTCCTTCTCCTTCGCAAAGAACGGAGTGGGGCGTGAAGAAGGTTGGCGCGGCCGAACGTCAGTCTGGCGACGGCACAAAGTTCGCTGGAGTCCGCTGGCAGTCAGCCTTCGTGGGTGGGTGGCGGGGCGAAGTGTGCATCAAGCTCTTGCCCTCCGCTTTTTCTTTTTCTTTTTCCTTCCTCCTTCACCCCGCCATCGCCGCCCCGTAATTTGCTGAAGGAGGGAAAGAGCATCCTTCGCCCCAGCTCGGGCTTTTAAGTGTGCTCATTGAGGAGTGAAAGTCGCCACACCTGTCAGGCTGTAAAGGCAGTTGTTGGCTTCCTAATAGGACACAACGCCTTGCAAACATATGCGTTAAGCTGTGCCCACAGATGGCAGGGAGAATAATGGAGCAAGGAGCCTTTTATAAAGCGTGAGCTGCCGCCTGTCTCCTCCTCCTCCTCCAGACCGGTGTGAAATGCAAACTCTCCAGACTCAGGGCCAAGCCTAGCGCACGGGCTCGTTTGTTACCGTTTTAATCCTATTAATTAAAACGTTAACCTGATTGGGTAGAAAGCTCTGTCCCAACAGGCGAGGCTTCTTCATAATAACCTTCTCCGCGAGATAATGAGGTAAAAGACTTCCCCCGTCTGTAGTGGCGGCAGTTAGCAGCAGCAGCGGTGGCGGCAGCAACAGCAACAGCAACAGCAACAGCGGGAGTACCAGCAGACGCCGCCGCCGCTGCCGCCGCCGCCGCCGCCTTCAGCGAGCGAGCGAAGAGCGAAGAGCGGGCGCTCCTGCTCTCTTTTCTTCTTTTTCTCTTTTCTCTCTCTCTCTCTCACTTGGTGGGTCCGGGCAATCTCCCGAAGGTGAATCCAAGCAAGAGAAAAGGTGCCGAGAGCCCGCCGGAGGCTCACAATGCCTTAGTCCTGGGAGAGAAGCGCTGAGAGCAAGCGAGGCGACGAGCGAGACAGACGCGCACTGAGGGAAAGAGAAAGAACGCGCGCCAAAGCGGCCTGCCTGCGAGACACTGGAACAGCGGGGAGAAGAAGGTGACAGGGGCAGGACGAGGAGCCGCGCTCTCGGGGAAGAGTATCTCGACCCAGGCAAGCCCCCGACCCGGGGCGTTGAAGGACCAGAGCGGGGGAGGGGGCGTGGGAGAGGGAGAGGGAGGAGTTGGAGGAGGGGAACCCGCCGGTCGGGACTATGGAGAGGGCGCTAAGCCTGGCTTCAGACGAAGACTTGTTCCACAAGAGCCTCAGCGCCTCGGCCAAGAGAATGGAGTCTGCCTTTCGTTCACCCCCGGGGCTCGACCTGGCCGCCCACCAGCAACAGCAGCGCGAGTCGCGGCAAGCGCCGTCGCCTCTCAGCTGCTACGAGCCGGCCGACTCCGAGGTGCTGCTGAGGGAGAGCGCGGCGGGGGCACTGGTGGCCGGGGACCCGCTGGGCGGCTCGGTCTGCGTCAAGTACGGGCAAAGCACGACCAGCCGCAGCTCGGTAGCCGAGAGCAGCGGCGGCGAGCAAAGCCCGGACGACGACAGCGACGAGCGCTGCGAGTTACTGCTGCGGGGCCCCGGCGGGGGTAGCGGCTCCGGAGTCGTCGTCAGCTCTGGGGGCGCCCTACTCAAGGCGCCGGAGGGCGGCGCCTGCTCCAATAGCCACCACGGCGGCGGCGGCAAGAAGTCCAAGGAGCAGAAGGCGCTGCGGCTCAACATCAACGCCCGCGAGCGGAGGCGCATGCACGACCTGAACGACGCGCTCGACGAGTTGAGGGCCGTCATCCCTTACGCTCACAGCCCCTCGGTGCGGAAGCTCTCCAAGATCGCCACGCTTCTCCTGGCCAAGAACTATATCCTAATGCAGGCGCAGGCCCTCGATGAGATGCGCCGCCTTGTCGCTTATCTCAACCAGGGCCAGGCTATTTCGGCGGCCTCGCTGCCCTCTTCGGCGGCGGCTGCGGCGGCCGCGGCGGCCGCTTTGCACCCGGCTCTCGGGGCCTATGAGCAGGCGGCGGCAGGCTACCCTTTCAGTGCCGGCCTGCCGCCCGCCACCTCTTGCCCGGAGAAATGTGCCCTTTTCAATAGCGTCTCGTCCAGTCTCTGCAAACAGTGCACGGAGAAGCCTTAAAAGAGACACGAACTTCTGTCCGATCCCTTCGTCGTTCGTCGCAGTACTTCCTTGGCCGGACTTTGCTGCAGCCGCCTTTAAGGGGATGGTCATGGGGTTGATGTGGGGAGTTCAGTGCAACCGAGACCTCAGAGAAGTTTAACACACACAATCGCATTTTTCCCCCCGAAAAGGTGTATGGGGAGGGAGGGGGGGTGAAATGTGATCATGGACAACTCGGAGATTCGGAGAAAATCTGTATGCCACATCGTTTCTTTAAGACTTCCAACTTTGGGGAACTTTTGCTATCGGCAACCAAGGTTTGGAAGATTGCTCGGTTTCAGCAAGGGAAACAGGTGGCAGGAAGCAAACTGGATTGTAAACTCAGACAAATCAAGAAGGGCACTTAAAAGGGGTTTTTAAAAAATGTTATTTTATTTCATTGCTTCTGAGCCAGAGAACATGCAAACTTGAAACGTAGACTTCCTGAAATTAGATATGTGCAAAAATTGCTCTGAAATTCCTTGCATTTTTATTTGTTCTGAACTTTTGAGCCTGTGAAAATGAGCAAAGTTTTGGCAGAGAGTGTTTACTTAATAAGATGTAAAAACTGTTCACATGGCTGAAGTATTGCAGGTTGATTATTATTTTTAAAGATGTGCACCTTGTTTCTTTTCACTTTGCAATGCTATGTGTACCAGAACACATATTTATTTCAGTGATCTTTTCATGACAATGTTCATCCTGTGTTAAAAGTTATGTGTGCTTTTTACTTTTCAAATGCTTCTTTAAAATCTCATTAACTTAAACTTTGTGCCAAGTGTTTAAAACATTTGATTTGCCAAGGATGTTTGAACCAGAAATCTTGATGTATCCAAACTGCTGAGGTTTATGAAAGGTCATCTGGATTTTTAAGTTGCATCATCCCTGTATTTATAAATTGAGCTTTAATAAATTGCTTCAGTCCAAAAATGAGGGGAGAAGTGTTTTCTTAACTGCTGAATGAACTGGACTGTGGTGAATAAACAAACTTTTTGCAACATGCAAAAAAAATGTTTTAATTACTATCACCATAAGGCACAGGCAATAGTTCTTGTCAAGAATATGCCAAAGATTTTTCATGTGGCAGTGTTTGATTTTTCTGGAATAAAGCTAGGTTTTTTAAAATGTAAAAGTTATTTTAGGTGAAAGTAGACATTTCAGTGTTTATAAGAAGGGTTACATATATTTTACCTTCAGAATGATAGAAATTGGAAAAGTAAAGGAGTGTTTACCTCAAAAATATATTTGAAAATTAATACTATAGTTTTGTTTTCTCATACAGTTCAAAACAATTTAAGCTGAAGTGCATGAATTTTAAACTGATCCAGTTAAATGAAACCCACTGTTCCTCTTAATCCTAGCCACATTTATTTGTAGGTGCCCCACTGATTCCAGTATTTTTTTCCCCTTTGGTTAAGCATGCTTGGCATTGTAAGATGAAAAATAACTTTTAACCTGTGTCAACCAAACAAGCTGTGATAAGTAACTAGGGTTTTATTTAAGTAATTTTGTTTCCAACTGTAAAAGTAATTCCAATGAATTAAACTGGATGAAACGTTTAATTTAGATCTGGGCCTAAATCTAACTGTTTACATTAATATGATTTGGGGCTAGGACAAATAATGGGATATGAACTGTTGTTGGACAGAACTGGTCCATACATACAGCTCTTAATAAGTACAGTTCCTGAAAACCTTTCTCTTCTCTGCTTCGGCCCTGAAATCTTTGAGATTTGGTATTTCCAGCTACTTCCTATAATCCAAATTTGGCCTGCCAGCTTTGGATAGGCAAAACGACTGCTCTGAAAGCTTCTTGGCAGGTCATGGACATATAAAGAATGATCTACACGAAAATAGGTCAGTAAGAGAACGGCAGTGATGTATGGTCGGTTGTATGTATATCTATGTCAGAAAAATAGCTTTTATTAAAATATTTTGAACAAATCTTCATCCCACCTTTATTTGTAAGAGGAGTGGAAAGAAGTCGAGCACCCCCGCAATTCTCTTTGCTCTGTTCAGACACCCGCAAAAGGGCAACAGACTCGTTAAGAAGAGTAACGCACCAAGCTACCCTTACTCTACTCGGAAGGCGAGGAAAGGCTTGCGTGCAGGTGAGCCTTCCACCTTGGCTTCCTGGAAGAGAAAAGGTGGTGCTCTAACAAGGACCGCTGGAGGGAAACCTCCGTTTTGTCCATAGGATTGTGCTCCAGTTTCGTACGGAAAAGTTCCGGATTCTCACGCTACGGTGGACATACCTAGAAAAACTTTAGGAAGTGCCGCGGGGTGGTGGTGGTGAGTCTCCGTGACCTATCGAATCCCAGGATCCGATCAGATCCACCTTTCCCCAGGGAAGCGCGCCAGTCCACTCGACTAGGAGGGCGAACGTTTCTCACGTGCCCACGCGCCTGCGATCCCGAGATGTTCTGGGGGAGCGACCTCGTCTGCCATCGTCAGTGTCTACCTCGACTGGGTCAGCATTCGTACTTCCCTCGGCCTTCTTTCTGGGAAAGCCCTCAAATGCTCCAGGGGATGGAGGGGGAGGAGGAACACCGGATAAAGATTTTCTGCTCCACTTCTCATTGAAAAAAAAAAAAAAGATTAATTAATCAGAACCTGTAACTTTTCAGGAATAATAACTGTGTAGCGGAGTGCAAGTAGCTAGACAAGGGTGAGCAACTCACCCTGAGGCGTCAGGAGAAACCATCTCTCAATATTTACCAGACAAAGCCTGGGTGCATCTGATTATGATTATTAAAACAATTTCCATGGCGATGTCTAATATTATGTTAATTTGAAAACAACTGTGTATGAAAACTGTCTACTATAATACCTAAATTCATTTAATGAAACACGTCGTTAAGGCAATTAGACCTCCTGGATGTGATTAAGGAACATAATTACGACACTGTTCTGCGCCGTAATTGGGTGTCTTTAATCAAGGGGTAAAGTGATCAGCAGAACAGCCATTAGTTTGTATTGTTCTGTTCCTGCTGTCCATCATCCTGATTAGGAATCAAACGCAGCCGAAAGCCTGCTTGTCCCTTCCACGACCAGACATACCCACCACATGACAGACGGGGGCAGATTTAAATCGCCTGGATTCCCCTCTTCAGGAAAAGGCTCGATTCAAGCTGGGCGGGGGCGGGGGTGGGGGGGGGGAGGAGTGGAGCGAAAGGCTAAAGAAAGGGCAAAACTGGGAAATGGGGAGCGGGCGGGAAACATTTAGCGAATAACCTCTTGGCCAAGCCAAAAGATTCCGGAAAAGCTGCTTTTGCAGTTTCTCCTTACAGCTCTTTTTGGCATAGCTATTCTCTATTGCCTCACTTCAAAACAAGGTCTTGGGGTTTGAAACGGGGTGGATGTTATCAGTTTTAGGAAGCAACCTTCGCATCTCACATTACGCGGGAACAAACGTAGCTGTGGCAGTACCGGATCGCGAGCTTTCCTTCGGCTCCGCTGAGTTTAGATTGTGAGGACCAGAAGATTCCCTTAGGCCTTAGGGCTTGAACCTTTGCCTTTTCCGGGATGCTGTGAACAGAGCCTTAGTCTTTAGGGTAGAGCACACTTGTCTTTTCCCTTTCCTTTCCCCCTTTTCTCGGTCCAGGTCCGTTTTTTGCAGCAGCAGGAAGCAAAAGTTCAAGGGCTACTGGCTTTCCGTCAGCTCAGCGAGCGTTTCTCGCTCCTGTGGCTTTCTTTCTTTTCCACTCTCCGCTAATTCCACTCAGTGGATTTGTCTGCTAGTTGTTTTTGCGACGGCGGAGCTCAGGGTGGTGACAATTGTCAGCTGAGATAAGAAATATACCACCAACCTCTAGTTCGGTCGAAAGTTTCAGATTTGCTGGGGGAAGGGAGACAGGCTTGTTGTTCCTTTTCAACGTTCACTTTCTCCTCTTGAAAATTAGTGGGGAAGAGTTAAAACCTGCCGAGGAGTGGGGAGAGGGACAGGGAAGAAGAAAGTTTCTGACCTCTTTCCCAAAGCCTGTTTCAAGGCTTTCCTTTTACCTCTCCTGTAATTACTGGCGCTTTAACTCCTTATATAAAATGTGAGACAATGGTAGCGACTTGGATGTTTTAAACCCACCGCTCCTATTACAACGTCTAACCGCCAAGGACCCACCCGCAGTTCCTGAGCCTGGCTCCAGACGTGCGAGGAGCAGCTGATCTTGTTTCCTCCCTCATCGCCCGCCGACATGCGTGCCGCCCCTTCCCCCTCCTCTTCCTTATTTGACGGATCACTTCATCAGAAATGAAGATTCCCCTTCAGGAGCCTCGGTTTCACTGAAGCCACCCCGTCAAACTAGGGACGCCCATCCCATCCCATCCCGACATACCCCCTTCCTTTTTCACCTTGGCTGCCAAGGCGAGCTCCCTCCCTCTCCTCTCTGCTCCCCTCTCCCTCCCTCGCCCCCGTTCTAATCCCGCGATTGTCCCAGCGTGAGTGACATTGACTTTCCTAATATAATGACTTATGAAAGATATAATCATGTGTTAAATTGAATCCTCCGTTTAACTGTTAATGGTGTGCTCTGGGCACATTTACGTATTAGATGCTATGGTAACTAATTACCAGTAGAAAAAGGATAATACACTTTGCAGACTTTGACAAATAATTATGAGTGTTCACATCCCTGCTAGCAGTCAGTTGCGGCGGATCTGCTGGAATGAGTAAGTGAATAAATGAAAGGATGGGTAAGTGAACTTGTGTGCACGGAAGGGATGAGATAATGACTAGCGGTCAAGTGATTTTTCTTATTAAAAATCGTTAATGAAAAAGTGATTTAGGATGGGGGCGGAGGAGGAATAGAAGAGAATGTGAGGAAACTGCCTCTAAATGTAATTAAAAGAGAGCAGTAAAGGCCAAAACATATTTATTTTAATTTTAAACATTGTTGAAAGGAATTAAGCACGTGCTAAAAAGTTTGCAGAATAGGCATAGTCGATTCTACCCTCTCCATAGGAAAAGCGAGATGTGTGGGGGATGTTCGTGCTTCTTAAAAGAGTTCTTTAGCAACTGGGCCATTTCTGTAGCCATAACTTTACTTTAAATGACCTTCTAATCTAACCAAACAGCCGAGACTCGTTGACTCTTCAAGGGTCTTTCTGTAAATAATTAAACGTCTCTAGAGTTAAGATTACTGTATGTTTGAACATAAGGAAGAGAGAACGGTTGGAGGCTATGCGGTGTTTTGTTTTGTTTTTAAAATTAATATAATCACTTCCCACATTTCCGAGTGGGCCAAACCCTCATGATTTTGTGGGGAAGAGGAATCCGCCTGTCCTGCGTGCGCTCTTTTGGACGCGATTAGCGACGGCCGCTCTCTCCGCCCTCGCCCTCCGTCTCCCGCGTCGCCGGCGCTTGCTAATTGCCCAGAGACTCGAAGATTCCCTTCGGTCTCGCCTTCTTTCCTTTCCTCCTCCAATGAGGGCGCCGTAAAGCGTCTCTTTCCCGCCCCTTGGAACGCAAGTGGAGCCACCCTTTCGGTCCCGCCAGCTCAGTCCAGCGCTCGGGAGATTCTTATTGTTTCCTTGCGCCGTCACCCCGCCCCTTCTCCAGGGTTACCGAAGGGCTGTAGCAAAGGGAGCCCGCTCGCTGGAGCGCAGTTGCTCGGGTTCGTCAAACTTCTTTCTTGCGAGCTTCGCCTCAGCGTTGCTTTCCAAAGCCAAGTGATATCCGAGGCTGGGCAGTTTCTTTTTCTCTTCAAAGCGACGGCCAAGGGTGTCCCCTTTCCTTCGGGATGAGTGTAGGGAAGTCGCCCCCCCCCCTTGGTCCCGATAGGTTTACCGCAGAGAAATGCCTCTCCCCGTGGGCGCCTACATACAGGAGGGGCGGAGTACGGCTGATTTCAAGAGAAGGAGCTTCTAAAGCAAAAGGAACCGAGGCAGCCTCTTTGCCTTCCAATGCAGCCTTCCTCGCCCGGTTCGAAAGGGGTTGGCAGCGGTTTCTGTTCCGTAGGCTCTGATTGAAAACTTCCTTCTTCCAAGGCTTCCCGCATCTTTTCACCCGCGCTTCCGATCCTCGAGTCAAAAGTCGTGTACCACTGCCTCGTATCCTAAGGATTAATTAGTTCCCGGGTTTGGGTCAAAATGGGTCGCGTTGAATTTAACCGTTAGTGCCCGTTTCCTGAAGAAACGGAGCTGTGGCAGATTGGGAGCGTTTACTACTGTATTTGAAAGCATTTCCTGGGAAGGGGGGGGGGAAAGCCCCCCTCCCTTGCAGTCTGCTAGTAAGAGAAGGCGTTCCCTATTGGGCTGAGCGCTCATTTAGGAACGCCTTGACTCGAAAGGGGCTAAAATCTCCCATAAGAGAGATTTGACAATTGCCCTTGGCTGTTCAGCAGGAACACAAGAGATGAGCAGAAAAATGTAGCCTTTAAAGTTGTGTGTTCGGAGCATTTTTATTCCTGCATTTTAAAATTCTCTCTCTCTCTCTCTCTTACACACACACACACATACACTTCGAAGCGTGAATAATTTGAAATGGTAGTTGGAGAAAATAGTGTAGCTAAAAGGTAAGAGTGCTTTATGTAACTAATGAACAAGTTTTTTTTTTTTTTTTTAAAGCTTCTTTATACATTCACCTCTGTGTTCATTTACTTGGGAATCCTATTCCTTGAGGCTAACTTAACTTTTGAAAACAAACAAACAAACATATTGACAATGCCTGAGGATCTTTAAAATTTGTGTTCCAAGAAGTTTGCTTTCAGCAAACATTTCCTATTTTTACTGCCTTTCATTCACCCACTTTTCATTGATAATAAGTGTTTATACATGACAGTATTTTGGCAGACAGCATCAGTTTTTTCTACATTACTGTATGGAAATGTCCTGCATCTAAAAATGACTGATCTATGGCCTTATCACTACAGTCTAACTTGGCATGAAGATCATAGGATTACTTGAAAGACAAATCTTAAATAATTGAATATGTGTATGAACTGTACTTTGAGATGTGCTATCACATAATACAATTTATTTATAGCCTTAATTCTTACCTAAAAGAACAGAGTAAATTATAAGCAAGTTGTCTTTCATCTGAATTAGTTCATCTATATGAGACCTGAAATGCTAAGAAACATTTTTTGTAGGATATTATAAAAAACAGCCAGCCGAATTATAGTTCTACTTATATAAATCACTTTGAGAAATTGGTTTGAACATGGGTAATGTTGAATATGTGTTAGTCACAAGGCAAGAAATAACAGAAATATTGACTTCTTGCCTCCTCCAGATTAATACAGTATATTCAAACAGCTGAAAGGGGCAAGTGGTGAACACCATGTTCAGTGATACACTAATTTATTTACTAATCCATAACAGATAACCTGAATTTTTACAAAGCATTTCAACAAGGCAAATATATCTCATTTGTAAAACGAATACACAAACTTGCCCATGGAATTTATTTATTCCAGCAATAGTTCTTTAATATACATGGATTTCAAATTAGAATTCAGGTATATTATTATTATAAAAATTATACAGGTACAAATAGATCAAGATTTAGAACACTGCATTAATATCTAAACATAATAGATTTCATTACTCTTGGTAATAAAGTGATATAATTTAAAAATATGAGTACCTAATTATGACATTTTCAGTGTTTTAACTTTATCTTTTCACAAATTAATGAGTACCTTACCAGAAATTTACAAAGAGAAAGACAAAAGCTTTGTCTGTGCCCTATGATACATTTGATAAATAATCTGTGAAGCTTCATGATTATAGGGAAAATCTTTAACCAGAATGTTTCCCATTTCCTATATGAATATAGTACAACACATTTTTGCAGACACTGAGATATTTGAAATATGTAGGAAAATGATTATCTTTAAATGAGTTAAATTAAATGATCTTTACCTCCATGTTATATGTAATTATTCAGATATATATTGTTTCAGGAAAAAAACAGTTATTAAAAATTCACCAGCAGTTTTTTAATGCAATATGTTGGTTTTCAAAATATTGGTCAATATTCCAATTGCTATAAAGTTATGTAGTAGTTTTTTTCTTTGACATCATCAGTTATAATAATATGGCCTGCATCTATGACTGCAAAATGCTACGAAGGACAGTTTCTTTATTAGATTTTTACCTTTTCTTCATGGACCTTTAGGTGATATGTTTAGTATCCTTCTTCCAAAAGTATTCTTGCAAAAATAATGATGTAATGTAGGCTGAGAGACAATGACTGGTCCAAAGACACCAGGCCTAGAAGAAGCTGTTAAGCAGCTGACCATGACTAGATTTATAATTCCTAATGGGCCACTTCTCTTTTAGTCATTGACTTTGTAATCCAAGGACTCCAGAGTGAATTAGCTTGGGGACATCATTATCAATATGTCAGTTGGAATTCTCAGTTATTGTTACTTAGTTGGAACTGTAAGTTGTTGGTTAATCTTGTAGTTTCTTACATTACTAACAGTATATTAAGAAAATCTTAGATAAAAAGCACAATAGTTGTCCAATATGTGACCACTGGAAACACCATACAAGAGGCAAACTAGGAGATCTGGTGTTTTTTTTTTTAATCCCATGTGCAGTGCTCTTCCCTAGCAACAAATAGTTTTTTGAATACATTTTTACAAGCAAATATCTCCAAGGTGGTTTAGAATGATCAGTTAGCATCATTGATGGGTACCTGCCATAAATCCACATGCAAATGTAAAAGCCATAACATTGGAGAAGCAGAATAAAGCAAATGGGATAAAATGTGTCAAAAAGTACATAAAGACAAAATGTTAAAAGTTTTTTTTTTAAAAAAAAAACCCCAGCAACAAGTTGAACATTTCTTCCATTGTTTCACTTGAATTTGAGGTGATAAGAGGAATAGAATAAGAAGTTATATATGGATGACATAGCCCAAAAGTTGTGCATTTCTTTCAAACATTGAACATTTAGAAAATAGAAATTAAAAAATAGAACCATTTTTTCTTTGCATCCATTCAATAATGTCTGATTCTTGGAGACTATATGGACAAGCTCTTGTAGTTTTCTAAGGTTTTTCAAAAGTAGTTTGCAATTGTCTCTTTCCTAGGACTGAAAAAAAGTAACTGGCCCAAGGTTACACAGCTGGCTTTGTACTAAAGGTGGGACAGAACTCATGGTCTCAGTTTCTAGTCTGATGCCATAACCACTACACCAAACTCTCTCTCTGTCTCTCTCTTTGTATGTATGTACGTATGTGTACAGTATATATATATATATATATTAAAAAAAACAATAGTCCTCCAGAATCATATTCTCGTAAGAAATGTACCATTGTATCCAATTCTTATTTTAGCCTATGTAAAATAACATGGCTGATAGGATTAAAAAATAATCAGTTAACAGGTCACCGTCTTCCTTCCTTCACTTCATAACTAATCATTGTGACTAGAACAGTGATACACTTATCAATTAAAGATAATAGCTAGAATGGAATTTTAGTGGGAGGATCAAACTGGAGTTTTCATTGTGTTCACCAAGCAGGTTTTTTTTCACCATTCATTTTGTTTTAGAATTTCTGATATCTTTCTGAAATTGTTTAGATTATTATTATTATACAAATTAGACAGCTAGTATGAAGCAGTGGGATAATTAATTGGGATTAAGAAATGACAATCTCTCAAAAAAACCCTTTTTTATTTGTAAATATATTTTAGGAAAAATATTTAATTGTACTATTTTGTCATGAAACAAAACTTTAAAAACTAGAACAGGTATAAGTCAAGCATCTATCATATAACAGGTAAAAGGTCCTTTATTAATGCAAAAATAGTAAATTAAAACATAATTGCATTATTTCACTATTACATGATCCACTCGTGCCAATCCATAAAGAATATTCCACTGCCCCTGTTTTGGGTAAAAGAAGGTAAAATGACAGAGCACAATCTAGCTAATATAAAGCCTAATAGGCCAGCTGTACATCAATTAAAAATTAATGTAATTCATTCTGCTATTAAAACCTAACGTATATGAATCTGTCTCTTTAATTTTAAAAAGTTGCTTAACTTTCTGGAAACAATCCTGGAAACTTTTTTTTAAAAATAGGTCCTATTGAAATTGGACCTTTCCTTTCCAAATTTATTACCTTTCCATTGCCAAAAGAAATAGAATCTATTGAAAATGAATTGAATTTATTCCTTAGCAGATGGCTACTTCTTTTAATATTACCAATAAGTTTGGAACCACTAGTTAATCCTATTTCATGAAGGACAACAGTTTCCAAGATTGGAACAAATATATTGTACTGTACAGTATATAAAGTTTTCTTAATTCTTGTGTTTTGGACTATTCGGTTTTTATGATTTTTCAAGAGGTGTTCATTTGATTTCATTTTCGTGGAATGCTTACCAGTATCCTTAAGAAAATATGAAAGTCTTTTCCCATTACTAAACTGAAGCACTTTCTCTCCAAGCGTGAGGTAGCATAAAACAATGCTGGCATAACATTTGCTCTCATCACTGCCATTCCCTGCCCTTCCAAGACATTGCCAAACAATTTTGTAATGGTTTCTGAGTGTACATTTGTCAGAGGGAAACTTATCTCAATACATCATCATTTGAATGAGAAAGCATACATAAATCAGGGCACTGCAGCAAAAGGAGCAGGATTTCAGGTCGGCCTGTTTTCTCTGGTTTGCCTACCCTCTCTCCTACATTTCTACGTATCTCCCAGGTTTTAAAAATATGAAATAAAAAAATGTATGGAGGATGCCAGAGAGAAGGCAAGCAGGTCCTATGATTGTGCAACCCACAGAGCAGAGTTTTTAAGCTTTGGTGGAGCCCTAGAATTCTGTGAGTACTTGCTAAGTCCCATTATAGATTAAGGGCAAAAAAGGTCCCTTGAAAGAAGCCATTTTTCTGTTTCTGGAGCTTTCCTCTTGATCAGCCTCCTTCTTGACCAGATTTTTTTTTTTTTTACTAATAGGTTGTGTCTTTTAAATATTTGAATCCTGCTATAAACCCGGGTGAATGAAACTAACTGGTTGCTGAGCTACTTGGTTTCTTATTTCCACTTATGAATAGAAGACGAAACTAGTATTTGAAAATAATAAATATAAAGAAATTGCAAATAAGCAGACAAGCAAATTAACGCCTAGTTCAATCTCACTCATTATTCTCTGGATACTACAATTAGAAAAAGCAGGATTGCAGCAAACTAAAATAAAGTTCCATTTCAGAATACTGTTAGAACATATTAAGGGGGGAAAGCATGTCCTTTTTTCTTCTGCTTATGAAATAGTTGGGGTCTGCTTCCTTGTTTCTTCTTAGGAAGCCTGGAGAGAAGTTGATATCCAGAAAAGAAGGATGTTGATGGGCATGAAAGAAGTGGAAGTCAAATGCTAATGGTGAGAACAATCAGCCAAGGCAGAAATTGGCTAACAACCAGCGGGAAGAGAAGTTGGCTAACGATCAGTGGGATGAGAGTGCACCAACACTTCTCAACATACCCAAAGCACACCTCTGATCTACAATAGTTCAACTAGCCACACTTCCCTGATTAAAATAAAAACTCCCCAAAAAGAAAAAAATACAAAAACAAAACAAAGCTAAACAAGACTACACCAAAAAAAGTGCATAAAAAGAAAAAACAAAAGACATATACATAAATTGTCTCTCCTAATTGAGTACTGATATATTTCAAAAATAATAACTCCTCCACCTTTGCAAAGGAGGCACACAATTTATAAATTTCTACATCACTGTTTACCCAACGCACTTAGCTTGACATCTTTCTACTATATGAAAACATAGTTAACAGGTAAAACCAACAGCTAAATTAAACTTCAAAACCTGTTAACAATCCATTTATTGTATTTCACTTGCAGAAAGTCAATAATGGCTTCTGGTCTACCATAATTCACCACAATCATTGTCTCTGATCTGTCCAGGGTCAAATATCCTCCTCGACTGAGTCTTAATAATAAGGCTTTTCTTAAGATTTTAATTCGGATGCATTGTAACAGTTGGATTTTATTCCCCAAAGTCAGAAGTCTCTATTGTGTGTATCTCCACAACATGTTTTGTACAAAATAGTCTCCTGTAAATTGTAACATCTCTTTTCCGATTGGGTATAATAAATCTGTTCCCCAATTATCCTCGAAAAGTCGAGTTCATCACTGATCAATTCTATCAATTTTGAGTCTTTAGAATCCTTACCTTTCTTGGAGCCCTCTAACTAACTTGCATTTTCCAAGTCCACCTCATCTTTCAGGTATGCCAGCAGCAAATTACATTCTAATCCACTTAATTGTAAATCTTGTTTTAGCATTGTTATTTGCATCTGGTTAACAACTTCTAAAAACATCATTACTTTATTAAGCTTTTTATCTAAACTTTCAAGTTGAACTTGTAAGTTGAAAAGTATTCTTTCTGCCCAGCTTATCCAGTAAACTTTGTCTTAATAAATTGCTTGCATTTTGACTATTTTGATATAGTCCAAAATACTTAGTAGTTTAACTTTTACAGCTGAAACTTTTACAGCTAATCATAAACAGCTCCATTCAAAGATAGGAAAAACATCGTAACAGATTAGTCTCAAAAAACATTGTGAAGAGCTTTCAGCAAGAGAGATTTCTGTCAGAAATTAAAAAAAATAAGACCAGAATTTTTTTTAAAAAAAATACAAAATTCCTGTAGTGAAAGTTTGATACTAATGTAAATCGAATCATTTTTTTTCTCACTATCCAAAACTTGCTGAGTCTTCCATGTGGAAAAGAAGTGATAATAAAACAATAAAAAGAACATAAATAAAACCTTTAAGATCCAGTAGGGGGTTAAATTAGATCAACATTCAACCAATCAATTAACATTTGAAAGTAAACATCAAAAGGTAAAAAAATCAAAATGTGCTGTTAAAACCCAGGCATTCTTAAAACAGCAGATAGCTGGAAAGGAAAAGGTGGAGACTCTACCCTCTGACTCCTCCCACAGAGAATTGCTAGCTTCTAGCTCCTCTTTTAGGGAAGGTTCATAGTCATCCAATGGCCATCTTGACTCATTCCTAGTAGCACCAGTTCAAAGCATGCTGTCAAAGAACCAGCTTTGGCAAAGAAACCAACTGTCCATCAGCAGGGGGAAAAAAACCCTGAGTCAGGACACCCTCTTGGGGAGATACCAGCTAGCCACAGTTCCAAGATAATGTGTAATAAAGCATTATAAAATTTATACACATTGAAGCTATGATGGAAGAGTGTCAACTTAAAAAAGAAAATACTACTTTTATTCCAGTGTACCTAAGTCTCACTTGGAGTAAAGGCAATTTCACGATGGTATTGTCAGGATATGGTTGTGTTGTAGTTAAGAGTGAGCAGGACCAGGGTTTAAAATTAGGAAGAAGATCCCTTAATCATTTTCATTAATAATATTTTGTATTGTTTTATCCTGTCAATTCTAGAAGAATGATGTTGCTTGGTCATGAGTAGCTTTGCTGGGGAAAACCCAAACCAGAGACTTATTTTACAGAAGTGGGGGAGATGGGCTGCAAGAATTTCCACCAACTTAGTAGTTCCAGTTGAAAAAAACAATAACAACTGCTCCTCCCACACATGACTTTGGTATAAACATTGCAGAAAAATCTGTTTGAAGATTCAACTATAGTTTATAGTGCAGAGTTTGGACATAGTCCCTCAGTTGCCTTTCCCCCCTACATCCAGTGAAAGTTTGAGCATCAAGTAGCAGCCAACTGTACTCTTTCATAGGTCTCAATTGTACATTTAAAAGTGTTGTCTGCTCTTGGTTCCCAGAGAGACACATCAGCTATAGAGCAGTGATTATTCTGGCGTATGTATTGCTGCCCTATTTAACAATGCGCCATTACATTTTTACCATTCAACATACGATATTTACAATTTCAAAATGTAAAATCACAACTTGAATCAAAATTCATGCCATGTTTTAAACAAATAAACTACTTTTCATTCTCTCCACAGTTGCTATCAAAATATTGCTAAAGGAGGAATCCTCACAACTGTAGATGTTTCACAGTTGACATTTCTGCAAGCATGTCTGTACAACATTGTAATATTACTTTTTCTTATCATTCTGTAAAAAAAACCCTAGATTTTGAGCTTCAACTGACTATGTTGTGCATTTGCCCACAGAGTTTGCACCATCACTACCTGGAATAAATCTGACAGATTAATTAAAAAATAAGCTTATTTCCTCCCATGTATGAGTGCCAATAGCACAGACAGGTAGCGTCTCTAATTAATCAATGCTTCATAAATTATGTTACATTGCAGATAATCTATTAGAGCTGTATAATGTTTTGGACAAAACATTTCTTGGAGGTTGCTTTGTAAGGCCACATATCCCTGTTTCTATGAAAGAAAATCTGTGTATCTACAGGGACAGTTTGGTGTAGTGGTTAATGCACCAGGCTAGAAATCGGGAGATTGAGAGCTATAACCCAGTCACTGCCTCTCAACCCTCAGAGGAAAGCAATGGCAAACCACTTCTGAAAAACTTTGCCAAGTAAACTGCAGGGACTTGTCCAGGGAGATGCTGAGAAATTGTCAGGATTGAACAGAAGGGGGAAAAAATAGCACAATACGTACAGAACAAATTCTGATTATGGAACCGGTGGTCAAAGTGTTGAAGCATCATAAAGTGCCTCAGTGAGAATTGTGTTCTTTCTTTCTCTGATGAGCAGAATCTCTTCATCTTTGCAGAATGAAGTGCCTTGCTGAGATGAAGACAAATTCCTTTGCCTGTTTTGATCATATTTTTTCAATCCACCTTAATTTATTGCAGTGTCCATATAAGGAGAGTCTTTTGAGCATTTCCTATCTTCTTCATACCAAGATAGTTATAGAGAATATATAAAGAGGATGGGAAGGGGTTTGTCAGAGTTTAATCTATATTTTTAGCAAATTTTCCAACTTTTGCCAAATGCTGTAACATAGTGAAAGAATTAGACTCCCCAGTAGAAGGAAACTGTTGGCTACAAAACAGAAGTACCTTGGCCTGGAAAAGCATTTAGCTTTTTTGACATTTTGTTTCTATGTGAATGAATGATAAATCCTTGTTATTGTAACTCAGGCTGGCAATAGGATACAAATAAGAGCAATACTTATTATTGGGATTTTTCAAGAAACAATAGAAAAAGTGACCCTTATTTATGTTTACTCTGAATTATGTCTCACCAGAATGAGTAGGTTTTACCTTCCCAAAAATATGTTTAGGATTTTAGTTCTAGAATCAAGAAGATCAATGGATCCATGGATGAGTCAGAATTACTTGTGAGACTTTAGTATCATAAAAACATGAATTTACATAGAATTTACATAGAATTTACGTCTACCTCTCATTCTTTTTTGCACAGAAAAGCACAGTCTATGATAATATTTGAAACAATAACAATGAAAATACAGTAAACCTGTAAAGACACCTATAAATACAAATGTTACATTATATTTAATAAAAGACAGAAGAGGGGGTCATGTTATTCACCAAAGCACCAGAGGGCAGGACAAGAAACAATGGTTGGAAACTGATCAAAGAGAGAAGCAACCTGGAATTAAGGAGAAACTTCCTGACAGTGAGGACAATTAACTAATGGAGCAGCTTACCCCCAGAAATTGTGGGCGCTCCCTCACGGGAGATTTTTAAGAAAAGGCTAGACAGTCACTTGTCTGAGATGGTATAGGTTCTCCTGTCTGAGCAGGGGGCTGGACTAGAAAACCTCCAAGGACCCTTCCAGCTCTATTCTATTCTATTCTATTCTATTCTATTCTATTCTATTCTATTCTATTCTATTCTATTCTATTCTATTCTATTCTATTCTATTCTATTCTATTCTTATTCTTATTCTTATTCTTATTCTTATTCTTATTCTATTCTTATTCTATTCTATTCTATTCTATTCTATTATTATTACTAATTTGAATAAGATAGTTATATAAGCAATAGAGGTTCTGTACTAAGACCGAAGCTTATAACGAAAATTAATGTCAGAATCTGGCAATAAAATACCCAAGCCTATTCTATCCTTGTCCTGTCCAAGTTGTTTGTCTTCCATTATTTCCATATCAAAATAAACCAACACTAAAACCATGAAGAGTTTAATTTCATTCATTGCAAAGAATCTGCCAGGACATATGCTGCTTCCAGAGCCAAAAGGCATTAGAAAATATTTCAGCTTCTTTCCCTGTTTGAAGAAGGTTGTTTTCTTCTTGCTGTTCTCCACATAGCGGTCAAATTTATATGTCTGGAAGAAAAATGAAAATGAAAATAATGGTTACAAAGATACTACATGGCTCTAAGAAGCAGGAAAAACATCTTTTTTTGTTGTTTAATAATACTTCTGGAAGGCAAGTAAGGCCACATTTGTGTCTTAAGCCTTAAAATGTGATCCTCTTGTCTCAGACCAGGCCCTACAGGTCTGAAACTTATTTTATGAACAAGTTTCCTATGCTTTACACTTTCCTTTTGGGTTTCATTTAAAACAAATTGAATGACTATTCATCTGCTTACTGATTTTGAATTCCATATGTATACATTATGCAGGTGATGACACAGAAGCATGAATATTATATATTAAGACAAAATACAAGAAACATAATAAAAGAAGCACTATATATTTTGGTTTTGGCATTTGCTCCTACTAACTAAAATAAGGGGAGGTAAAATTACTTACTTCCCTCAGGTTAGTATGACTTCTTTTCTTCGCTTTTGTTGTCCTTGTTCAGGGTTGCACGCCACCTCCCTTTTTCTAAATCTGAGCAATATATTTCTTAAGCACCTTATCATTTTCCTCTGCTCCATTTCCTAGTTTCAGTTTCAACTCCCTGCTTGTTAAATTTGACATAACCCACAGAAGCCAGGCCATGCTGAAGGTACCGCTCATGGCATGACCTTGGTATTTTGGGGAGAATGTGCAAAAGCAAAATAAACATGACAAGTCAAGATATGCTCTGTAGAAATGATAACAATGAGAATCATGCTAACTACTACTACAAACCACAACAATTATTCCTTAAATTATTAAGAATTATTCCAGAACCAGAAATTCCTTGCTGGAAAGCCTTTTAAATTGTGAAGGCAAGTCTAAATGCATTAACATGCACTACTGAGGCAACCTTGCAATATGTTCATACAGAAAATCTGGGATGATTGGAATCAAAACTAGAAGGGCACACTGTCCTTGTTTATAGTTTTAGTAATTGATAAAGGGCCCATCTGTTTAAAGTATGTTGCAACCAGGAAATCATTAAAGAATACAGACTAGGGACTTCAGAGTGAATGCATTAAAGCACAACTTACAGATGGTCCTTCATACACACTTATGTGCACTCTCACCTCATCCCTAGTGAAAGCCCATCTTTAAATTCTGTACACTAGCAGATTCAACTGTGATTCAGCCAGGAAGCCATGTTATGCAAATAAGAGAGCCAAGAATTTGGCTTTCATCTTTTCGTGAGCTGAAGGAGGAGGCAATTGGGGAGATTTGTTTTAGACTATGCGAAGTCTGAATCAGGCTTTCCACTGTAGTTTTTGTAGGTTTTCTATCTCTAATTGTCAGAAACAGGCACTATCATTTTTTTCCCCCAACACTAATTGGAAGCAATTCCTTGCGTAGTAAAAATCCATGTCTACATTAAGCGGAACTGCTGACACTGCTGAGCTGGGGCTGTCGTGATAAAAAACGTAAGTTAGGCAACCAGGACTACATCCTGCACAGCCAGTGAAAACTGTAGCATTGATGTTTCTGAAGGGTTTGTATTCACTGCTCATCTAAATTCAAGAGTTATTAAATTCAGCTTTTATCATTGTAGTGGGTTCCTAAAGCTTTTTAGGATTCAGGTCCTCATTACCTTCAGACATGTGATCCAGATAGGATCTGCCTATCTATACTGTATGGCCAGGAATGCCTCCCCCCAAGAAGTCACAGGGCTCCTTGGGGGGAGGGACACAGGACTTGGCTTTGGAATAGCGAAGGTGGCCCCTTCCCCATTTTTTCAAAAAGAATCAAGGCTGCTTTTACAGTGGGTGTTCAGTACAGAAGGTGCAATATACAGTAGTTGTAAGTAACTAAGTAAGGGAGGAAATATTATGTAGTTCAGGACCACATGATTAATTTTATTTTGTTGATCTTAACTTTCAATATTTTATTAATGGTTGTTTATGTTTTTACTTTAAACATCTTACTATTACCTGGAGCAATAGTGATGTCTCCTCTTTAAAGAACTGAGATACACTTTTGTGTCTACAGCAAGTAATTCTTTCACTGTTCCATTGCAACTATGAAATATCACAGTCTGCAGAAACAGACTGACATCAACTATGGTATTGCATGATACCAGCTCAAAATCTTTTGTTTTTCCAAACAGATTTTGTATGTTCCATTGTATTTTTCACCTTCTTTGTTGTCCTTGTGAGGAATTAGGTTTGTTACATGAATTGGATTGTTTCAAGTCACATTGGATTCTTTGATATTTGAGCAGGTGCTTACAAAGTATGGATAAGACTACACGTTATAAAAGCTAAATTCAACTTTTGAACTTGGCTGCACACCAAATATTGAAGGGGCCAAAATAACTTAACTTGTAATTAGTTACAATGATATATCCCATGTATTTAATAAATTTTGCTTTCTATTGAAGGTTACGTCCAGGTGAGGTAGTAACACCTACCCATCATTGGGTCTCAGATATAGATGTCCTGTTAACCGAGTTTATCTTTTGAGTTCTTTCTTTTAGTACATCAGTCTTCTAAGGTTAGGCAGATGACTGAACAGGTCTTCTACTCAAATTGTGATATTTAGATAAATAGGTCTCTATTTAGAAAAATAGGTCTCTATTTAGACCTATCCAACTTGCTAACTTGACTTCAAAGTACTAGATATAAGCCATATTCTCACCTGTTTTAATGGTATTAAAGAAACTTTTAATATTTTAGCTATATTTTTATCAGATCTTGGTTTTGTGTTGTTACTTTAATAACTGTTGCTACATTTGTTGACTCTTGTAAGTTGCCTTGAGAAATTCATATAAAGCTTATAAATTTACACACACACACCCTGCATACATTAAAGCTAGGAACAGATATAGTGAGTAAGACCATTTGGTACAAGTAAGAGTATACAAGTCACAGAGAGTTGAATCACATGAACATTTACATGCTTTCTGCCCAACAAACAATTACAAGCAAATATCTAAAATCCTAAAGAGAATACCACAGTAGCAAAGTAGCACTACTGGAATCCTACACTGGGATAAACTGTTTTGACCTGGGCCAATTTGCCATCATATTAATTTATCTATTTATATATATATTTTAAAATCCTACCTTTACTATTTTTTATAAATAACTCAAGGTAGTGAACATATCTAATAATACTCTTTCCTGGTCCTATTTTCTACAACAATCCTATGCGGTGAGTTAGGCTAATAGAGAGTGACTGGCCCAAAATCACCCAGCCGTCTTGTATTTTGGCCATGGTTAAGTACCAAGCAGAAAACCTCACATCAAAAATAACCAGATCTGATCAAAAAAGCTAAATTTATTTCACGTAATGTTATATTCAAAGTACATTAAATTAATGAAATGGATACAATTATTGTACACTCCATGTACTTAATATTTAAAATAAAAATTGGTAGTAATTTTTAAAGGATTCTAGGAGCTAAAGCCATAGATTTCAGAAGCATGGGTAATTCTAGAACATGTGGCTTAACTTTTAAACATTTTGATTTTTAAAGCATAATCTATTCTAATAATTTTTAATCTGATTCATCCATGTTTATATATGCTTAATGGTTTTAGCATTATATATATACTTTTACCTATGGAAAATGCCAACTCTACAAATACCTGTAAATATAGAAATGTTTTATACTAAGCATAGAAAACAGCATGTTTTATTTTTAGCATCATTTTCTCAAAAGTAACTATAATGATTTTTCTTTTACAATGGGCTGACTCCAGAATGAGCCATTTCTGGCTGGAAATGTCCCTCCTATCTGAAAGTGATTTTTGATTCAGCATAACTTTTCTGCTGACAGAATGAAAAAGGTAGCAATTTTCATCAATTGTCACATTCATACATAGGGAGATACAGATATATATTGAAATTACATTATATTGAATATATAATGCATATTATGTGTGTGTGTATATTCATTATGTAGGCATTATACATTCAATATAATGTAATTTCAATCTATCTATCTATCTATCTATCTATCTATCTATCTATCTATCATCTATCTATCTATCTATCTATCTATCTATCTATCTATCTATCTATCTATCTATCTATCTATCTATCTATCTATCTATCTATCTATCTATCTATCTATCTATTAATCTATCTATCTATCTATCTATCTATCTATCTATCTATCTATCTATCTATCTATCTATCAATATCATGGTCAACAAGGCATCCTGACCAGAATGTAAAGTTCCGATAGGACTAGATGGAAGCAGGTGCTTCTTCAAATAACCTAATTCCAAAATAATTAGCCTCATAAATATCAAGGACCATATCTTGAAAATATATCAGCAGCTTATTGTCAGCCAGTGAAACCACCCTTATGTCTCATCAGTCTATCAGGAAACAGGGTAGTGCTGGTGATTTGGGAAGAACAAGGTAATATGGACATTATTTAAGACTTTTCTTTTGTTCAAGTGAAAATATATTTAATGACCCTTTCTTAAAGGATGCTCCTATCAGTGGGAACCTCCCCTCCTACATGTTCAGATAGCTCTTCCCTCCTAGCCTTCATAAAATCTGGGAAGATTCTCTTTCACCAAGCTTTAAGGGAGAGCAACTATGGTTGTTCCTCTGATGAGTAATCATTTTTAATTGTTTTTGGAATGGTGGATTCCTACCGTATATGGTTGTTTTATAATATATTATAAAACATATATTAATATAATAACATAACATAACATAATATATACCTTTAATTTTTAATCATTGGAGATTTATTTTAACCCAAATTATGGATTTGGGGAGTTGAATACTTCTCAGAATCACTTTGTTAGATGGTCTATAAACCATGACTTCAACATATCATGCTATCCATGGACTCCTTGGAATTCAGTAAAAAGCAGAATTTTTGTAAAGCCTTGTGACTTGCATTTCTGTCTCTTTAGCATCCCCAAGCCAGCCGCAAAATATCTCAGTAAAAACTGAGGGAACAGCCCTCCAATTTACATTCAGGTGATGAACTTCTGGAGCTGCATTAAGCTGAACTAGACAGGATTAATTTGCAGTCTTTGATATTCATTAACTTTAGCCTCAGAAAAGGGAAAATACATGGAGATGACATAATTACCCTCAAAGCTTCACTGCAGAGCAACAGCTTTACAATCCTGAGTTCACAACGCCATACTAATTGACCACGAAAAGACCAATCCCGATAAAGAGAGGTGAAAAACCATACGTCTTAAGAAGACACTGCTATTATAGGGGCTTTAGAGAATCAATGATGCTTTGGGGGCACTTAACTAAACAGCCCACATTATTTGCTCTTTAAGCCACCTTCCATTATTCTGCCTTCTTTGGGCATCCAATGATCCACTTCCAAACAAAGCCCACATTTAGCCTCAAGTTTATGGTAGTCAGTGAACAATTGTCAGTTCTTCTCAAAGAGGGTAGCAGTCAGTCTCATTGCCATTATTTCTCCCTTTAGGCCTTGAAGCTTTTGACCTGCAGCAGGCACCTTGAAAAGAACTGAAAGTAGGAAGATTTGTGCCACGGTTTTTTTTCCTTATCCTCTTAAAAAAATAATTTGTATTATAAAGAACTTGGTAACAGAAATATCCCTGGGATCATATGTGTAATAGCAGTCAATTGTTACCTGAGGATCTTCATAGATTTCAGGGTCCATGTGCAGAACTGGAGGAAAAATTGCTATCAAATCTCCTTTTCTCAGACAGACTTCATGATTCTCTTCAAGCTTGAGAATAAAATTTTCTTTGATTTTACGGACATTCATTGACGAGGAACACATTCGCAAACTCTCACTTATAGCACTTTCTGTGTTTAAATAAAGATAAAAACAGAACAAAACAACATTTCAAACCATTATAAATACTGAAGATGACTGGAACTTACGAATTCCTATAACAGCCACTGAATTAGTTTATTAGATGTAGCTAGAAAAAAAAGGTGACGAAGAAAAATAGGCAGTGGAGTGGGAGGAGAGAGCTAAAAATGGGACACTAATACATTCCTATAGGGCTAATGGAGTATTTGCTGTTTGGAATGTTTAACTATAATTATTAACTGATAGTATTGGATATATTTAATTAAGCTCAAGACAATGTAGTGTATTTTGGGTAGAAAACCATTATTTGTATATCTCACTGAAATGCCACCACCAAAGAGAGGAATATTTTTATGCATTTATATACACTGCAAGGGTTGCAATACCAACTTCAACATTCAGAGCTGTCCTCCAAATAACTATACAGTGAACTGTGAAGTTAGGATGCTGGGAATTAAGGAATCTTTAGCAATATCATCATCACATCATAATTTCTACTGTTGGCTGAGCAAATTCAAATTATGCGTGGCACTTTGACAAGTTAATGGGGGAAAACCCATATCCTGTGTAATGCTTTGACACAAATCCCAAACCTTTTCCAGACGCCCACCATAACTTGGAAAGCTTGGAAAGGCAAATGTCCTTGCCATCCCAGTAGCCTTCACCTTTTGCTCCTAGCATGACAGATTTTATGGCTAATTTCCGGCAATTTATCCTGGCAGTTTGAGGAGAAATTCCTTTGGGAATAATATGCATAATTTGCATAAATCATTCTGATAGCATGCATACCAGCATGTACCTCCTGTCTGGAGCTGCATCTCTCACTTAGTAATCAAAACTGACTATTTCTCCACCAGCATGGCTGGGTCCTGTAGGAGACAGCATGACTCCTTTAAGCTATCAGTGTGAAAACAAGTCTTAGCAATGCAAAACCAGAACCACCCATAGAATATAAGATCAAGCATAGATGGTTGCTTAAATGCATTTTGGAATATCCACATATAAATCCCCTCTTTTGCCAGATCTGCTTTGGTGATTCTCTAGAACTTAAAAGGTTAATTTACAAGAAAGTGTAAAGAAACCTTAGCATAGAAGCATTTGAAAAAGACAGTAACAATTTTTTTTTAAAAAAAATTAAAAACAGTGCATGGCAAATAAAGCTGATTTAGATGCTTTTCTGCAAGAGTTTTTTTTTCCTTAAGCATGTATTTGTCTAAAGAAATGAGGCTGCGGTCAGTTCTGTGTGGCCAACACCGTGATTCAATGTGACGTACAGTGAGGCTGTGCATATTTTCTTTGGACTGCCTTCGTTACTATAATCAGGGAGAATCAAGTCGGCTTGTTGATGACGAAGCCAGAAAAAAAAAACTCTGATTCCAGAATATGGCCTCTATTGTGGATAGCCACAAGGCACAATAGATGTCAAATGGCTGCATTCTGGCAAGAGAAAACTTCCCCCAATGCAAAAGAAAGATCCAGGCTCCATTTCTTGGCTTTATGCAGCCTAGGAATAATGAAGCTGATTAGACTGTAGTAGGCTGCTGTATGGAAATGGTAACTGACATATGTAGGGCCACTGTGCACCAAAGCAACCAAATCCTGGTTGGGGGCCAGTGAGGGGAAGAGAGTAAAGCACAGAACACACAACAACGATAAGCGAAATCATCAGACAAGTGTTGCTGCTGCTGAAATAGCAGGTTTCCACTTGAGTAGCACAAGCCACACAGTCATATCAGATTGGCTGACATTTTGAAAGGAAGCATGGCAGTCTGTTGACCACTGTGGTATCCCAAATGACAATCGGGCAAACTTCTCTTATAGAGAAGTTAATCACAGTAATGGAGCTCAGAACATGGCTTAGTGGTCAGATCATAAATGACAAATCTATTTTACCTTCTAGTACCAGCTATGTGGGGAAAAAGGAGCCGTGGCTCTCGCTCTGAGCGATTTTGCTGATAATCCTTAGATGACAAAGGTAATGAGTCACATTATGATCAGCAAAGGAGGAGGGAGCTTGTGTGGGTTTGTGGCAGCCGACCATGAAAATAAACAAACAAAAAATGACACTCTTTCCCAGTCCTCCTCCCCTCCCCGCTCCCCAACAATTCTTATACGCTGGATTTAGACACTGAATGACAACTAGATGATAAAACAGCAGCCTGTACAGTACTTGTGGTTGTCATACTTCAGTAGGCATAAGCCAGCACTCCTGTAAGACCAGCTGGATAGCCTGGGAGGCCTCCCATTTTGCACCATGAGGTACCGTAAATGATCCAGCTCTGGAGAACAACATCTGTTTCTGTGCTAGTGCTGAACAAACAAGGCAATTTAAAGCAAAGCAAGAGATAACCAAGCAGCAAATGAACATGACCCTCATGTTTTCCCACTTCCTACACACATGACATGCAGAAACTTCAACACATGAAGAGAGATTGTCAGAAAAGTTGACATATTTTCTAAGGAGGGAAGGAGAGAAAGGGAGGGAGGAAGAGGGGGCCTTCAGACTTCCCAGAGTATTATTTTTAGAGTCTTCCCACTCTCCTTTTCTCTTATATTCTCTGCTTCCAATTCATCCACAATCTTTTTTTTAAAAGTCGAAGCCATTTCAATATACTTATAAATATTCAGTCTTTAAACCTAATTTGCTATACTTAGTTCACATGCCTTCAAGCATTTGTCTTCCAATTTCCACTGAATAAATGCGTACTAATGAGAAATGGAACAAGCTGCTGAGGCAAAGCTGGGCGACTTGCGCCTGGCCCGCCACCAGCTTGTGATAGGCAGGCAAATTGAGTTAAAATGAAAAGTCTTGTCAGCTGAAATACAACACGGAGCCAAACAGCAAGCTGTCAATCATCCAGCCAAAACAAGGGACTGCAGGTAATAAAAGGTCATTGTGAATCATTAGTACATTTGGCTTTGGTGAGCAAGTTAATTTTAATTAAACATGATCTTGATCTGTTACTGTTTAATAAAAACTTGCTGCAAATAATGGTTTTTTAATTTTATATTAAGCATTTAGCAGGTAATAGGAAACCTGTAAATGTAAAGGGTATAGGAAAGAAAAATAGTTGTTCAATATGCAACTATTTTGGATACATCTACTCTTTTTAGAGCACTATGATTATGGTAAGAATTCTTCCATAAAGAATTATCAAACACAACAAACCTGTAATTTGCATAATGACTGGACAGAACTAAACTAATCACAGGATACAAAGATAAAATATCTACTTTTCCCCCACTTCATTCAGTCTTAAAACAGTGATGTTTAACGATAGCATACTTATTGTATCTTTCAAGATAGTTTGTATCCTGGCACTGTTTAATTTTAGTTCTTCTATCTGCTAGTGAATAATGTCCCATACAATGTTCTCTTTAGTGTAAATTACTGATATTCAGGACAGCTTAGCCATTCAAAATAAGATCTTATCTTGGGCATGATCTTCACCATGCA
This sequence comes from Azemiops feae, assembly GCA_023970755.1. Taxonomy (NCBI): domain Eukaryota; kingdom Metazoa; phylum Chordata; class Lepidosauria; order Squamata; family Viperidae; genus Azemiops; species Azemiops feae. The sequence continues at coordinate 366,418 of JALGBA010000036.1, forward strand.
GGCCAAAAAAAAAAGAGAGAGAGTCCTTCTGTGCCAGAGACAGAGAATCTGGGTCCTTTTGGGGGGGGAAAAGCAGAAGTCCAGCACAACAAAAAAGCCAGAAGTTTTATGACCAGATAGGGTAAGGAAAGAGAGAAAGTTAAAAATCTCCTGATTATAGTTGGCATTTCAAGGAAGGAGGGTTTTCTAGATAACAAATTGTCACAGAGGTAACAACTGTTCCAAGGGTTATTGACTAAAAAGGAAAGGAAAATGTTAGTTAAGACAGTGCCCTGTTTAATTTCTTTTTCTCGATTTTTATGATCACTTTATTGCATCTGGAACCTATTATCTTTACACAAGCCCAGTCCTTGTATGTTTTATGCAGACTGGCATACCTTTATATTTCAGCTGCTTCTCCATTATTGGAATGGATCACTTTGGAATCTTGTCAGAGCTTGTCACTGTCCTATATATTTCTCTATTAGACATTTCCAGATGCTGTCTGATTTTGAATACCTCTATAATTGTATTTCCTTTGTTAATAAAGAATCATATGAGTAATTAAAGTTAAAAAGGAACTTCTACAATTTCTTTTCCTATTTCCCCCTTCCTTTTAAATAAAAGTTGTTTTTCTTTTGTTTGATCTTTCTTTCTGCCAAAGAGAAAAGGGGCTGATTTCCTTAGACTCAAGACTCAATGCTGCAGAGGCAGGAAGCGGCTTGAGAGTTTATTTTCTTCCTAAGGTAGGAGGAAGATTTAGGATGTAAATATTCAATGTGTACGCTATGTGTTTGCATTATGTGTATCAATGAATGTGCCTACTATATTTAAGATTACCGGAGGAGAGATGGATAGAAGAAAGAATCTGTGCATATATGGAGATCTATGATAGATAGTCTGTATGATGTCTCTGTGAATGTGTGCACATGTATATTCTCCTTTCAACTTAGTCCAACTTATTTAAGAAGGGCAATTGATATTTCATTGATATGTAAGGCTATCAGATATATGAGCAGGCAAAAAGAGGACATGGATAATTGGAAAGGGAGACAAATTGGGGAGGTGAAAAGGAAAACACTAACTGTTTTTCTTGGCTTCTGAGGTCAGTCATTCAGGTTTTGGTAATCTCACATCTGGACTACTACAATGTGCTCTACATGGGGCTATCCTTGAAGAATATTCAGAAACCTCAGCTGGCACAAAGTGCAGTGGTGTGGGCAGTTCTTGGGCCCCTAGGGTGACCCATGTTACACCACTGCTCCATGAGCTGTACTGGTTGCTGGTTTGCTTCCAGGTGCAATTCAAGTTACTGGTCATTACCTTTAAAGCCCTGCATGGCATGGGTCCAGTTACTTGAGGAACCATATCACTCTAATGGGACTGGCCTGCCCCACCCACACTGGCAGAGGAGGCATGCTGCAGACCCCATCAGTCAAGGAATTCCAGATGGCGAAATCCAGGAGATGACCCTTTTCTCTGTCACTCCTGCTCTTTGGAACATTTTATCCCTGAGGTGAGATTGACTCCCATCCTTTTGACCTTCCATAAGGACCTGAAGACCTGGCTCTACCAGATGGCTTGGCGCTCCAAAGGATGTGGCATCACACTGGAGGTGGTTAATGAATTAAGAGGCAATCCCATCTGACACCCCCCCCCCGTGCATCTGCTCCCTCCCCATCTTTTAACTATAATTTTTATCTTTGATTGTAGCTCCATATTTATCATTTTAGAAATATTTATTTCATGGTTTTAATGCTTTTAATACTGTAAGCTGTGTAGAGTCACTTCAACAAGATGGGTGTCGAAAGAAAGAAAGAAAGAAAGAAAGAAAGAAAGAAAGAAAGAAAGAAAGAAAGAAAGAAAGAAAGAAAGAAAGAAAGAAAGAAAGAAAGAAAGAAAGAGAAAGAAAGAAATATTATTTGACAATTATTTGCTGTATATCTAGTAATCTTTAAAATATGTAATTAATTTAGAACAAAATGTATTGTCTAAAATTATTGACACAAATCCTTACAAAAGTAAAAATACATTCACATCTCTCAATTGAACTTCTACTTTCACTATGTGAGATCTCTAATGATACAATAATTTATTTAAACAAGAAGCATCAGATAAGTGGATAGTGTTTTGCATATACAAGGTTTCAATTTCAGTCCTTGAAATAGAAGAGTTGAAAAAGTAGTTGAAAATGAGCAGGTTAGAATATTTTGGGATTTCCAAATACAAACTGATGAAGTCTTGGAGCATAACAACCCAGATATAATTATAGTGTGAATAATTGATGTAACATTTCCAAGGGATAGCAAAATAGAAGGGAAAGAATTGGAGAAGATCACAAGGTATTTAGATCTGAAAATTCAAACTAAAAGATTATGGCAAAAGCCAGCCATGGTGGTCCCAATGGTTATCGCACACTAGGTGCCATACCAACAAATCTTGGACTGCACTCAGAAAATTTCGACATTGACAAAATTTCCATCTGTCAATTTAAAAATGACCACACTGCTTGGGTCTGCTCATATACTATGCCTATACATTACAACATCCTAGATTCTTGAGAAGAATTTGATGCATAGGAAGGTCACTATCAGCTAAAGAACTGGCAGCTGTGATTTCATATCGTAGTGCACAGATAATAATAATAATGTTATCAAATTTATACGCCATCCAACTCCCAGTGATTCCGGGCAGTTTATAAATTGTTAAAAAACATTTTAAAACATGAAACAACAGAAGAAACATAAAACAAGGAAACAAAGATGGCAGAGAAAAATATCTAATTGGGAACAAGGAAAAGGAAGAAAGGGATCGATAATATCAATTGGGGGTCCAATTCTGACCAGCATCTACCAGTATACTGACTTGTTACTTGTATAGTAATATTCAGAAAGTTAAAGAATCCCAATTCCCATTGTAACTTAGATTCACTTCTTATTGTGGATTCCTTATCTATGATTTTTTTGTGTGTGGTCTGAGTTTATATAGAATGATTTCTGCTGTTGGTAAATCACATTGAATAATATTATCTGCCAGGATAGCATTGTCCATCTTTTCTAAAGCAAATATTAACTTCTCCTGTGGACTATGCTATAAATCATATTAGGGGTGTCTTTACTCTTGTAGAAATTATAAAGTTGGCCACTGTTACCCAGCCAAACACATAACAGGCAAACTGATGTAATAGAAATAAAAGTAAATTTTTCTCTCAAAGCTACAAACAAGCTAAAAATATCCAGAATCTAGTCTTTCTCTATCATATTACATCCTCAGCATATAAAATATACCTAGTCACCATATCTTTCAAAACTCCTTTTATTCTTTTCTTTCACACAATAAAGGCTTTTTTCCTCATTTTTTCATTTTTAATGCTCCTTAATCTCACCTTAATTCTCTTTATTCAGTCCAACCATAGCTTGCTCCTCTTCATATTCCCATCCTGTTTGGTTACTTCTTTGCATTCCATTAAAATCAAATAATTTCCAACAGTCATTTCTGGGGACAGGACAGCACGGTTCTCTAAGTAGGGCCTGTCTCTTTGCTTGACTTTGCTTCCTCCCTAGAAGATAGTATTTCACCAAAGCGAAGTGCTAGACTCTACTTG